>CM060879.1:22888917-23054286 GCA_030737845.1 Acorus calamus | reverse complement strand
CAAATTTAAAACCGCCTGATTCTGATCAGATGGTTTGGTTGTTTTGATGACCTGTCCGAGATAAACCGACTTAATATTAACATTAAGAGCTTAATCTCATAACTTGTCTTGGGATCGTGTGAAATTAGGTATCCAAAAATTTTAAATTTTAAATAATTAAAAAGGAACAGCTGAAATGAACTATGGAGTTTATGATATCTGGCTTCACTAGAAAGTTCCTTATATGACTTCGTAAATATGTAAATTTAATATATCACAAATTAGATCAAAATCAAATGGTTGATTATTCATGGTTTGATTTTTCTTTTTGTAAAATTCATGGTTTAACTAATTGTTTTGATGAACTATTTGGAACACAGCCGACTTTGTGTTAATATTCAACAGCATTTATTGGGTCTTGAGATCGCAGAAAATATTGTAAAAGTCAAATGGCATCCCCGTAAATATTGTAATAGCCAATACTAAGGACTAATTGGAATGATAATTTTTGTAATTAAGAATAAATAGTGTAATGATTTTGTTTTAAACAAAATCACTATTAATACAAGATAAATAAGATGTGCATCAAAATTCATATAAAATCAAAAAATGATATAACATATGAATCTTTTGATTCACAAGATGTAAAAAATAAATTAATTACATGTAAACCTTTATACCAAATTACCAATGACATATGATAAAATAACACAATTTTTAAAAAATTCGGATTATCAATATCACATCAATTCTCTCATTACCATCTTGTCTTGCCATTAAATTTTTTTTTTCTTATTCTAATTTTCTACCATTATTTCACCTCTATTCTGCTATCAAACTGGGGCAATTGACAAACATCAAAATTCAAAACAAGTGTTATTCATTTATTTATATACAAAGTCCCAAAAAACACATACAAAGTCTTTAAAAGAAGACCAACACCACCTCAAAAGTATAAAAACAAAACATGAACAACACTCACCCAAAACCCATACATGCAAAGGATATCAAAAAAATTATCACAACTGGTTGCTTTGGTTGAGCCTCGCCGCAGCCGTAATGAATCAGTCCCATTTTAATTTTTAAAGATTTTCCAACGATTCCTACATTGATGGATTTATTCCAATTCGAACAATCACACTATTTGATGCCTATTTCAGTCAACACACTATTTGATGCCTAGTTTAGTCAATTAGTTTCAGACAATTACAGTTTCACATGTTTTCCCTTAACTCCGACCATTACACCTCAAATTTGACCTACCATACCAATCACTCTTCTTCTTTTTTTCTTTTCCTTTTTTGTTTTTTGCTTGGACCAAGTCATGTTAAATCCAATGGATTATCAGTGAATTAGCTCCAACTAAAGTTTGGTTTCAAATGTTCAATCCCAATTCCACTATTTATTCATTAACTTCCCCTCAATCATTTAAAATAAATGCAAAATTGTTAAGGACTTGTCAATTAGCTCCAATCAAATTTGACATTTACATGCTTATCAATAATTCAACTTAACTGCTAATGAATTTTCTGCAACTCTACTAACTCAAATCTAATTCCATTAGTTAAACATGAATTTCATCCAACCCAACCAACGACACACATTCATGTTCAATTCAATTAATTAAATTTTTTACTTCAGATTCATTAGGCTCTGGTAATTCAATATTTAACCCGGGGCTGCTGGGCGGTGGCGAGGCGGGTGGAGGCGTTGAATTATATAAATATGCACCACCTCATATAGGTTACATACTAAGATCGATGAATCGACCATGTCATTGTCCAACTGTATTAATTTGACATGTACAACTAACTGTACAAGGCCTAGACAAGTCATCCATCATTTTTAATTTTTAATAACGTGTGTGATGATGATGATCTTGCTTGTAATAGTAGTATATAGTCATTATACATAGTGCAATAATTAGTCACTTTGTGTTTCAACACAACACTTCTATCAAACGATATAAATAATATGACAAAAATAATATTTATATCCCATTGGGTGTCCAGACAATTATTGTATTCCATGATTTAAGGCTGAGTTTGCATACAATTATTGATGAAATTGGTATGGGTGATTTAGAATTGAGTTCCTAAGAAACTATCTCTTTATCCATGATTTAATGTTGAGTTTGCATACAAATATTAATGAAATTGGTATGGGTGATTTAAAATTTTGGATCCGCGTCGCAAACGTCCGGGGAGGGCAGAACGCGGGGGGAAGACTCGCGGTGGGGAAATCATTGTTTTGAGGCGTCGGGGAAAGCGAAACAAATCAGCCAAAAATCGGATACGACAAGGAATATTAGGTTCTCGACGCAGCGACGCAAGCATCTGTTCGCGTTCACGTCCGTTGGATAGGTTAAGAAATCATATCTCAGAGGTTCATCACAACTCAAGATCTTTAATTTATGAGCATTGCTACATTGAGTTCATTTTAATATCTCATATACCTTGTTAGTTATTTATGACAAATATATATTATTTTTTTAGAAAAAAAAGTGCGGACTGTATTTGGGACTACAACAGACCCAGTCTAACAATTTTCTTAATTTATTGTAAGAGATGTTTCAAAAAAATTGTTAAAAGAGATGTTCAAAAGTTTTTTATATGAATAACTCAAATGTCAAACATTAGCGCATGAATTTAGAGAAATCCAATCAATGAGAATTTAATAAATGATGATTTATTAAACTCTGTAGTCATTATAAATTATTTATGAGTTATGTCAGTAAATATACACAGTTTCATTTAAACTCTTGCGTGCAGTTTTACTTAAGTCCAATGAGCTATATACATTTTATTTAACAAAGAATGTACTTAATGGGTCTATACAATAATCAATGAAGCATTATCTCACTTTGTATATGAAAGCATATGTTTTATTGCTTCTCTGATTAACCCACACTAATCAATAGATGGTTTGAATTGGAACTCAGAAGATATGTAAATAAAAGTCTGACCTACATGCTATACATTGAGCTTTTATATCTTTTTTTAACGGTGTAAATGCAATTTTGGTTACACAATATTTATATGCATGGGTATATGTTTTCGTTAAGTGGAAGATGTTTTTTTTTTTTTTTTGCAATATAGAAATATGTACAATTTATTGGAACATATGAAAGACTCGATTTTAAAAAAAAAATGCATGCACTTTGTTTGGGTAGAAGAATAGATGTGGGTTAGAGATAAATAAATTTAAAAAACATATTTGCAAGGAATAAGTTTATATAACTATTCTAGAATATACAATAATAAGCTAGTATTGATATTTCATATCCCTCTAGATTTGTGTTATTCTGTTCAATTTATTTAGTTGATATAAATATTACCCTCATTTCAAATTATTAGCTTTTATATACAAGGGGGTGAGAGAGGGAGAAAATAAGGGGAATGAAAGAGAAAAAAAAGTTAGACCGAGAAAGCATTGAAATTCAAATGTCTATTGTCATTATAATTAGAGAGATTTTAGGAGGTGAAAAATTTTAGGTTTGATTTGAGATTTTAAACAAAGTGAAAAAGTTTGTTGAAATAAATTAATTCACTTTTTTTTAATTGCAGAAAATGACGCATATTATTATTCAATTTTTTAAATTTTATTGATTAGATGATTCAATGGCCCTTTAAATATTGGGGTCCTAGACAAATGTTTTGATGGCCTTGTCTCAAAGCCAGTCATGATTTCTTAATGAAAATAACTAAAATACAATCAAATATAAAAAATTATTCCATCAATAGAATAATCTATACTTCATGTACTTTGAAATAGCTTATCACTAAATCATAACTCATACGTGGGCGTAAATATTTAACATCATTCGTGATTATTATGGTTTTTGTGAATATTTATTAATGAAGGATCATATTATATATATGCTACAGCCCAAGCTCATAAATGGTTTTGAATTCTTCTCTAACTGCTTTGTAGATGGTAGATATAAAATGAGTTGTTTAAATTATCTAATCAGACTAGTGGATTCAACCTAAAGACAAGCACTCAGAAAGTTTTAGGTGGTGGATATAAAATTACTGTGAGGATGCATGCAGTTCAGAAGAGTTTGGTTTAATTTTGACAGACTCCAGTGACATTTGCCATAGCCAAATCAGTCCCTTGGGGAGATAGAGAAGCACTCAAGGACAAGATTCTGATGTGTTTTAAGATCTTCTTTGGAGTGAGAAAAAAATCACCCACTGTAGGGAGAGGTGAATAGAGTACAGCAACTTCCAGTCCTTTTTATTGAACTTTTAATTAGTTTACATAGAGAACACATGGGAGATGATTGTTTCTCTTCTCAAATACTGGGGTTGTAGTATCGCAAGGGCAAGAGTTATCGCGGTGCTCCATGATTGTATAGAGGTGCTAGAGTAGCGCGGCCTCCCAAGGGAAGGGTGAGGTGGGACCCCATCGGTAGACATCTCATCTACTATGGAACCGTGTCACTTTTTTGCTCGACCGTATTTTTAGTTTTTGTTTTCTCTTTTCTACTCACCCCTCTTCGGACTTCTAAACCTCACTTTTATTTGTAAAATAATGATAACAAGATCTTTTTTTTCTAAATAGATTTATTTTTTGTTTATATGATATAGATAATGAAAAATCTATATTTGTTTTATTTGAAACCAATGGTATATGATAATTACACATATTCATAGAAAGGTGGATGGTTTGGATGTGAGGTTGAAAAATTGATTTTTTATTATAATTATATTTGAAATTCATCTTTCATTGTTCTATAAAAACATATTGAAATGACTTTTTTAATGGTGATTTCTTTCTGAAAATAAAATCAAACAAGAGTGAGAAGAGAGAACTGACATTATGAATCATATATGTATGTCATTTTCAGATTATGCAATGGCAGATCACATGTTTCATGAGATTGGAGACCACTTTTCTAATGTAGAAATGATCGATTTTCAAAAACACAATTTTTGTAGCTTTTCAAAGTTGTTTTATTTTTTTTATAGGGAAAAAGTTTTTCCTTTGCCTTTTTCAAAATGGTAGGAGATAGTTACGACTTAATCATGATTAATTGATGTCTAAGAATTTTTTTTTGTTATTCAAACACAGAATTCACCAATATAAAAAATTTCTTTTATTTTTCAAATAAATTTGTCAATCATATTATTATGTATCAAATCAAAATATGTTTTTATGCATAATATCTTGATTTTAATTTAATTTTATATTCGATCCGCAAATTCAAATTATTTTTACATCTAAACATATCGATTATTTAAAAATTAATATATGCATATGAATTTGAATGATGTAAAATATGATCCATTTATCTCATATACAACAAATTTAATTTGAACCGTGTCCCCCACTTTGATGCAGTTGAAGCTACAACTCCATACATTATTATATCATAGACGTGTTTCTCCACTTTGAAAAAACACAATCTTTAAGTATTATTTACCTAATAAAATTTGTTTGCGTTAAGTTGCATCGGTTTTCCTGTCTGATTGAGACTTGTCATTTTGGCGAGAAGAGAAGAAAATTCAGGAGAGATCTTTTGGCGAGATACCGCGAGAACGGCGAGAAGAGAAGAGTGTGTAGAAAGCCCGAGAACACGAGAACCGGGAAAGAGAAAAAGAAAAAGAAAAAACATCGCGAGATCGTGGCTGACGTGTCCGAAAATCTCGTGAGGCGGTGGAGATAGTCTGCCGCTATCCATTGTTGTTGTGAAATGGTGTTCGAGTGGGACCCACATATCTTTTCGAAACCGGAGACGTCACGAGGAAGGACAATACAAGGAACGAAAAAAAAAAGGTCGCTTGTCTTTTTGTTGGTGGTGATGACGAGGCACGCGACCGCTCGGTCGTAGGGTTTGGCGCACACCACGGGGTTTCTGGGGGTTGGTCTCGACAGTCCGCTTAATCTGGACCGTTCGTTCTTTCATGTTTTGTCTCATACAGACTGTCATTTATTAGATTAATTTAGCTATACATGTTGCTTGTCGTTTCATGTATGTCTCATTAATAGTCGTCCGTCTGGAAATACAGATTGAAAATTAGTTTTTTAAATAAAACTGCTTTTTAAAATTATTTTAGACCTTAACTTTTTTAAGATGATTTTTTTTAATTCAGAAATCAATATTTGAAAGGAGTTTAATGTTTGGTAGATAAAGTTATTTTTCAATTAAAAAATCGATTCAGACAAAAAATCATAGTTTTTGAACTTTTTAAAACACGGATTTCGAGAAAAAAAATTAAAAGGAATCTAGTTTTTTATTTCATCAGAATCCACCCCATTTAGCTGCACGATTTTGGGATTTTAACTTTTCAAAAAGCAGAATCGTCCAAAATCGTGCAACCAAACGGACCCTAAAACCATGTAAATTTTTTCTTCTAGGGCTCTTCAAACGTGAGAGAAAAAAAAAATGGGACTTTTTAACATTTGTTTTTTGAGCTGAAATATAAGCATGTATTTATTTTAAATATTTTAAAACAGGTACAGTCTGAATGGTGGTGAGAAGAAGTAGAGAAAAAAAACATAAAACTCGAGTGCATTTTATCAAGAAGGAGCTGTTAGCTCGTGCATGATCCAACAAAGGTGATATATAAAGTGTTTCTACATACCACCATTTTCACCCTTGGACACTAAGCACTAGACCGTAATGTGAAAACTTCCTTCCTCCAGAGTGATCTAACTCGTCCCCCCCCTAAACATGTTCCCCATTCTATGACCGACTAACGAGTCATCTCTCACATGTTTTCAAAATAAAACCTCGAGCCCTTGAAGATCGTCTCATTTCTCGCCCTGCAAATGGCCCAAGCACGTCCAGAGGCCATGAGTCCATATCAGAATTTTTAACATCTATTATAATATAAAAACATGGAGGCTAAAGTTTTGTTTGGATCGATGGTGTCGCGTCATGTTTTCATCGTAGAATCTGTACTATCACATATCCTAAAAATGCTTTCATTTTTTTTCTCTATTTCATTCCTTTTTAGATTGAGGAATGTAGGATCGATGTATGATAGCGATAAAATATATTATTTTATATATATTTAGTTATATTTTTAGTTATTCTTGTCAAGAAAATAAATTAATATTTCTTATTTTATTTTATGGATCATGGATAAATCATTTGATAAAAGGTGAATATGATATTCATAGAGAATTTAAAAAAAAAATGATTTCACATTTAGGTCCCCCAATTTACAAGAGGTGAAAAATAATTTAACATGTGTCCTTTTTTTACTTATGAAATAGATTGGGATAAATAACTTAATTCCAATGAGATTTTGGAATACCAATAACACCACCTTATTCCACTATTCTAAAATTCCAATACCATGTTCCACCTTATCTATTGTCATTCCACTTTTATTCTAATATGCAAACAGGGGATTTGTATATATATCATGTATGTTTCATTACATGATCATATATATACGCCGGCGATGAGGTGCGGTCGTGCGGCCGCGATCGCAGGCCGTCCGATCACGGGTCCATCGCATCCGACGGTCGATGTGAATCGCACCCGACCGTCCGATGCGATGGACCCGTGATCGCGACCGCACCGACTGCACGACCGCATGTAATCGGTTCCCCATATATATATATATATATATATATATATATATATATATATATATATATATATATATATATATATATATATATAGTCGTGATATTATACGGTCGTGCGGTATGCGGTCGCGATTCACGGGCCGTCGATCACGGGTCCATCGCATCGGACGGTCGGGTGCGATTCACGTCGACCGTTGGATGCGATGGACCCGCGATCGGACGACGCACGTCGAATCCGCACGACCGCACCGACCGCATATTATCGGAAATCTATATATATATATATAACAAAATCAAATGAGGCTGTAAAGTAAAATATATACTCTAATGAACTATAAGAACTCATTTATAATTAATGTAAATTTGTTTTCTAATGAGATATATATATCTTGCTATAATGAGTGTAGAGAACTAACAAGATTTATAAATTTATAAATGAGGTTTTAAAATGGGCCTATTAATGGCCTAAATAACCATCAACCATAAACATGAGACTTAAAAAACCAGTATGTTTGTTGGCTACAGAATCAAAATATAAAGAAAAATGTTAGACTCAGTCACATTCACCAATAAAAACTTAGACTTCACATATTTTCATTTTTTTAAAACAGTAAACATTTTCTAATGAGATATATGATTTGATAAAAATTGTATTTCGCTCCATTTTAAATTGAATGAATCCATTTTTAATAAATATAAGCAAATATTTAATAAGATATATACAATATCTATTGAGATATATGTTTCACTGTATTTTTAATATGATGTATAAAATTATGTTTGGAATTGAAAAAATAACTCTGTAATTAACAAAATACCCCCCCCCCCCCCCCCCCCCCCCCCCCCCCCAATGAGAATGATCCCCTCCACGTGAAAGATTACAATTATGAGGGTTTCTCGAAAGGGCCACTGGTTTTGTTAGTTGTGTGTGTCAGCGTTCCATAATTGTAGACAGAAAAAAAACTTTGGCGCTGTTAAATTTCATCACCTTGTGGACAGTTGGACGTCCTCTTGCACACAAAACAGATTCCAACAAATTTGAAATCTGATCAAATCTGACCTTCTTCAATTCTTGAAGCAGTTTGTTGTTGTTTGTAACTCTCTCACAGTGCATGTCAAGCAAAAGGTGAGTTGAATGATCGTGCTCTAATGTTTTTTTTATAATTAAATGACATGAGGACAAACAGATTTGAATAAATCATGTGCAATGCAATTGAACTAGTGAAATTTGTGGACCACATCAGTGATAGATTCTCAAGTAGTTGGATGGGAGTTGTCACATTTAATTCTTTTTATACTCTAAAATACATTTCCAGATGCATCGTTAAAAATCTAATAAAACATATATATCATTAAACATTGTATATATTTTGTTATTTTTTTTCCTATACACTTAATAAAAGTGAGTTTAATTAATTTAAAATAGAATGATATATATTTTTTATCAAATCATATAACTTATTAAACGATGTTTACTATTTATTAAAAAATAAAAACATGTGTGATCTTTGTTTTAAATTGTAAAAAGGATCGAGTGTAACACTTTCGTAGTTCAATTGGTTCAAGTTGTATTTTATTTATTTGTATAAAGACCCTTAATGGTGACACAATTGTAACATTTTTTACCGTGATAAGTCACTATTAGTATTAGTTAAATATACTCAAGACAACAGGAACACTGAACAAACCGCAGATCCAAAACATTGTGACTTTAACATTTCAATGTAACCTAATAGTATGATTCCCAATGTTTATATAAATCAGCTTGATTAGTAAATACTGATCCCAAATGTTTTCTGGGGGCACTGTTCAGAATGAATTTTACTTCCACCTTAGATGTTATTGAGTAAGAACTCAAATTCCCTGAATTTTATTTAAGAACTCAAGTTCCCTTAATTTTTTTAGAAATCATTTGTAGAAATATTTAATGTAACTTTTATTTATGTATGATATGATGTAAGAACATATTTCTTGACTTACAGGGAGTTAGTTTATATTTATTTATTTTTGATTAAAATGTGTTTTATGAAATGCTAAGCTGAGGTAAAATAAATTATTATTTTTTCTTTGTGAGTACATTTGGTATACATACATTGAAAGACTTTTAAGGTTGTTCATGATTTATTAAAAGATTTGATTGTTTATCATTATCATATCCTTATTTTAAGTATCTAAATTTCATTTAAGATATGTACGTGTTGTCTTTCTATTATAATAGTACATTTTTCTTATCATTGTCCATGTATAAACAAATTTGTATTTTTGTTATTTAATGATTATTTAATTTTTACATAATAATAATTATTTATTTATATGTAATTTGAAATGTAATATTACGTATACATTACAACTAGTAATTTTTTTATAAAAAATTGAACACATGATTCATGTTTGACAATGAGATCCAGTGACTCATATCACTGATCAGTATCTTGTCTATCTTGTCTGAAATTAACTCAATCATGTGTTATTTTTTATTTTAAATTTTTTTTAAAAAAATAATGAAATCAGTGAATCACGAATCAAATTCTCCACAATGAAACCCGCCACGACAGCACAACATCTATATCTATCTATCTATACATCTATTAGATTCTCACCATACACGTGTCAACATGCAATTAGTGAAATTTTATTGGACTTACCCGACATTTACCCTTCCCAAATCCAGTATATAAACCCCCACCCCAAAAACCCGTAAGTCATGGTTGTGCTTTGTGTTTGTGTGCTCTTTATTTTTGGGTGTTAATTGTTATTGCTCCCTTAATAAAAAAAGAGGAAATTTTTTATAAAATATTTCTATTTCTCACCCTTTATTTACTTTTTATTTCTATTTCAATCCCTCTCTCTATCCATATTTGAAACACCCCAAAAAAAAAGGTTGGGACTATTTCTTAATTTTTATAAAATATAGGCACTTAGTTACAATTTTGTTTACAGTGTGACTGATTTTATTTATTTTGTGGGCCGTCTGATGAAGAATCGACGATGACGGTGACGCCGAGGATCAATATCAGCGACGGCGGGGATCTGGTGGTCGACGGGAAGCCGGTCGTCACCGGAGTGCCGGACAACGTCGTCCTCACCCCCGGCTCCGGTGTGGGTCTCGTCGCCGGAGCCTTCATCGGCGCCTCCTTCGAAGACTCCAAGAGCCTCCATGTCTTCCCCCTTGGAACTCTCCAGTATGTTTTTTTCAATCACCTTGAAAATTATCCTTTTTATTTTTATTTTATCTGGTTTTGTAATTGGGTTTTTAGGGATCTATGTTTTTGTCTCTTTCTTTAGTTGTTTTTATTTTAAAAAAAAAAGATATTTTTATGTGTACAATTAATGTGTTTGATTGTGAAAATATGTTTTTTTTTCCTCTGGGTTTTTGGGGATCACACTGTTTATGTCACTTTCTCTGAAAAGATTGATTTTTTAATTTGTTCGTAATTGGATTTTCATGGATCTCTGTTTTTGTTTTTGTTTTTCAATTTGAGTTTTAAAAATATTTTAATTTGTTCTTTAATTGGGGTATAAAATGGGATTTGACTAATCTAACAAAATCATTGTTCGTAATTGGATTTTCATGGAACTCTCTCAACAATGCTATTTTTTCCAATTTGAGTTCGTTTATTTGAGTTTCAAAAATTATTTTAATTGGGGTTTTCCAAATATCTTCCATAAAATGGAATCTCGCTATTTAACAAAAAAAAAAAAAAAAAAATTCTCTGTTTCTCTGTTTTGACAAAAAATCATTTTTTTTCGAATTCCCTTGTTGGGTTTTCATTCTCTGATTTTTTTTTTTTTTGGATTTTTTGAGATCACTGTTTATCACAAAAATTGCTTCTTTACTTTCGACAAAAAAAAATTAATTTTTTTTCATATTCCCTTATTGGGTTTTCGTTCTATTTGATTTGGATTTTAAATTTTTTTATTTTTCTGTTGAAAATACAGGGATCTCCGGTTCATGTGCTGCTTCCGGTTCAAGCTATGGTGGATGACCCAACGCATGGGAACCAACGGAAGGGACGTCCCATTGGAGACCCAATTCATGCTCATCGAGACCAAAGACCCCTCCAACTCCACCTCCACCTCCGACGACTCCATCACCTACACTGTCCTCCTCCCCCTCCTCGAAGGCCCCTTCCGCGCCTCCCTCCAAGGCAACGACAAGGACCAGCTCGAGCTCTGCCTCGAAAGCGGCGACAATTCCATCCAGACCGACCGCGCCCACTACTTGGTCTACATCCACGCCGGTCCCGACCCTTTCGATGTCATCAACCAAGCTATCAAGTACCCCAATCAAACCCATTAAATTCTCTCTCTCTCTTTTGTCTTCTTCAATGGCCGCTTTTTGATTGTTGGGTCTTGTTGAAAACAGGGCTGTGCAGAAACACATGCAGACATTCGTTCACAGGGAGAAGAAGAAGGTATATAATTATATACCCAAACAACGATTCAACATAAAAGTTTCTTTTTTGAATAAAAAAATTGAATCTTTTTTGAAAAAACCACAGCTACCCGCGTTCGTGGACTGGTTCGGGTGGTGCACCTGGGACGCGTTTTACACCGACGTCACCGCCGAAGGCGTCGATGCGGGCCTCAAAAGCCTGTCGGAGGGAGGCACGCCGCCGAAGTTCTTGATCATCGACGACGGGTGGCAACAGATCGGCAACGAAGCGAAAGACTCCTCCTCCGACGATTGCGTCGTCCAAGAAGGAGCCCAGTATGTGAATTCAACCCAAATTCAATTGTTTCTGATTCGGTTTAATCAAACGCTAATCTGGGTCGTCGTGATTTCAGGTTCGCGAACAGACTGACTGGCATTAAAGAGAACGCGAAGTTCCAGGTTCCCGGTCTGAAGCGCGTCGTCGACTCCGCGAAGCGCGACCACGCAGTGAAGTACGTCTACGTGTGGCACGCGCTCGCCGGGTACTGGGGAGGCGTGAAGCCCGCGGAGCCTGGGATGGAGCACTACGAGAGCGCTCTCGCGTACCCCGTTCAGTCCCCGGGCGTGATGGGCAACCAGCCCGACATCGTCATGGACAGCCTCGCCGTCCACGGTCTCGGCCTCGTCCACCCCCGCCGCGTCTTCGCCTTCTACGACGAGCTCCACGCCTACATCGCCTCCTGCGGCGTCGATGGCGTGAAAGTCGACGTCCAGAACATCATCGAGACCCTCGGCGCGGGCCACGGCGGCCGCGTCGAGCTCACGCGCAGCTACCAGCGCGCGCTCGAGGCGTCCGTCGCGCGCAACTTCGACGACAACGGCTGCATCTCCTGCATGTGCCACAACACCGACGGGCTGTACAGCACGCGTCAGACGGCGGTGGTGCGCGCCTCCGACGACTTCTATCCGAAGGACCCCGCATCTCACACGATACATGTCTCGTCTGTCGCATACAATTCTCTCTTCCTCGGCGAGTTCATGCTCACCGATTGGGACATGTTTCACAGTCTCCACCCCGCTGCAGAGTACCACGGCGCGGCACGGGCGATCGGGGGGTGCCCGATTTATGTCAGTGACAAGCCGGGTCACCACAATTTTGATCTGCTCAAGAAACTAGTCCTCCCCGACGGATCGGTCTTGCGTGCGCAGCTCCCCGGGCGGCCCACGAGCGATTGCCTTTTCAGTGACCCGGCCCGCGATGGCGTTAGCCTTCTGAAGGTGTGGAACTTGAACAAGTGCGCGGGCGTGGTTGGCGCGTTCAATTGCCAGGGCGCGGGGTGGTGCAAGGTCGCTAAGAAGACTCGCATCCACGACGCGTCCCCTGGGACCCTCACTGGCTCGGTTGGAGCTCGTGATGTGGGTGCGATCAACCGAATTGCGGGTCTTGACTGGAATGGGGAGGTGGTTGTGTATTGCTACCGGTCCGGGGAGGTCGTTAGGCTTCCGAAGGAGGCGACGCTCCCTGTCACACTCAAGGTGCTTGAGTATGAGCTCTTCCACATTTGCCCGATCAAGGTGAGTTCGTGCGCGCGCTTTGACAACCCAATGTGTTTGATTGATTTTGTTGGATTGGGTGTTTAAGAATTGGTGTTGTTGATACAGGAAATCGCGGCGGAAGTGTTCTTCGCGCCAATCGGGTTGCTTGACATGTTTAACTCGGGTGGCGCGGTGGAGGAATTCGAGGTGCGGGCCGCCCCGGGCGACGAGTGCGAGGTGTTTGATGGGGAGGTGGGAAACAATGCGGGGGGGAAACCGGTGGTGGCGGTGGGGCTTAAAGTGCGAGGTTGCGGGAGATTTGGGGCGTATGTGTTGCGGAGGCCGATCAAGTGCATGGTGGACTCAGTGGAGACGGCCGTCGAGTATGAGGCGGACACCGGGTTGCTTACTCTTACTCTGCCTGTGCCTGAGGAAGAGATGTACAAATGGGCTATTGAAATTCAGGTCTGATGGGTGGTGGTGGTTGGGGTTTGAGGGGTTGGGGAGTTGGTATTTTGAAAGAAATGTGGATGATGATGCACTACTAGTATTGGGACTTAACTCTATTTTACTACTTGTAATAAGAATTGGCACCTATATGAGGTTCATTTGTTGTTTGTATCTTGATTACAGTATTTTCATCAAGATACTTTATTTATATGAGAGAGAGTCGTTCTACGGTTTTTTTTAGATAAACCGATGGTGCTGAGAAGAGAGAGATTGAGAGTTTATGTACTCTTGACTTGATATATTGAATTGGTTCACTCTTTCGTTGATGTATGCATATTTTAACAAACCACGTAAATTTGTGTGTTTTTTTGTGTGGTTTTTTTTTATTGTGTTAAAGGTGTTGAGTTCTAATCCTACATAATCAATATAAACTTTTAGTAAAGACCTTCATAGAATCCAAATGTTTCACCAACTTTGGCATAGACATGGAGTTGCAAGGGCATGGACATAGCCACACACAGAGTTGCCAATGTTTCAGTAGATTTGACAGTCACACACAGAGTTGCCAATGCTTCAGTAGTTCTATTTTTAGTTCGTAAAAAGTATAATCATTCATGTTCGTATTTCTGTGGAGATGAAATTCTGTTGAACCCTATTATTTATCATTCTTCCCCAACATGGAACTAACACACGTTTAAAATAATCATTCCATATGCTGTGATTTACCTAATCAGCGACCTGCATGTGTATAATTCTTGAAAAAAAAACATGAATAACAAACCAGTTTCCATCCTTTACCCATTAACCAAGGTATCTGTTGAATCATGTAAATATTTGTGTTTGTGCTTGATCATTTATTAGTTCCTATCTAGTATTCTGAAACTATTAATGAGAGCATGTATTTGCATCCCTTCCTTATAGTCTTGTCAAGAACAAGAGAGGGTATCATCTTTTCTCTGTTGAGTCTAACATAAATGAACCAGTGCCATGAAAAATAGCTGATTAGGTGAGTTCCTATCCTAAATTCAAAAGTGGGTCCTTTATTCACACAAACATATTTTCATACAGTGATTACCGTCTCACAATATTTTTGAATAAATTTTAAAATTAAAATTTTAAATATATTTAAACATATTTTTATTTAAACAAACCTCAATAAAATAGGGACAGAAAAATAAAATAACAAAAAATGGATAAATTTATAAAAAAATCTAAACATAAAATAAAATTTCAGTATAAAAAAAATAACATAATTATTTTATATTTTAACTTCTTGGTAGATGGGGGCCTTAAAACGATCGCTTTACTCATTTATACTCATGATCGACCATGTGAATCCTAGTTTAACCCCCGCTTGTCAACACCTAGATAAAATGAAAATGAAAGTGAAAATGATATATCTAGCCCCCATTACAGCCAATTGTACTGCACACAGTTTTTTTTTTTTAATTATACTCTCTCCTATTAAATTACATGTTGTTATATAAAATAAAATATATATTGAGATAAAATTAATAATGTATTTTTTTCATTTTGAAAAAAAAATTTAGTCTATATATTATGATAGAAAGTAAAAAAAAACGATTAGCTTGTCAACATTAACTCACTAATCCATTACCCATACATAGAATGAGTGAAAAAAAAGAAAGGATTACCCACTAATCTACTATCCAAACTATCTTATAACTAGGTTGCGCTTGGTTGCGTGATTGCAAAACTAATTCTGCAGTAATGTGGATTTTAAAACTGATTCGATAGGAAGTTCATTTCTCACAGTTTTTGAAAATCACAGCATTCAAGCATTATTTATTTGAAATCTATGTGTAGAAAGCTGCTACAATAAAACTGTTTAATTACACGATTGCAGAAGCAGTTTTCTATTATCGTAAAAGGTGAGTAACTGTGTAACCAAACTGTGCAATAAAAAAAAAACATTCAGTTTGTTAACACCTCACAAAAACTGTGCAACGTCTCAATCAAATGCACCCGTTTAAAAATGAAAGTCAAGAAAAACAATCAGCTTTTCAACACCTAACCCACTCTCTCCTACCCAACCATAAAATGAAAGTGAAAAAGAAAAGAAAAGAAAAGAAAACCCTGGACACCTCTCACTCTCACGTCTCACCTTATGCCCGCCTTATCGCCGCCGCCGCCGCCGCCGTCTCTCTCTCTCTCCATTTTCTTTCCCTCTCAGGCTCTCACCCTTTCTTTCATTCTAGATTTGATAGTGATGGGTTTCATCATTATTTTGGGTGGAACGAAACATTTTCTGTGGATTGGGGATTCTGCACATCAATATTCGGTGTCCACTGGGTCTTTTTATTTTTTATCTTTATTATGGGATAGGTCATTTTTGTTGATGATATGGTTTTTGAAATTTTTTTCAGTGGAAAGGAAAGATTTGTATTTATTTTGTGATCAGGGGTGGATCCAGGACAATATTTTGGGGTGGGCTACATAGCCTATATTAAATATTTATATAAAAGTTTTTTTATTTTTATATCTGATAGTATATAATAAATATTATGAATGTTTTTTGTTCTTATATTTGATGTAATTATTTATATACCAAATAATGTGATATTCAAAAGATATGTACGTGTAAAGAAAAGAAAAGAAAATATAATTAAAATTGAGTATTTGATTTTGTAAGAATAAAAATGAGATATATACTCATCATATACAGTGTATTAACAAATTTTATGATTGAAATAATCAAACATGTTTTCATAAAAATAGGAAGAGTTATTGTTAGAAAAATAAGAAAAATTGTTTTATAGATATAAATGTTTCTTTATTGTTTCATTGACATTAAATTAATTATTGTGATAATATTTAAATTTTAAATTTTATAATTGTTAAAATTTATAATAGGATTGAGGCTGTGTTTGGTTGCACGATTGTCAAACTGATTTTAGACAAAATTTGGGTTTAAAACTGATTTTACAGGAAACTGTCTATGCATAACTTCTGAAAAACTCAAGTTTTAGGCATTTTTTTACAAAAATATGTCTGCAATTTTTTATCTCAGCTTTTTTGTTTGAAAATGGGTTTGGGAAAAGAAATTTTCTGCAAATTCAAAACTGTCCAAACCTGTTTTCAAATAACTCTATTTGGTTTGTTAGGTTCAGATCTAGCTTATTATGAAACTATTTGATTTTCTATTAATTTGTTAGGTTGATATCTAGTTTGTTATGAATATATTTTATGTATAAAATGCAATTTATATAATATAAAATATAAATATTATAATATATATCAAATAGTAAACAAAAAAAAATACAAAATCTGGGCCGGGCTATAGCTCAGCCCAGCCAACTCATACGTCCGCCCCTGTTTGTGATGTATTGTTGTGTTGATAATCAGGGCTCGCTCGATACATTATTAGGTCTAAAATAATTAAATAATATTTATTTTAATTTAAACTATTAATTTTGTATTTAAATATCATTCTGTCTAGTTTTTTAGGATGTAAAATTATTAATTTAAAATTTTTAAATTCAAATTTTTATTTGATTCAAATAAAAGAAAGTTTTTTTTATTTGTTGTCAATACTATAGAGCAAACAAGAAGTGTTTTTTTACATATAAAGAAGAAATAGTGTGAGATGAAGGTTAAATTTTTTTTAAATAAAAAATAAAGATTGAAAAGAAGAAAAGAAGATAGTGTGAAAAATGCATTTTTAAAGAATTTGTCATTTTATATCATAAAATATTGTTAATTTTTATTAGTTATTTTTTAACCATATCAAAATGACTATTAATTTTTTTTTTAAATAAATATTTTTTTACAATGTGTTAAGTTATCATTGATTAATATCTGGACCTGCTTATAAAAAAAAAAAATTACAGACCTTTGTGCATCTGAAAACGTTAGACAATTGCTTAATTTACCTAATAAAATAAAAATGAGGACAAAATGATGTAGGTTTTTAATTTTTCAATTATATTTTAATTTGTCCCTTTGTATCTACTATGTAAAGCTCCCGGACCGGGTCAGACCCGACCCGAGTTTGCCAGATCTCGACCCGGGACCGAATTCCCAAGGGTCCGCTTAGTCCTTGACTGGACCCAGGTTTGATGGACCTTCTTTAAAGTCCGGGTCCACCATGATCCAGCCCGGACCCAACCTTATGAACACCCAACCATATGTCAAGATCCATCTCTCTCTAGGTTCCTTGATAAGAGCGCAGCTTTACTTTTTCCATGAATTTATGGTTGAAAAAAATAATTTATCAATATGAGATTTATCTACGAACTGGGGATAAGAGCTGTTTATTTATCAATTGATGGTAAATCCATAGTAATGCTGACAAAAAAAACAGGCTTTGTACCATGAGACACTGTTTCATCCATAAAATGTATTTCACGTGAGCCTCATAACGTGTACTTACTTCCTTTGGTCGTGTTTTTGTATTTAAGATTTATGACAGGATATAAATTTATCAAATCATAAATAAGTATAAATAAGGATAACGTGATTTTATATTTAGTTGTGTTTTGAATTATTCTCGTTGGTAAACGTAAAAATAAATGTTTTGTTGTTTGAGTAAAATGTGAATAAAATATGAATAAATATTTATAAAAAATAAAAAAATAATGATAGTTGATTTTACAAGTGATTTATAAGAGATGACGACAATTGATTTGACATTGGACTCACATATTCTTTGGGTGAAATAACCTAGGATAACTTTAATTTCAGTGGTTGGTTGGAATCCCTATACCACTTTATACCAGTTTATTCTGGCATACTTTATCAGAGGTTATCCGGGATTTCCAAACGCACCAAAACCCTTAATCGGGGTTATCCGAGGATTTATTCCCATAACAAACAAGGGATTGGTCAATTTTATAAGTATCATGTCATAATTATATATCTATAACATATAATTATCTATATTGATATATACTTAATTACAAAAAAATGTAAAAAATACATGTATTTAATTTGTACGAATATATACTTTAATTTTATAAAGGATTGTACTTATAACTAAAAATAAACTCCAAAATAAAATCAAAACATGTGCAAAACAATGGTGGATGTATCATTTTTTAAAATAAAAAATTATAAATATTCATCCCCAGTTTCAGTCCCAAATGCGATTCACACCCTTTTATATTTATTAAAAATGTATAATTTATATAATGTGATATATAAATTTGTAAAAAATGAAAAAATACTTTAGTGAATATATGAATTCATTATAGAACTTGTAAAAAAATTCTAACAAGATATGTATATCGTTATTATAAGTGTACGTGACTAACAAGATATATAAAATTATAAATAGAGATGTAAAATGGATTATGTGTAACATCGCATCCACAATCCTCAACGATTTTTTTAAAAAACAAATATATACATATGCATATTGAAATATATATTATTGTACAAAAAAGAATTTTACACTGAGATATATTGATAAATATAAATGTAAAATAAATTGAGTGTAAAAGTGCGATAATAGGATTGCTGCTGCACGTCACTATGACGTGGCAGCATGCGAAGATTACAAATCAACGAAGCAATCACCATTTTCAGCCGACACGTGTATGATTGTACAATCCGGACTCTTCCCACAGCAACCACACGTGTCACACCACCTACTCTTATTATTGCACTATCCATACCATATAAATACGAATGATTACACTATATATATGTCACATAAATAATAACTCTTTTCCTATCTAAAACATAACTAAAAGAAAAGGAACCGCCATGGCTTCACCAAACGAACCCATCCTCTCTCGCTTGGACCGACTAGATATCCTGGTAAAAATCAGAGATATAGTGTTTATTTGGATATCCTGTTTTAGTTTATCCAATTCAATTGAACTGGTTATATATGTGTGTACTAACTGATGTTTGGTTTGGTTGGTCTAGATGGGGTACTTTGAGGAATTCAAGGTCCACAGCAAGTCTTCGAGGAGGAGCTCCGGCACCACGTCGCCTTCGAGCGGGACAGCGACGAGCGACGGAGGGAGGAGCTCGTCGGTGGACGACGCTTTGCCGAAGAGCATGGAGAAGTTGTGCCACCCGATGGAGAAGGTGGTGATGGAGGCCCAGGAGAAAGGGAGCCTCGTCGATCGGATTGATCGCCTCGAGCATCGCGTTCTCAGGGTAAGGCCCTTGGCCCATTGAAACTTTTTTTTGAATTGGGCCATGGCCCATTAACCACCAATTGGGCAATGGCCCATTAAATGTGAAGTACAACCTTTGTTTTTTTCGGCTTCAATTTCAACCTAAATTTTAAAAAATTTAAAAATAATATATCTCATCTAATGAGTAAATATTTTTATAAAAAATTGAAACATATGTATTCAAATGAATTGAATGGATTCATTTATAAGTGAATATTTTTTTATCGAAGCATATATCTCGTTAATATAAGTATATGTTTTAATAATTTTATGCACATGGGACTAGATTTGGGGTAAAAAAAAAAACTGCGTAACAACACTCAAAAGGCATATATTTTATTTTGCATAAAAAAAAGTATCTCATAAATCAAGAATCAAATGGTGTGGGTTGAAAATAGGGTTGAAAAAAAAAGATCATGACATTTACTCTTGGATTATGTTGGGGGATGATTCACATGTGTAGTTTTTATGCGCTTTAATTTTATTTATAATATTTTTTATAAAGAAAAATAAAATATATATTTAATGAATTGAATGTAATAGATTTTAATAAATTGAATATAATAAAAAAAATCAGATGTTTTATCAGACAGTACAAGATTGGGTGCTAATGTTTTTTTCAATTGTATGGATAGTTGGGATTGCAGATGGAGGAGGAGCTGGAGGAGGAGAAGAGGAGAGTGCACCAGGAGGAAGAGGAGCACCACCACCTCAGTGGGAAGAAGAAGAGCCCACATGGAAAGAAGGGCCTGAAAAGCCTGGTTATATCATGTGTCAAGGCTGCACATTTATCCAAGACCTAGGTGTTCTTTTGTTACATGCCTGTTTTTGTTTTTAGTTTTCAGTTTACAATTAGAGAGAGGGTGAGATTTTTGGTGGCCCTTTTCTTCTATATTTTTTCTCTTTTTTTTCCGTTTGTATTTAATCAATAAACAGGTGTGGTGTTGTTCGAGTTCAGGGTGTATATAATATATGATGTTTGAATAATGTTAGTGAGTTATATTCAATTTTTTTTATAATCTAAAATATAATTCTATATACTTAATTAGAAATTAAATGATATATATATATTGTTAAATTTTTCTATACAACGGTTAAAAATAGATTCTTTCAACTTGAATAAATTTTTTCATATATTTATTAAAAATAGATTCATTTAATTCAAAATAGAGTGATGTATATTTTTTATCAAAGTACATACCCTATTTCTTGTTTATTATTTAAAATGAAAATAAAAATATGTGTCTTCTGATACTAATATTTTTCTTTTGTAAATGAAAAAATATTACAATTACATCAGAAAATTGATTTAGTTAATATAAAAATATAATAGTATCAGCTAATTGAGTATTGAAAAATAAAAAGAAATATACTATTTAAAATTAGATATATATATATATATATATATATATATATATACATGATTCCAAATGTACCTCCACGGAGAAGGAATGTAGAGTGATTTTCAATTGTGTGAAAAAAAATCTAATTTGTAAAAAGAGTGTATATATAGTGTATTACAATGTGATTATAATGCTCTTACACGATAGACAATTTAAATATATGTGATTTTTTTTTTTTTTGCTGCTACAATTCTTCCTTGGTCCAGAATTCAGAATGGAAGAGAAATCCAATACTGGGCTGGGCTGTATGGGCTTCGACTCATCCGTACCTCTCGGAAAAAGATACACACAGCCTTAATTGCAGTCCGTTTTGCAGTCCATGATTTTTAAAAAATCATACTCATCTTTTGAATTGCATGCTATTATATGAAATGAAGTATATACTAAGATACATTAATGTATTTTTTTATAATAAAAAAATGAAGAAAAAAATTGGGTCATATATTATGATAAGACTCATACGCTAAGATAACGTAGTATATATTATGTTATCTTAGCGTATGGGACTGCAAAACAGACTGTAAAAAAGACTGTGTGTATCAGCGCCCGTAGCTTTGTTGGTTATTGCCTCTGTATGGGCTTAACTTTTGTATGGGCTGTATGAACTTAACTTTTGTTGTGGTCTTATCTGTCTAATATTAAATACCTGTGGGCTATCACTATTTTTGAAAGAGTATTGATAAAATTCGTTTTGCATTTTCATATACAACTTCATATATTATGATAATGCAATATGTATGAGTTTGTATTATAGTTTATGATGCAAAATGTTTTTTTTTTTAAAGTTACATTTTCAAATGTAAAGAATGTGACATGTGAGAGTGAGACTTTTGTTCCTTTGATATCTTTTAATGTAAAATGGATGTAACAATTTTTACCTTTTTGTAAAGAAATAAGGGGGAAAATAATCCATATGTTGATAATATGTCCTAAAATGGTTGGAAATAAATATGTCCTGAACCCAATAAAGCCATAGAATAATGTTAATTAAATTGAAGGGGGTTCCTTGATATGGTACAAGCTCAAAGTCCTTTTGTACAGTTTTGTAGTTATTTTCATGATATACATGTTCATACCTAAAGAAAAAAATGAAATATGTTAGATCATCCATTTTTCAAATGAACATATATATATTATGTTCATACCTAAATAAATGAAAGATTTGATTTGATTTCGGTTCATTTCCCACACTGTTAAAGCACACAGCAGTTGAGCATCAGATCAAATATTTTCTTTTTCTTTTTTTTGGTGTCCAAATCAAATCTTATTGAATCTTTAAAAAATTGAGAGAGAGATTCATGTACACACACAAATCAAGCTCAATAGATTGCAAAGTGCAAATCAAACTCATGATTGAGAATAAGATTTGATTTATGCATTACATGTTACTGTATAACTTCATATGTCTATCATTGAAGAGTGAAAAAAAAATTTCATGTGCTAAATGTGACTCGGAAGTTAACTCTAATTTATGCTAAAAAATATTTCAATCTTAGTGCACAGGGAAATGCAAGGTAAGTTTCATACATAGAGTTAATAATTTAGTATCTTATTGTTAAAGTTAAATATACATAAAAATTATATCGCTCTATATATTTTGGGCAGATATACCGCTCTCTACATGGTATTTAGTGACCACAAAGAGCTAAACAGTTCTTTGGGGCATGCATCTGTCTAAGTAATGGCAAGGCAACTATGTAACCATCAAGTCATTGTGTAATTAAATCAAATTAATCCCCTTGGAGTTCTCCTCTTTGATTGGAAAAAAACCATTTTATATTTCATTAAAAACGAAAATCATAGATGAGAAAGAATCATGAAAAAAAAAAGTTTTTACATAGTTTTTTTTTCCAATTCCAATTCCAATTCCAGTTCCATACGCCTATAGAAAATCTTTGAAAAATATACTCACATTAATAAAATATGTTTCAATAAATATTTTTATATTTTCTATAAATGTATTAATAAAATTTATTGAAGTATATGTTTCATTTTTTATAAAATATATATATCTCATTAGATGAAATAAATTATTTTAAAAATTTCAAAACGTGTAGATCGAAATTAATGTTGAAAAATAAGTTGTACAAAATATTATTAAAAAAATTGTGGAAAGATCAATCCCATCAATCCACAACCTTGTGGCACTCATTATTTTTATATTATAGCAAATTGGTCTTCATTTAACACAAATGTCTTCATCATCTTTTTTTTCTCGAGTCAAGAAAATAGACCAAAGGGTTTGGAAAATAATCATGTATTGGTCTAACAGAGAATAGTGATCTCTCCACTGGCCATGATGTTTTGAAAAAATGGTGAAGATTTTAAAACATTGACTAGACTTTTGTTTGATTTCATAACAAAGGACATGAAGAGGAATTAGGAACAGAATAAAGTCTTTTCAGGTTAAAAAAATATTATGCAAACATAACGGGCCTGATCATATGGTTTCGTATCATTATATGTTTTAAAATATATTTTTTTGTTAGTAAAATGTTTGTTTAGTACTACTCTCTGTTTGTTTTTGGAATGAACCTTGGTGTATAGTCTAGGTGAAGGGTAAGTATATATTTTGATAGAAAAAATATATTTTTTTATTTTAAATTAAATGAATCTATTTTCTATTTAAAAAAATTGAGATATATACATCGTGTAAACTTTAGTGGATTTTTAATAAGTTATATATGAATGCATTTTAGAATATATAAAAAAAATTGAATGTAACAACACTCTTTTTCATTTTTCAATTTTGATAAACATTTGTCATTTATTTTGTCTTATTAGAATATAATATAGATAAATAAGAATAAATAATATGACTCTACCCTGTATAATCATCAGGGTTCAATATAATTTATCAAAATATAAACTATTACAATTTATACATACTAAATAAGTGCGTTTACTTTTTGAAGATTAAAGATAATCTTCCATTATTTACTACGCATGTTATCCTTATAACAAAATAGAGCTTCATGTGCTTGGTATTTGAGACTTCCTGGAATAATTCTTAACTCTCCGTTTGGGGTGTTGTATGTATTTATTCACCCTCTTTAGTTATATTAGGATAGATAAAATTCCATGCAGAATAAATAATTTTTTTTTGTTGCATTTTCTGTTACTAATTGGAAAACATAAAAGTAATATTTTTGTTGTTTGATTCATCTTGAATAATGTGAAGATAAGTGGTAGATAATATACATATAAACCCTAATAAGAAACACCCTTTAGAATAGTTATCGGGCATATCCCAACCTTTCCAAGCATAACTATCAGAGTATATTCTCTCAAAATGAATAATTTTTTTTATACCACTTTATTCACCTTTATTCCCTAGTTATGCCTCACCGTGAATGGGGGCAAAGATCTTCGTTTTTTTCCCTATACAACGTCTAGAGTAGAATCAATAACAACAAGACAAAAAAAAAAAGCCAAAAATGCTATTCAACCTACTAATCCCTGTCACAATATATGCTCTGTCACCAAACTCGAGCAATAGCTTTATTTGGATTCTAAGGACTATGAAATATTGTTCACCTTGGTTCTTATCATTAAAGCCAAAATACAAGCATGAAATATATATAGTTTCCAAGAGAATACTCATTATTATTCTAATTTATCCCTAATTTTTAAAAAGTCTTCTAAAACATGTCCAAACAAAGAATATCCACCTATGACATCCAAGGGTCGGCTATTGTTTAATTTTAATTTAATTGACTACCAAAACTTATCAATCATTCCAATTTTTTAATGTTGGCATGAGTTTTTATGCTAATGCATGGATTTTGCTTGTCTAGGATAAAACACCAACTTGGTCCTTGCATTGATAGTGTTGTTTATTTCAATGGAACTTCTCTTCCTTGTGATGCACTTACTTTTCTCACCACTATTAGATTCATTATTCCAAACCTGTACAACTATACATATATTAAGCCTGTCAATTATCGAATAAAACAACATCTAATTCTTATCTAAATTGGAATGCCTAGATATAATAAATTACAGCTATATGGATTTGGATGCCAATTAGGTTAGTTGGGCATCCACTCTAAAATATACTCATATTCAAGAAATATTGTATTAGGGTCTATTATCAAAAAAAAAAAAAAAATTGTGTTACATATGTATGACAATTATAATTTAATTGACACTGATAATTTAAATATATATATATATATATATATAAGTAGATAATATTTGAATAATTATTTGAAGAATGAAATATCCAAATTCAGGTTTGATAGCTTATGCGGAACTGCGGAAGGAATATATGCGGAACTGCGGAAGGAATATTATATCTATTGGATATGAATATTCAAATATGAATATTTAGTGATAGATATGAATATGGATTCAAATTAAATATGAATATATTATTCTGTTTTCGATCGGTTGACAGATTTACTATTTATCTTATTTGGGTGTGATTTTAGAGGAGGTGAACTTACCAATATTTTTGTTAATAATAAGAGGGTCATCTCTGTTTATGGTTAAACTACTTATGTATGGCATCACTAACATGGAAAGTGACATGTAATCCTTGATACCAACTCCCCCAATCACTTTCAAATGCCACATCAAGAGTAATGTATAAAAAAAATAAAATCCCAAGATAAAGTCTATGGTGTTTCATTGACAACTCTCTTATTCCACCCCTACTGCATAATGTCACTATAGATGAACCTTAGAAAGAAAGAAAAAAAAACAATAACGATAATATAAAATGAGAGACAATTTTCTATGGTTAGAACTTAGAATTACAAATTGGAAGGCCTATAGAAAAACTTAGATGAGGACACTATAGAAAGAAATTTAAATTTATTAATGGAATGATTGAAAATGACTCGAATATGTTTACCTAAGGCCGCCCAAGTGGACGGCCTGGATAAAGGAAGATCTTTTGACATCACACTGATAGCAATGTTATCTTTTGTTCTGGTGGACCACTTTGACTGTGACCCTTGACGTGCTGGTGCACGAGAAACTTATAGCCCTCATTTGGGTATAACGATATGAGTTATTATGTGATAGATAATTATAATATTAAATATAAATAAAGAATAAATCATTTTTGTATGTAGTGTTTTCAGTTCTCATTGAAGGTGTAATAATAAATTTTTTATTGTTTGGTTAATAATGAATAAGTTGTAAATAAAAAGTGAATAAGATGTGAATAATTATTTATAAAGATGAAAAATTGATTTGATGTGTGAGCCCATTTTATACTAGTGGAATAGATTGGATAGAATAACGCAATTCTAAGGAAGACTTAAGGGTGCGTTTGGTTGCGCGATTGCAAAACTGATTCTGCAAGAATCTGCGATTGCAAACCTGATTCTGCAGGAAGCTCACTTTCTCAGCTTTTTGAAATCGCAGCTTTTGGGCACTATTTGTCTGCAATCGCTGGGTTTAAAACTGCGATTACAAAACTGTTTGGTTGCACGATTACAAACGCAGCTTTCTACAATCGCAATCGCAGCGCAATCGCGCAACCAAACGAACCCTTAGAATACTAATATAATATCATTCTCACATATTCTTGTTGGGAAGGCCATCGGCGGAAGCCACTAACAAACACGAGATCGAACACAAGAACGTAACATCACATCACACGAAGAAGACAAGATATACGTGGTTTGGCCTAAGCCTACATCCACAGGGCAAAAAACAGAGAATCCACTTTGATAGTTGAGATACATTAAGAGACTCACAAACTCTCCTATGGAGTTACCCTCTCTTAGAACCTCTCAACCTTCCCTTAGGATCTCTACATTGTATACATTGTCATGTCTTGCCATGAAACCCTAGAAGATATTTATAGGGATAAATAACTTCTTCCCAAGTAATCTCCCAATTAATAAACAAATATTGTTTCAATTAATTAGGAGATATTCACTCTCCTAATTAACAAACAAATATTGTTCCCATTAATTAAGAGATATTCACTCTCCTAATTAACAAACAAATATTGTTTCTTATTTTAGGAGATTCACTTTAAATATTAATTAAGATCAAATCTTAAATAATATTCTACTCATTAGGTGTCCAACCTAATATGGTTTCATCATGGCCATCCGATGTGATACACCGGATCGAGACATAATCCCAACAAATCTCCACCTTGGCTCGTATCCGGTACGCTCGGACTTCCTCGAACCCCTTAGAAGATTTCCGTTGATGTCTCCACCTTGCTCCGTGTCGTCCTTGAAGCACGACCACGCGAGCAACCATGCACCTCCACCTGCAATCAAGTGGTCTTCGACTTCCTTGAACTTCACCAGTCTTCAAGTCGCTATCATGAATCTTTTTGTGCACTAGACCCGCTCCGCAGAACTCCACCTTGAATGGATTTTAGGAATTTCTTCCCCCGGACATCTGCACTGCCCAATCTTGTTGGATCCATAAGCCTGCGCTCGCCTTATCATGGATCAACCCCTGAGTCAGACTCAGTAATCGCGCATCCTCAAGTCAATGCCATGACTTGATTTCACATGCACCACGCTCCTCGTGGATTTTCGAAGAAGATCTGGATCTTACCTCCACCTTGAACATGCCACACCGCGCTAGCGAGATGATTGGACTCGCTCTTTTAACCGAACCACATGGGGCCGTTCCTCCCATACCCGGTTCAGAACGCCTTAAACCATGTTGCACTTGTTCCACCTTCTTCTGTACGAACTCCGCACCCACGCTTCACGTGATTCGTCCACGTGCCTCCGCGTGTCACTGCGAACTTTGCACCCCGAGCGTCTTTGCACGTCTGCTTCTCGGTGGATCTTGGATCCGCAACAAATTGGTATCATCATCGCACACCTGAATAGATGTGCCGCTTCCACCACCGAGAGCTTCATGCAACCTTGCATGATTTTTTTTTTCTCCTTCTTCGCGTGAAATCATGTACGACACACCGTTGTTGGAATTTCCAACAATACATTCGTCGATGGTATGAATTCATCGACCCATGTCGTCATTGATCCTCGTTCTTCAATTCTCGTCCTCCTAGGTCAAAACCTGGAGCTCTGATACCACTGTTGGGAAGGCCATCGGCGGAAGCCACTAACAAACACGAGATCGAACACAAGAACGTAACATCACATCACACGAAGAAGACAAGATATACGTGGTTCGGCCTAAGCCTACATCCACGGGGCAAAAAACAGAGAATCCACTTTGATAGTTGAGATACATTAAGAGACTCACAAACTCTCCTATGAAGTTACCCTCTCTTAGAACCTTTCAACCTTCCCTTAGGATCTCTACATTGTATACATTGTCATGTCTTGCCATGAAACCATAGAAGATATTTATAGGGATAAATAACTTCTTTCCCAAGTAATCTCCCAATTAATAAACAAATATTGTTTCAATTAATTAGGAGATATTCACTCTCCTAATTAACAAACAAATATTGTTCCCATTAATTAAGAGATATTCACTCTCCTAATTAACAAACAAATATTGTTTCCTATTTTAGGAGATTCACTTTAAATATTAATTAAGATCAAATCTTAAATAATATTCTACTCATTAGGTGTCCAACCTAATATGGTTTCATCATGGCCATCCGATGTGATACACCGGATCGAGACATAATCCCAACAATTCTAGCATAGCTATACTCTTTTATTTTTTTATAAACAAACAGTATTTTAATCCCAGTCTCTTCTATTCTTCTTTATTCCTCTCGTATTCCCCCATCCAAACAAGGGTACAATGAAATGTCTTTGTATCGACCAATTGATTTGCCTGTCAAAGGGGATGATAGATGCCATACATGTCTTAATCCTTAAAATTGTAGCACTCATTGGCCAGCAATATGGAAAAAAAATAAATTAGTTAGGTTTATGTCCATATCTCAAAACACTTTTAAAAATGTGAGATAGGATGCTTGGAAAGACCTCTTACAAAACTAAAAAGCACTCTTAAGCTCGTGTTTTGAGAGGAAAAGAACATAGCGTGATTTGAGAGGGACCCATTTTACACAATCCCTCATTATCATTTTTCATTTTTTTTTCGTATTATCACAACATTTTTAAAATTTACTCAAGCCCTTAACATGTGACAATTCTATGAAAAAACAGAACAGTGTGTGCAAATCATAGAAAAAATACCATACGTGCAGTCTCCTCATTTTTGGATTTTTTTTTCTCTAAAAGTATTATTTTGTATAACAAAATATATATTTTCATAATAAATGAAATATATACACCAATGAAATAATTATACTCCTTAATTTTTTATAGTAAAATAAACTTTCACGTGGGGCTCATGGACTGCATCCTTGCATAGTGTGGAACAACCAAATGTATAATCTGTTGAAAAATGTTGCCATCAATACTTTTCAATTCATAACCTATTTGAAGTTCGCACGTTTGAGTTTTTTAAGATATATATTTAACTAATGAAATTCATCTTTTTATGAAATAAAAATATGCTTGTATAATTGAATGTATATATTTTTTATAATATAGTATATATTGAGATTGTGGAGTATATACTACATTAATTGATATATATCATATAATATTAGTACAAAAACCAAGCTGAAAAAAAAGACTTCTTCGTATATATTATATTGTTTTATTGCACATCTATGTAATGGGTAGGGCATTAAGGCATGAAAAGGTTGCTGTAGAGAAAGTAAGTCATGAAAAAAAAGAGGAGAAAACCTAAGTTAGTGGTGCACATAAAAAGGTAAAGCTAGGGAAGCCATGCCATTCCCTCTTCTTTTCCCCCCTTCTCTTGTCGTGTTTATTCTCACTTTCTTCACCACTTTCAATCTCTCTCTCTTTTGTTTTAATTTTTATTTATTTATTGAGTGGAAGAAATAATTATCAATTGGGTCCAGTAACTAGCTCTTTTTTCTTTTAGTGGAACTTTCTTTTTTGTCTTTCATCCACACATTTTTTATATTCCCAACCTAGCTATTCATCTTGCTAGTTATTCCATCACCAACTAATGAACCACCCATTTGGATCAATAATTATCTAAACCAACTTGTTTAATTAAGCAGAATTGGAGCTCACATTTTGATGAATCGTAGCCATAGTTATAGCTACATATATTCATCACGATGAAATAACGATTTAATTATCTATGCTAATTAAACACCATTGATTAAATGTTCACAATGATGGTGGATGATTATTCACTTCTATATATATATGGACCACATAGTGAGGTTCTTAATTAAACTCTTTGTTTGTCGGTACCTCTAAAATCCACCAAGCTGAGAAGTCAAGCATCTATGTAATATCAAGTTTAGAGCATCACAATTATCACCAGTGATGACTTTCTAATCATCCTCATGCATTTGAGTATTATGTCTTGCATTTCATTTTTTGGATAGTAGAAAAAATTGTATCAAAGTTGTCTCACAATCGAAATATTGTTTGTCATTACGAAGGAAAAGTAGGTTGAGTTGTTATTCATGTGTTATATGTGGGAGAATTATAGTCATGTGTTGTAGCTATTTTTTTGTGAATTTAGTTTTTTATACCATTGAGAGACTGCTAGATTTTAAAAGGAAGAGTCGGGTATGCAATCTCATACATAGGGTCCGCAATTTAAAAAAAAAAATAGTGTACATTTTCTCTCTTCACTACTTCGATTCACAAAGTCAGTGCTAGATGTTGAAAGAGTAATCTAGAAAATGGTATGGTCATTTGTTGAACCACATAAAATTCCTCCCCTCTGATTGTTTGTGTTTCTTCTCCTCTACTTCGATTCATGGGTCTATTTTACAACACATTGCATGACCTAATCACACGTGTATTGTCTCTATACAATCTCAAGCTGCAATACGAAATTTAACTCAACCAATACGCAATTCTATTAATATGTAAGTATAATACACCCCAATAGCTTTTCAGTGTTTTGTAGTTCACCTCTAATAAGAAAAAAAAATCCTTATACTAGCCAATGAAACTTAAAAATATATTTTATTTGTATGAAACATAATTTATTCCATAAATCATATTCACAATATTTTAGATAACAATTTTAAGGGCAATATTAAGATATAAGTGCAATTTGTGTAAATAGTATAACTGATTTAATAGATAAATATTTCATTTTCCTATTAATATACATGTTTTATTATATGAAACATATTTTAAAAAAATAAATAAGCATGTGCAGACTGCAGATGAGATCATCTCTCATATTATCCTTGTAATAATGGAGCCAACTAGATGTTGAACCCTCAAACAAATATGAGGATTAGAGAGAAATAATAATTCAAGTCCAGGGAATCAAACATAATCCAGTACTTCAAAGGGGATAAATTCAAATTTTTAATGGAATGGAGAGGGGCCAAACCAACTAATTAGTTATATAACTCTTAACAACAAAGGTGACTATTCAATATAATGGATGGAGGACCATTTAAGACCTTTGGACAATGGCCATTGTTATTTTGCCACGAATGTCCCAACAAAATTGAATCACTAACAATAATTCAATCATGGAATGCCAAAATAGATCATGATTCATGAATGCAAACCTGCCTAACATTAGTACCACATCACTTGATCAGGATCTCCAAAGGCCATGATCCCCTGCTTTTGCTAAACCAAAGTTTACGCAAACAACTAAATATCATTACATCATCCTCTCCGTAGAGGATGTCAAGAAATCAAATCTTTGAGACATTAATCTTCAAATAAATAAATAAAATATCACTACATCGGTTCAGTGATCCCATCTGAATCCTTTTGTAGATTTGGTCAAACAAAAACATATGCAATGTGTGTCTTATGAAATTGTCATGGTGAAGAGATGAAATCACATGGAAAAAGTGTGAGAGCTCATGACCCGGCACGTTGTGAATGCAAACAGTTATATCCTCAATGCGTGGTTTGAAATGTTTTACAAAAAAACAAGAGCAGATCTATTTTGTAAAGATGTTATTTTTATCAATTTCTTTAGAGAGAAAGGGACGACAGTGAGAGAGAGAGAGAATTTTTTTTTTCAAATTTTGATTACTCAATATAAAAAATCAATTTTTCATCTCTGCTATGGATTCGATGTAGATGACTCACTAAACCACATAAATTCATGTTTTACTGGTGTTTGCTCTAGCATTTTATGTCATTGATCTACATGTGCTAAGGTTGAATATGTAACGATGTTTATCAATGGCCACTTCATATCATAAAATTAACTCGTATTCTTACAGGAAAAAATAAACATATTTTACATTTTGAAAACACAAAAGGAGCAATGAAATCTTATTCACTCAAGAATCAAGACAGAGCTGCACTCACTTTTAACACTAAAAATTCTCTCATATCTCGACCCGAAAATTTGTGTCTTTCTACTTTGATTGTAAGAAGTTTTTTCCTCGTTCTTTCTTATGTTTTATATCTTCTATTCTCCATTTTCTCGACTCATTCATAACTCATTTTGTTTGATATAAATGAATTATTACTTCTAAAAGAAAATTATCTCATATGTAACAAAATATCTATATGCATGCATAGTGCATACCTCTCTATTTGTCTCACTGGTTATTTGATAAATCGTACAAATTATGTATTGCTTAAAGTTGTATGGAGAACAAAAATGTCACACTCGCATTGTTGGAAACAAAAGAAGAGGAGGAAAAAAAAAAACCATTATATGAAGAATGACAGAGGCCTCCCACAGCCGTCCAATCAAATTGGGACTAACATTAGGAGCCCCCAACAACCGACCAGGCAATAATGGACCACCTCTTTCAACCCTAGCATGTGGTGGGTCACTCTTTTTTATTTTCTTCCAGAGAAATTGTATGTTAAACTCAATTCACAGTTCTCATATTGTTATAAAAAAGTAAAGTATATATATATTAAGATACATTAAAGATTGGTTTGATAAGTGATAAATAGTAAGATAAAAGAATAGTTATTGATATAAGTGGGGGAGAATAATCGAGATAAAATGTAGACAGTTATCTTGATTTTAATATAGAAATAGAGATTTTTTTTGTTTCACTTAAAGACTGGAATAACATCTATTCTTATTTTCTATCTTGATTTTTATAAATGTGAATAAAGACAAAATTGATAGATTTTTTTATTCTCTAAAATTATGACAACCTATCATTAAAATATTGATCTCTTGTCAAACCAACCATAATATAATGTACACTGTACTATATTGCAATATATAGTTGGAGAGACCATGGACTTTGAATAGGTTTATAAAACGAACTGAATTTATAATCTTCTTTTTTTTCTATTTTTATTGAAAATATTAAACTCAATTATTTTTATAATCTAGAACTCATATTTTACATGTTTTTATTTTTTTAATATTAAACATAATCGAATAAGTGTATATCACTCAATTTTTAATTAAATAAAGCAATAAAAAAATTTAACAACTGCACCTAATTTTGTTTTTTCTGGCATGCATATTTACACGTGCTCACACCATGTTTTTTCGAGCATGCATACATGGACTAAAATAACCCACCTGTATAGCCTAGAATTGAAAGCATTTACTATTCAACCCCCCCTTCAAAGCATTGAGTGCTGAATCTAAAGAAGAGAACATACGTGTTGTATCAGTTTTCACAGTCGAAAAGAGACAGTTCTTCTCACTGTCCTTGGTGAGTTATGACTCTGTTGATTGATGTTCTTCTCTTTTTTTTTTTACCTTTTGTTTTCTTGGTGTAAAGTTGGTGCCTTGGTGGTGGGAAGGGAGCAGAGATTTTGAAGCAATTTTATAATAAATGTTTTTTTAAAATAAATTATAGGTTTGAAACTCCACTCAAAACAGACAGAGAAGAGAGAGAAGAGAAAATTAAAAGGGGGAGGTAGAAACATTCTGCCTTAACCACTTTAATACCGCTTATTGTGTTAAAAATCCAAAATCCACTCCGGAGATCAAATTGATAGATACGAGTAAGATTCACACTAAAAACATAAAAATGTTTAAGAACCCATGGACACATGTTTATTTCCTTAATGTGATGCATGTTTACTTAATTTTAGCACACCATAAATCTACTATAGAAACATTATGCAATAAAAAACCTATCCAATTCTTTGATATCTTATCTTTGAAATCCTTTCTCTTTGAATAACACTTACTTTAGTTTAAAAATAAAGAGGTTTTCAAGTTTTTTTCATGGGGTTCCCAATGATACTATCTAATTCTTTAACATCGAATGGCAACAAGCGACTTGACATCTCCCGTTCAAGAAAAGAAACACTAAAATTGTATTTGAATGTGAGGTTAAACATTAAGATTCTTAGAATCTTATATTTCAAATTTAGTTTTTGAAAAACGTTGTTTTATTAGATTTTCAACCATAAAATTTTCTCTAAAAATGGAACATGATGATTTAAAAACTAAACACTTAAAATATGTTTGGATCTGAATTTAAAATTTTTAAATTTTTAAATACAAAATCTAACTAAACTCATATCTAAACGGACCCTAAATATTAATAGAACATGATAGAATCCCGTTATTAATAAAACCCACAAATAACAATTGAATGCATGTCCTGTAAAGCTATAACTACCATCTTCAGATATACAGACAAAAAGAAAAAGAAAAAGAAAAAAAAGAGGTAAAAGTGGAGGGGAGGATCCATTGTTAATGCACATTAATATTTGATAAATATTCACATAAATTTTTTGAATAACTACTTGCAAAATTTACTGAGTTTTTCTATGAAGAGGCACGAGTGGATTATTTATGAGAGGAAACTTACTCCTCTTGTTCAAGAAATTAAGAAAATGCCAAATAGAACACTCGGTCCAAAAAATCTACTTAATTTTCACACCAAAAAAAAAATGTACTTGATTTAAGTGTAATGGTGAATCCAAAGCTCTACCGACCATGAAGACCAAAAAAAAAATGTACTTGATTTAAGTGTAATATATATTGATGTATGACATATTATGCAAATGAGACTATCAGAAGAGGCCTATCAAATAAATTATAAATTAAGTGTTACAATCTTAGAATTACATGAAATTTTATATGGAGAAATATATCAAAAAGATCTTCTGGATTAGTTGTTATACAACTAACAATTTTTACTTTTCAAAAATTCTTTTATGTAAGCCTTCAAATTAGCGATTTTACTATTTTAGTAAGTTTTATATTTGTGATATCTCTATCATAATTGATCGGAATCGATTTTTATCAATTTCTATGATCATTTAGGATTTCATAGAATAAAAAAAATTAGTTTCCGAAAACTAAGAATTGTTAATTGTATAACAACTAATTCAGAAGATCTCTTCGATATTTTTCTACATGTAAAATTTTGTGCAATTCCGATATTGTAACTCATGATTTTTTGTAATTTATTTGGTGGAACCTCTTCTGTTGGTCCCATCTATATAGTATGTCCTACACCATAGATTTAATGATTTGTACACGCACTTAAGAATCTTTAGCCAATCCAATAGCATCTGATTTATCAAGGAGTTCAACCAAATCAAGATCAAGTTTGAATTTGATTAAAAGCTAGAAAATAGGTAAAAAAATTGTGGTTCAAACCCTAATTAAGATTCAATTTTATCTCGACCCAAATCAAATTAAATTTCTGATTTCCAACCTAATCCACATCCAAGTGAGTTCAGTGTCATGGGGACCATTCTAAAACACAAATTTTAGGGAGCATTGGAAACACAGTTTCGGTGATTCTATTTTTATAAAAAGTAAAAAATTACAAATGTGTTTTTAGACGCTCAAAATGTTGAAAAATTAAATAGAAAAATATGACCACTTTTTAGTTATAAATGTCATTTCAAACAGTTATTAAATAATAAAAAACTTCTTCCTGTAAATCAATTTTTAAAGGCAAAAAAATATATATTTTATTAGGAATCAAGTCGTGTTTTCACACGTATCTTTAGATTAGTATTCCGAAAGGAGCCATGCATCTAAATTAATTTTCCTAGATCCCACTTATCCAACGATCGGAAATGGGGCTTAGCTTTTGGGATTTTTTCTGTTGAATTATGCTTTGTACAAACTGTTTTCAGTCCTCACTTTTGAAGAAAAACGTGAAGTAACTTTTAATTATAAAATATAATTTTTAAAAGACTAACAAAATCTAAGCCCAAAGTTTCAATAGGTGTCATTATCTGATTGGTTCCATGTTTGACTTTTTAAAATAGATAAAAAGAACAAAGACAATATTACCCTTCCTTAATATCTGAATTTTTCACTCCAAAAAAACAAATCCTTCATTAATTGGACTGTATAACTACCTCCTATCACTCCCTCATTGAAAAATTTCTTTTTTATTTTCCTAAGGCATCCGTCACTTTAAAAATTCATCCCGGTCATCTTCTTCATCTCCGGCGATCAGCGTCATCTCCCTTGGATTTTTCTCGTCGTTCTCTATCATATGAAAGGTGAATCAACTATATTTCGAGCCCTCCTCTGACATCCACCTTCTCCGACTTCTATCTCCATTTTTTTGCAAGATACAACTACAAATACAGATGAATATATTAGAATTTTAGACATAGATGAATATGTTATTTTTTTCAGATACATATACATATTTAGATACAATTCTATATTAGTTTTTTAATATACACATATATCTAAAAAATTTCACATATAGATTTCAGATACAATATTAAGATACAGTTATGTATCAGAAATTCAAATGAAACATGTTAATGAGTAGTGCATATATAATTAATAAAAGTATTTAAGTATACACAACAATAAGCAATTAAATATTAATCAAATCCATAGAAATAAAAATATTTAACATCAAATTGGGCTGGATAAAAAATTCAGATACACGTGTATCTTGAATGAACAATTTTACATTCAATAGAAATGTATCTTGAATCTGAATGAGTTGAATAATGATCATGCAAGGCTAAAAATATGCTGAATGACTCGATATGCATAATTATACACATACATAACAACAAAAACGATTATACAGATTATACTTAAACACAAAGGGCATATAAAATTCAAATACAGTGACCATGTATCTGAATGTAAATTAAATTCGATCTCAAAAAATGTATATTATGATTCAAATGATGAATGTAAAATTAGATTAATATGTTTTATTCAGATCGAAAAAATCCCAATCTGAATGGATCACCATTGTTTGCACCACAATCAAGTCGCAAATAAAAAAAAATGAATCATGTAATTCTTCACTTCTCCATTGATCAATCTGAATAAAAAATGAATTCGAAATTTGTTTTCAATTCCACCGATCAATCTAAATCTAAAAATTGTACTTTGATGAATGTTGAAACTTGGATTTGTAATTCTCTATGGATCAAATCATCTGTAGATGAAAAAGATGACCCTCTTGGATGTGGATCTCTGCAAACCACTGGTTTTGATTCCCTGCTTGTTTTTCTTAACAACGCCGCACAAGGCATAGCCACCCTATAAAGAGAGAGAAAAAAATTATTAAAAATGACAACATATAATATAAGAGAACATATGTTCAAACCTTATATATCAATGCATAACAGAAAATTAATGCATCATTGGGGAACATGTTGGCAGAATCGATATTTGGTGTATCACCCAATCAGTCCTATCTCTGGCGGGAGCTCTTCCTCGATAGAATACTTCTGGTCACGAGGACAGAAGAAGAACCACTCCAATGTCCCTATTTTTAGAAGGAATGACTTATTTGGATCGATATGTATCAAAAAAAATTTATAAATTGTGATTTTTTTTATCAATTAATTAAATTGATATTTAAAAAAAAAAAAGAATCACCTAAATCGTAACCACCTCAACATTAATGGGAGGAAAAATAGCTGAAATTAGATAGGGGATAAAGTAGGTAATTCAAACTTACCACTTCATGGGGTTTGAGATTGGGTCTAGCAATTGGAGCCCAAAAATCATTATTGTTACTGAAAATTCATTTGCATAAGTTTCTTTTAAATAAAAGAAACTATTATAAACCTCATTTCAAAATTCTATCTTTGAGCTCGCTCAAAATCAATTGTTAAACCAATTCTTCTTATGCAAAATAGTTTTTTTTTTTTTTCATTATGAATCTTGATTTTTACATATTAAAAGTTGACAAAACATCTTCTATGGAAAAAAATGGTTTTGAATAATTATATTCAAACAAATTAGTTAAAAGCAGTTTTTGTGAAAATAATTGTTTTTAGAAGTTGATTCCACAGAAACTTCAAAAATGATTTTGATTCGCTGTAGTATGTATGATTGTATGAAACATAAAATGGAGAAAATGAAAGGAAATTAAATAGATAATGAGGAAGAGACTAAGGTTAATTACCCAATCACCACCCTTATGTTATATTGGAGTACTAGTTGAATGATAATCTAATTGTGTATGATTGAAAACTATATTTGACAAGGTGATGTGTAGATTTTTGCTCAAGGGAATTCATCTCAATTAGAACATACAGCCCAAATTAATTGATTCTCAATTTGCTGCAGTTCAAATCTAAAAAATAACTGACTCGTCACAAACAAAACAGAATGCACTAATTGTTCACACATTTTTCAAGCTCTGACAAGCTCGTTAAATGGTCCAACTCACTCAATAAAGTTTATATGTTAGATTTCGAAATTTCAACTAAAGATATTAATATGAATTCATGCCTCCCTGTCCTAGGTCTAATGTAGCTTTCATGTTACTATGTATTTGTGTTTTTGGTTGCGTTTTCGCGTTTACACATCTTCCCCAAAATATGATATTTTTCCATCCAATCGTGGGACCTCTCTGTCCCATCCAATTCTTCATACAAACGTGATTTGGATTTATTCTGATTTTTAAAAATCACAGAACGGGTGCCGGAATAAGTGGAGAAGGAGAATATGTGAGTCTAAATTAATATTGGTATTTGTAAGAATTTAAGTGGGTAGAACTATAAAGTCATAAGTTATTTTGAGGTTTATAACTATTATAGAAAGACTTAATATAGAATGTGACATATGTTTATTTGTCCATAATAGTTATACCAGAATAGATAATAATCTATACTGAATAAACAGATTTTTGTTTGGTTGTTTTTTTTGTTTTTTTATTGAAAAATGTAAAAGAACATGTTTGTTATTTAGTTCACTTTAGATAAAGTGATGATAAGTGGTGGATAAAGATTAAATAAAAGTTTATGACTTTTTAAATGACAATTATACTATTGAATAAGTGTGAGAGATGTGTGACTGATTTAATAGATGTGATAATTTTTAAAATATGTGTGAAATTGTTATGTGGGATAATCAAATTTTTAAAAATTATGGAGAATGATATTTTCATCCCTTGTCATAGATAAGTCTTGCAGCATTTCCTTAGAATTATTATTAGGTTTATTCTAGCTTATCCAGATATAGCTATAATAATTTTTATGAGAAAACAAACAATTAATAAGGGGTATTCTCCAATATTCACCCCATTTTTTGTTAACTCTCCATCACAAACAAGGGGAAACATTACTATTATAGCAGTGAAATAAGTGATTTTTATCTTTGGTTATATTTTAGTTATTATTGGAAAATATAATAACGAAGTTTTTGTTGTTTGTTTAAATATGAATAAATTGTTGATAAAATGTAATTAAAATGTAGATAAAGATTTATAAAATGTGAACTTGTGAGCTCCATGGTTCATAATGGTGATGATAGTGATTTGACAGTAGTGATCCTTTATATTAGTAAAATAAATTGAATGGAATAATACAATTTTAGGGGAGCATAAAATACAAATACTAGTTCATTCTCACATATTTTAACATAATAATATTGATTTAGTTATACCACCTAATTATGTTTTTAAGCTTATTCTCCCATTATTCCCTCTTATTCACCTATATAACTACCTAAACGGCACTTAGGAGAACACTCGTGAGACTAAATTAATATTGATATTCAACCTTCTATCCAATTTATTCTAAGGTCACATGCCATCATTTTTTTTTGTAAATCAGGGTCAATGTTACATGTATTGTATCATTTTATTTTTTATAATTCTTATCGTTTTATTATTACTTTTATCAACAAAAATAATTAAAAACACTATAAAAAAAAAATTTCATCTATACCATAATTAATTATCCCGAAATAACTTTTACCCCGTTTGGTTCGTGGTAATCTGAGATGGAATTTGATTCCATGTGACATTACCAGGAAAGTGTATAAAATCCAGTGTTTGGTTGGTGGTAATCTTGATGGTAATTGTGGGTCCCAGTGGAATTAAAATCCATCCATGTGGGAAAATAGGGTGGAATTACATTTCCACCGTTTGTGGTGGTAATCTCAAATTCCACAAGGAATCCTAAATTAGATTACTATTATACCATTTACAAATGAATGAAATTACTATGTTTATCCCTTTTTAAATAGCCTCTTTTTTTCCCACCAACCATATAATGGGTTTATATAGTTATTTTAATTTTTTAACTAAAAAAGTTTGTTATAATTTTTATATGTAATGTGAAAAATCTTAACTGTGCATTAGATATTAATTTATATTTATAATTTTATTTTTATTTTTCTAGATGGGTTTAGATATTATTATAATTGATATAATAATGTGATGTGTGATGTGAGTTTAGGCCTAAAGCAATGCATTTGAATCTTAACTAATAAAATTGGTTATTTAGTTTTTATGGGAGTTTATAATATTCAATTGATTTAGAAAAATTACTATTATTATATGTTTAATTACATGATCGGTTATTTTATTTATTTGCATTCATTAAATATTTATAAAAAATTTATTTATTTATTATTATTGTGATATAGATAAATACATAAATTTTATAAGTATATATATAATAGTAAGGATACTTTAGACATTTAAAACAAATTCCTTATCATTTTCCATGTATGAACCAAACACTTGAAAATGATTATTTGGATAAATCCACTAGCGAACCAAACAGTCTGATGGAATTAGGATTCCTGGTATTTTAATTCCTGGTAAACTAATTCATAGTAAAGTAATTCCACCCAAAAAAATGACACGAACCAAACGGGCCTTACTGCTATTCAAATGGTGGGTGTGAAATGTTGCGCTTCCCAATTTTGTATGTAGACAGTACATAATACGTTGGACAGCGATATCAGGTCTCTGAATTTCCGGGATAACGTTATCCAGAAAAAGCAGGCCTTAATTTCGAATTCCTGAAATGGTACTTTCTTTGGACATTAAAATGACTATACGGCCCCCGGATACCTCGGTCCGTATAAAGGGACTATATAAATTCGCTGCATTGGCAATTTAGTGATTTACTCGTACTTTCAAGGGTATATGTATTCTCCAACCCGAGAAAAAGCAGTCTCGTTTGCAATGACGTAAATACCCTTTATGGACGAGCATGAAAGGGTCTTTCGATAAGGACAGAACGGTCATTTCACGTCGCACTCGTCTGCAAAAACGAGGACAACAATAATCTGGAAATTTCGAGAATCGGACAAATATTTTAAAAATATTTTCAATAATTTATTTTCCTCGAATAACTCGGAATCCCAAAAATAAAAAATCCAGAATAAAAAAACACGACCCCACAGAATACCTCATAAGCGAGAGTGGGACCTACTAATTATGAGTCACAAATCACAATCCAAACCGTTGATCACAAATCAAACGGTCCAGATTAAGTTTTAGAAAGGCAATTATGAGTTATCAACTCCAGCTCACGAGCCTCTCCGTGCGGTCGCATAATATCCACGAATCTCAACCGTCGGATCTACTTTAGAAAAGTCAATAGAGATGGCCACTAATTTTTCAACAAATTAAAAATAATTAAATAAATAAATAATTTTTTTTTTCAGTCTCCCCTTTTCTTGTCGTCATTGTTGCACGCTTTAAATAAAAAAATAATTTTTTGTTTTATAAAAAGTGAATTAAAAACATTTTTTGACCGCAAAAAATAACCCGATTTGACTACTGCCCAATAAGGATCCGATTATGTGGGTTCTCTCCTTCTTATTGGTCCGGACTCCAAAAACTTTTATCAAATCCAGTTCAGAAGTCCGAGCCGGTCACCTCCTTTTCAACATAGACAACCTAACCGGTGAACCGGTAATCAACCGGTCACGTGTGGGACAATATAATAATGAAAAAAAATCGAATTTGACTTGAATGTGCAGTGAATTTGGGGTGAATTTAGAGAGTGAAAAAAAATTAAATAAAAACCCACTCATATTTTCTTTTTAATTTTTATTCTTTTTGGAGTCCAAAAGAGAATTCAAAAGGCGTTTCATTTCACTTGGGTTAAATTTCGAGACGTTTTTAGTGTGTCTCTCTCTCTCTATATCTCTCATTGGGTTGTTCTTCTTTTCGGTGTCACAAAATGGCGTCTCTTCTTCTTCTCCAATCGGTTCCGTTCGAGTGGTGTTGTTTGGGTTAGCTTTTTGGTCCATTGGGTCTCTAAAGGTATCTCTTTCAAGAGTTTTTTGTGGATCTATGAAGGCTTTCCATGGTGGATCGTGAAGCCCCTCGGTTGGGTTTCCGCTGATCGGTGAGTACTTCTTCTCTGAATAGATTTTGTTTTTGTTGTGATTTTGGATCCGATAGAGTTCTGTTTCGATTTGGGTTTGTTTTTAGAAACTCTGTTTTTGTGATTTTTGTCTGAAAAAAAGATATTTTTTTAAATTTTTTTGGAGTAGCTCATGAGACGTTCTTCCCTTTTTTATGTTTTTTTTTGTCAAGGACATCAAAATCGCCGATTTTTGTTATTCAAACTGCCGATTTCACGGCCGATCTTCTGGGGATTTACTTCCCCTGTTTGTGTCTAAAAAAATATCTTCCATTCCAAAAATATAAATAAAAAAAGCATTAAAAGACACCAAATCCATTCCAGTTAAAAAAAAAGCTGAATTTTTTATAACCAAATCTTATGTAAATCCGACGGCCCGCAAAATTTTCCCGATTTTCTGCTGTTTTTGTCCATAAAAGCTGTGTTTTTTTGATGTGGGTGGGTTCATGCGTTTCAGGTGAACCTCCGGTGCACGATTTCCGAAGCATGTGCGGTGGTCCGGAGCGCCTGAAACCCTCCTCATATCCTTCAGACGAATCGAAGCCCGTCAATCCGATGGACCCATCATCAGTCGCCGCCGGCGCCTCCGAATCCGCCACGGTCGACTCGTCGGAGCTCACGTCGACCCTCCTCGAACTCGCGGCGAACGACGACTCCGAAGCCTTCTCCCGCCTCGTAAACCGCGTCAACGACGACGACGGCGGAAACCCACCTCCCCCCATCGACGTCGTCGGCCTCTGGTACGGCCGCCGTCGCCTCGAGCACCGGACGCCTCTCATGGTCGCCGCCACGTACGGCAGCCTCTCCGTCCTCCGAATAATCCTCTCGATCCCCTCCGTTGACGTGAACAGATCGTGCGGTCCCGATCGATGGACCGCGCTCCACTGCGCGGCTTCCGGCGGGTCGATCGAGGCTGTCGAGGCAGTCAAGCTCCTCCTCCTCGCCGGGGCTGATCCGGGGCTCTTGGACTCCGACGGGTGCCGGCCCGGCGACGTCATCACCGTCTCTCCGCACCTCCCCGACATCAAAGCCTCCCTTGAAGAGCTCCTCAACGGGCTCCGGGTCTCAACAAGCCCTCCTCTCTCGGCCTCCCCTGTTTCATCACCAAAGGTGATGCCTTTTTCGGAGAAGAAAGAATACCCGATTGACCCATCGCTGCCCGATATCAAGAACAGCATCTACTCCACAGACGAGTTCAGGATGTTCTCTTTCAAGATCCGCCCCTGCAGCCGCGCGTACTCGCATGACTGGACTGAGTGCCCGTTCGTCCACCCGGGCGAAAACGCAAGGCGTCGCGACCCGCGCAAGTACCACTACAGCTGCGTCCCCTGTCCCGACTTCCGTAAGGGCGGCTCGTGCCGGAGGGGCGACCTCTGTGAGTACGCTCATGGCGTGTTTGAGTGTTGGCTTCACCCGGCGCAATATCGGACTAGGCTTTGCAAAGACGGAGTCTCATGCGCCCGTCGCGTTTGCTTCTTCGCCCACACCTCAGAAGAGCTCAGGCCGCTTTATGTTTCAACCGGGTCCGCCGTTCCCTCACCGAGGTCATCCGCCGCTTCGATGGAGATGATGATGGGGCTCCTCTCTGGGTCACCTTCGTTCACGCCTCCGATGTCACCTTCGGCGGGGAACGGTGGGATCGGGCACAACTGGCCCCAGCCGAACGTGCCAGCGCTGCACCTACCGGGGAGTAACCTCCAGTCGAGCCGGCTCCGCGCCTCCCTGAACGCCCGGGACATGCCCATTGATGACTTCTCGATGATCACAGACTTTGATGGAGATTTCTCGCCCGGGTTCGCTTCGCCGGCGAGGAGGGTCGCGCGGGCGAAGAACTTGGAGGATCTCTTCACGGCGGAGATGAGTTCATCGCCGAGGTACGCCGATCAGACGGCCATGGGAGGGGTGTTTTCACCTTCCCATAAGTCTGCAGTCATGAATCCGTTTGCGCAGCAACAGCAGAACATGCTTTCTCCGATCAACACGAATGTGTTCTCTCCCAAACCGACAGGGGGGGTCGTTGTCGATCACCCGTTGATGCTGCAGACGCCATATGGGCTGTCGTCCTCCCCTGGACGCATGTCTCCTCGCGGTGCTCCGGTGGTTGATTCGCCACTCTCATCTCCAATGGGTGCGCGATTGGCTGCACTCGCGCAGAGGGAGAAGCTGAGGAGCCTGAGCTCCCGTGACCTTGGGTCGGGGGCTTCATTGCCTATCGTCGGATCCCCGGTGAACAACAACTCTTCCGTGACTTGGTCGAAGTGGGGGTCTTCAAGCGGAAAGCTTGATTGGGGCATCAATGGCGGGGAGGCCAGGGAGGATGTGGGGCAGTTCAAGAGATCGAACTCTTTGGATTTTGGTAGCAACAATGGCGCCTCCAATGGTGGGGACGAGCCGGACCTGTCTTGGGTCCATTCACTTGTGAAGGAGTCACCCCCGGAGATCAAGTTAGCCCCTTCGAATCTCGCAGTGAGTGCCCCGATGAATGGTTCGGAGGGTGGGAGCAATCCGAATGGCGGGTCGAGCGTGGAAGGGATCGATCACTCGGTTTTGGGGGCGTGGTTGGAGCAGATGCAGCTGGATCAGCTGGTGGTCTGAGTAAAGATGAAATTTTTTCTTACTTGGGCTTCTCATCTTCCATGGTAAATAAGTTTTATTTATTTATTTTTGGTGGGGTGGAGGACATGAAGAAGATGGGTTGATCTTTTAGGGGGGGAAGAAGAGAATTCATTTTAAAAAAAAGAATTTATTATAACTGTTAATTATTATTATAATTATGATATATATTTATTATTACTTTCAGACAGGTTAAAAAGAATGGGAGAAGAGAGAGTTCTCAATCTGGGTTAGAATTTCATGAGTGACCCAGGTAAAAAAAAAAGGTCTTTTAGTAATGTTTTTTGTTGGGGGTTTCAAAGTCTTTCTTTTTTTTGTCTTCTAAAACTGTCTCATTGTTTCATTGAAATGAAACCCTTTTAACCCCTTTTATTATTATTTTTTTGAATTATATTTTGTTGTTTTGTATTACCTTGGTAAATCAGTAAATGAAGGAAAGGGTGATAATGATCATCTGTTGGTGCAACATTGAATTGTTGTTTGCTTTTTATTTTTTTGGAAGAGGGGGTCAGCTTAATTTAATTTGGGTGGCCTAAAGAAGAGAAAAGTCACATTTCAGTGGTTGTATGATGTAACATTGGATTAAAATGTATGTTATTGCTATTATTTGATCAATGCCTTTATTTATTCCTTTCTTTCCAACACTGTCTGCATTGCTTGCGTATCATTGTATATACATCTGTGTTTTGATTTTTAATCTAACTGTGATCCATTCATGTGTTGATTATGTGTGTAATTTTTTTAATTTACAATTGATTTGGATGTTATATTTGTTATGACATGTGGGGTTTGTGGTGATGGTGGCAGTGGTGGTGGGGGTTTGAGGTTCTGATTCTGTGTGTTTTAAGAAAGCATGGGTGCTTGTGATGGTGGTGGATCCCCCATGAGAAGTGGTGGGAGGGATGATTTTTGTGGATTTGGATTGTTGTATGCGGGGTCTCATTTATATCATATGTATATTGGTTCTTTTTATTTATTTATTTTTTCATTTTAGGTTTTGTGGATTCATGGAAGGTTTCTTTTATGGTTTTGGATTGTATTGGTTAAACTACACCTTTGCACCCCCTAATTGTAGGATTAGGTTCTCAGTTGGAGAGTATTTTTTTTAAAAAATGATCTAGGGCTTAATTAGCATACTATATGTTTTTTTTCAAATGAAGATATTAGCAGGTTTGGTTATTTATGGTTATTGGGGTTTGGATTGAAACTAATTAGAAAAATATTGTTGATCATTCCATGATGAAATCAATAATTTGTTAGTTTAATGGCATTTTTTTAATGCTGGATTGTAAATTATTTTAAAATGTGTTTGTTTTTCCAAGTATTATGGTCAAAGGACTGTTTTTGTTGCCAAAATGAAGAATTTTAAATATATATATGTATAGGGTTTGATGTTGTTGGGACACCTACTCTTCTAACCCAATAGGTTCCATTATGGGTGTTTCTTTGTTAGGTTTGCTATAGCTAATATGGGTAAAATCAAAAGGGTTTCAGGTGTGGATTTTGAATGGTATTAGTAATCCTATTACAGATGATTTGCTGCATGTTGAAGGGTGGTTGTCTTGTTGAAGCATCTATTAATTATCCCTTAATAATCCTGACCCACCACTTCATCAATGGCCAGGCATCACAATCATCCTTAATAGGTCACCCGTTGCACCCACCGTGTATTGGACATGCTTTGATATCATTATACCAATTGTAGCATTCCAGTCATTACAAACTAAAATGCGCTTTAAAGCCGTGACTGTGTAAGAGTGGGTGTTAGAATATGATAGAAGTGAAGTCAAGTCCTAGAAGGGAACAAGGTAATAAGTAAGAATCCTAATAACCTTCAAAACCCTAAGTAAGAATCATAATACAATTTGAAAACCTTCAATTGGTTCTAAATTATAAAATAAAAAAATTAAATTGCATTTGTTAAATTGAATTGTTAAATAAAGACTTCAAAGACTATTTAGTCTTTATTCCTTTCATTTGTGATTGCAAAATATATTGCAACTTTCAAGGTTGATAAGAGACTCCATTTTAATGAGTCACAAGAACTGTAGATTATCACCCCTTAAATTGGATTTAGGCATATTTTACTGGATCTTATTTGAAGCTGAAGAGGTGTGCTTTTTTTTAATGGTGTTTTAAAGCTTTTAACTCACATTTGATTCTGTGTATTTTTATAGGTGAAGGTTTTTTTTTAACAAAACGTTTGCTACAAAATGTTTTGAAATTTTTTTAAAGATATATATTTATCTAATGAAATATAAATACACATATATGTTGGAATAAATTGAATATTGTATACTGTCTAATCTAGTATATAGCCTGTGTAAAATGGGGAAAACATTGTTTTTTTTCAAACCTTAACCCTAGACTTGTCTCTTTCTACAATTGGGATTTAAGTTTGAAATGAAGGCATCCTCACTCATAGACATATTGCTAAATGAGAATTCAAAAGCCAACTTGGATTGACTCCTATGGATGTAATTCATAATTGTTTGTATAATTCAAATGTACAATTCATTGAAGAGTGGACCCATTATTTATTATTTTGTGGTGGCCACCATAAGAAAAAAAAAAAACCAGCCTTTAACCATACTCAGTGTACTCTCCAATTTCAGAGGATGCTATTGGGTAATACAGAGCATGTGAGAAGAAACAAAGGTTAGAAAGGGCATTTAATCTGCACTTATCCTCCTAATGAATCCCACATGATCAAGTGTACCTCTGTTGCAGAAAGGTCAGTAAGTTTCATGTGTATTGTATTTGTCCCTGAGTTTTACCAGGGGTCTTCTTGTACAGCGTTGTGATACATTTAACCTCGTTGTGAGTCTTATCTCCAAGTTATATACATTTATTTGAAATATATATGCAATAAAAAAAAGTGGGGTTAAGAATGGATTGAGCGCGCATATTTTTTAAGATTAAAAGATGTGTATATTATAGAATTTTGATCAATAAGTCAAAATTTGGTTAGTTTGATTATTAAGTTCATTTTGGACCAATCACAAAAATATTTTATCATCTTTTTTATGTTAACAAAATGATCAATTCAGAGGATATGTGTGTGAAATTTTGAGAAGAAATGAAGGAAATTCCTCCTAGTTGTGCTAAATGTTGTGGAAAAATGAAGGGCCATGCCATCATGAGTTTCATGACATTGGCCTTTCATGGATTGTTTACTCATGCCTACTCCACCAGCTCTTCATTTTCCATTTTTTAGTTGATATTTGTGTAGCAAAAATCCTACACACATCCTGGACACGTGTATTCATCTCAAACGGGTTGACGAGTTGCTCGATCCAATTCGATGCCCAGTAATCGGAGCCGCCCATTGACCAAATCTATTGTCCGAGGATGATAACTCGCACGGCCTATAGAGAATGAGAGAAAGGCCTGACTAGCCATAGCTCGAAGACCATAAGACTAGTCACACGGTCAACCTCCCCAGAGATGAATGGTCAGACCTCGACCTAAGCCTAGGTATAGGAGGTCGGGAACCACGCTAACTAATATAGCTGGAAGGGCACTCTCTGAGCCCTACAAATGGACTAACAAAAAGACTGGCATGATCTCAATTGGTTAGAGAAATGGTTACGTTGGGGGTTTGTCGTTTTCCCATGTGATAAAAAGGGATGAGAGCAAGAAAGAAGGTCTGTAACCCTGATTAGTCATTCCATTATTTTCACAAAATACAACCTATTCACCATTTATTTGAGCATCAGAGTTCCCTTGACCAGCATCACACCTGTATCAAGTGATTTTTTTTATCATCACTCAACGGAGGAGTTCTACCTCACCCCTATTGGTTGAAGAAAACACACACCTTCACAATTCATAGGACGAAGCGTAAATGCATATAGCCTCCTCAAAATTTATCAATATTTAGATCGATCATTTATATTTCTAAAAATCCATATGACCCCTCTCAAATTTAACTGCTAATTCATGTACCCCCTACCGTAATTCTTGTGTGTAACTGTTCAATGATTAACTTAACCATAATGAGTAATTAAGCACGGAACCTTGAATTTTAGATTGATACCATTATATTAAAATAATAAAAAATGAAGTTGCATAAACAACATATCCTTTACCAAGTGCACCGTAATAAAACCAATTGAAAGAAACGAAGGAGATGGTGAATAACAATTGGTTTTCAAATGGTGTATAAGTTGAAGAATCTATGGATTTTGGATCAAATGGCCCTATGACCAACACAAAATAAATTAAAACAAATGATCATTTGAATATAATTTGTACAATGAGCAAGAGTTTCAAAATTTCAATACCATGTCAAAGCTGATTTACTGAAAGATCTTTTTAATAACATTTATTTAATCAGTGAAAGATCTTTCTCTGAATTTTGAATCCCCCCCCCCCCCCCCCCCGACCTTGTAGAACAAAACTCATTTATTAAACAAGTTAGTGAGAAGTGCATTATACAAGAATTTTATATTACATTTCATCACGAAACGAATCAATATCAATAAACAATTTGAACACACCTCGAAGATTTTCTCAACTCCATCCCACACGTAAATTCTGCCACTGGCGACAGATGGGTTGAGGATATATGGTACAGTTGGATGGAATTGTAATGAAAGCACCCTTCTATCACGCTTAAGCTCGATTAGTGCCTTTCATTTCCCAAGTAGCACACACAATAACATGGAGAAGCTACCGGCTAAATATCTCTGACTAAGAGAGAAAATAACAGGAAAATGCAGTGTGTAAAATGTGACAGAATCTGTCAAGAAAAGGAGGCGGCTTGGGAATCAAGATTAATGAAGAATTGAACAAAGTTAGCATACTCTATTCTTATGTGATTCAGATCTCATGCCATAGTTTTATCCAAATTTTTACAAACGATAATAAAAAAATGTTGAAAAAGAACGCTGCTACTGTTACGCTCCGAAGCATTACCAATCATACAATAACCAACAGGGGTCAAATAAGATAACAAGGCTACAGGAAAGTAGTAGCCAATAAAAAGAAATGATGCGGATAATATACAAATTAGTCTGTAAATCAAAAACATTATTACAAACCCGAATACACGATAAATGTCCTGTGAGAGTCCAAGTCTAGCCTAAATAAAATCATATGTGCAACACGCACGATTACCAGTATATACACAAAGAAAATGGGGTTGCTGACAGCCTCGCACTCGCTAACCGAAAGGTGGGATACTCTACGCACGAACCACGCCAGATAGATGCTCTAGCTCCACGCCAACCCAGTCCCTGGTGAAAAATAACACACGAGGGGTGAGCTACAAGCTCAGTGAGTGGCAAGAATCCACGCTCTATAAATATAGTTAATATTAAGCACATTGCTCTTATAAGGAAAAATATATGCGGAAGAACCCCAACCGATACATGTCACGTGGAGATGTGACCTCACCTCACCTCACCCTTGACCCGGAGGGGAACTCCTAGGACTCTTGAAAAGCAATTAATTCATTAATAGTAATGTGTGGTATCTCAAACTAGTACAACACTTCAAAGATTATCTACATCGATGTATAATACGTTACGATGCCTTGCATCATCCGGTAGCCCTCTCCCTGGCGGCCTTCCAAGATAGGTACGAAGCCACAAGGTATTGAAATACACATTGAGCCTCCTATGATGTGGTGGCACTATCCAGGATAGCTTCAACGCTCGAAATCTTCGACGCACGACGATATGGGAGAAAGCACTCTAACCCCATCCTCGCCTTCATCCCTAAGGTGACATGAGACTATTAGAAAGGAAATCAACTCGCTAACTCCCTTAACCTTCCGGTAGCCTTCTCCCGGGTAGCCCTCTTCCTGACAGCCTTCCAAGATAGGTACGAAGCCACAAGGATATTGAAATACACATTGGGCCTCCTATGATGTAGCGGCAGAATCCAGGATAGCTCCAACGCCGGGTAGCTTCAACGCGGATACGAGGTAGGGGAGAAGCATGCCACGCTCACAATACGATCATCAAGGATCAACTATAATCATCTAGAAATCAACTCGCTAACTCCCTTAACCTTCCGGTAGCCCTCTCCCGGGTAGCCCTCTTCCTGACAGCCTTCCAAGATAGGTACGAAGCCACAAGGGTATTGAAATACACATTGGGCCTCCTATGATGTAGCGGCAGAATCCAGGATAGCTCCAACGCCGGGTAGCTTCAACGCGGATACGAGGTAGGGGAGAAGCATCATCAAGGATCAACTATAATCATCTAGCAAATACAATGCTAATGAATTCTCTTGAATTTCCATACAGATGCATCACTCGGATGCAGGGAAAGGTAGTTAAGTTCTCACACTTAGCAATGGGGAGGCATGACCCTAAAGGCGGGTCATCCACATGCCTATTACAGATAGGCCAAGCATACTATCATTGCTATCGATTAACGAATACCAATACGATAAATGAATTCTTCTGAATTCTCATACGAGAGCATCGCAAGGATGCAGGGTATATAAACTGCTACATTTGCACATTAAAATAATAAAGTATGACCTAACTGAGAGTCATACATCCACCTATTTCAGATAGGCCTAATCTATTTATCATGAGTGCGATAATGATAGGAAAAATTCTAATACCTTTGAGGTGTAAGAGTCCCATTACCTTAGCCATCACTCTAAGCAATTATTGAGACACAATCAAAGTAAATGATTCTCATCCACATTCCACTATGTAATCATCTAATAAGGATAACGTCAAAAAAAATGAGAATTAAAACATCTATTAAAAATCTCATCGGATTGGATAAATAAATATGTGATTCCCCTTCAATCAAATCACATATGACATTCAAGCAACACCTCACTAATATTTGTAATCTGAAATATCTATTTCATACTATACAAGCACAAAACACTTACATAGAAGACTAAACGGCTTCAGACATGGAAAACTCATCCATTAATGTGAATGAGACTAATATGAGTTCATGCTGTATATAATAAAACTTCTAGCAAATAATACGATGCTCGTTGTGCAAATGAGTTGGTTGAACCATTCAACATACACACAATTATCACAAGAGAGATATAAGGACTACCTGTCCGAATAACCTATTAATAAACCATGAATATGCACACTTTATACAATCCAACATAGGCCCGCTAGTAAGCTAGCATATATATCATACCATTAGCTAAATATGACACAACCATACTAAGCATTTACTAATAAGAAGGTGACCCTACAAATGGCTACCTATGGCATGTCATGCCCACTAACAAGCTAGCATAAATGTCATACTCTATACCTCATGTTATATAAGAACCCACAATTAAAGCTAACAAGTATGAGTCTAATATATTAATGCAATTTAGCAATCATGATTGAATATAATTAGGGTGCCCCGCGGATACGCGATGCACGATTATGTGCATCGAGCGCTTTCCGAAAGGGTGAATCGAACCACTCACAGATACTTGGATCGCCGCGCGTCCGGTCTACGAAATCTGCAAGAACAACCAATGATGCTCAATTAAATATAAAATATCTTGATACATATACAAGCCTTCTTCATGAAGACATCAACTCCTTATATTGCCCACACCATGCATAATAACTCTTTGTCACATATTTATACAAGATTAGTCCATCTACTGCAATCAGCCCCAAACATTGGTATCCACAGCACAAAATACACATCCAAATATTCTAAAATAAATCACACACATTCTATGATGTGTTGGGATCATATTCCGTGAAGACATACTAACTTGATAAAATCTCTAAATGCCCGAAATAAATTATTTTCAGAAACCGATCAATTTCTGCGCGAATCCGGACAGACCATGAACATTAGGCTATATCTTTCAATACAGGTAACCAAATGACACCAAATTTGATATATAGCATCTAGACACATAGATGATCATATGAAATGAAGACACAAGCCTCAAAATATGCCTCCAAATACCTCAAACACAAGGATCTTAAAGAGACAGAAAATCTGCCTTACAACACAAAACCACCCCATTCATGCATTAATGCAACCATCTCATGTGCAGTAGCAATTACACATTACACTCTTCCAACAGCACCAAAATTCAATAATACACACTCATACAAGCATAAACACAAACACATACAAGGCACAAAGGGGAAGTGAATATACCTTGGGAAGAAGAGGAGATGGTGCACATAAGGAGTTCCACCACCATCACCACAAACAACCACCATCACACATGCCACATAGCACAGCCACAACCACCACCAAATCAGCCATCACATACACACATTAGCACAACACACTCACAAAGAGGGAAGGGAATACCTTGAGAGGGTGGAGAAGAGGGAAGCCAAGCTCAAACACACAAACCTTGCTTGATCTCCCTTTACATGCACCCAATCCAAGCACACCTTCTCTTTGGCATTTCATCAAACATGTGGGGGGCTGAACACATACAAAGGGCTGAACCATGTGAGGGAGCTTGAGGGAGAGGAGGAGATGAGAAACAACAACATAACATACACACACAAACCTTGATTCCTTCACTTCTAACACTTCCTCTTCTTGCTCCATCTCCTTCTCCTTCCACCACCCAACACACACAACACCAAGGGCTGGACCAGATCCAAAAAGGGGGGAAAATTATGCCAAGGTCGTGCACATGGGGGTGGTTAAATAGGCAAAAGAGAAGTGAAAGACCGAGCTGTCCTCGGAGTTAAAACTCTGCGCAGCCTTCACTTAAACGGCCATAACTTCCTCGATACAGCTCCGAATTGCACGATTCCAATGGCATTGGAAAGATAAGAAGATTATCTACAACTTTCATGTTTACATCCAGATCAAATAACCTCTCCAGCTATTCCGAAATCTAGGCTAAACATCATACAGGGCTGCTGCCTGGATTTCATATCCCCAGGGTATAATTGGAAAAACACCCATAACTTTTGATACATGAATCCAGTTGATCTAATTCCACTTTTGTATGAAAGCTAACTTAACACTGAACATCTCATGATAAAACTAGATTTTTACTACTTCATCTTGGTCATTAACAAAATTAAATCCAAATACCAATCGAAACTGCATAATTTCTAAAAGACCTCAAAATGCTACAAAAACATTTTCCCATATTTCAGAGCCCAACCTACAAAATTAGATAAAAATAATAAATTAAAAATATAAATTATACAAACGATAATAAAAAAATGTTGAAAAAGAACGCCGCTACGTCATTCAAATCTCAAACCTTGACAATATAATTTAAGATGCAAGCGGTCAAATAACATCCATCAAGTTTGAAGCATATGTTAGTAATTATGCTAATATGTGAAAAACTTTTATCTATGCAATGTTTTAATATTCTAGAGCTCGATCTACAAAATTAGATATAAACAATACATTAAAAAATATAAATTATTCAATGTTATGTCCAAATAGGGGCGGCGTCACATTGTTATTCGTGGCGTCAATTGACCCCATCCAAATTCTAAATAACATCAAACATTACCCCTATGTTAACCCCATCCAAAAAAATAAAAATCATTACCACATTCAAAACCTCACTTAAAAATAAAATACAACGTGAATTGATTGGGGTGAGTGAGAGAGTGGGTGACACATATATAATATGTTGTGATGGCCTAGTGGGTCCATCATTATTTTTAAACAAATTTATCCAGCTATCCTCACATTAACCCAAAACTCGAAGGATTATGTTACGCACAACCCTATTTTCAGCTCCAATTTTAGTGTACACATATTTTGAATTTTTTAAAAATAGTATATATCATCTAATGCGGTACATACTTTTATATAAAAAAATGAAGCATATGCTCCAATATATTACATGGGTGCATTTATAGAAAATGTTAAAAAAATCTATCTGCGCATAAACCTCATTAATGTGAATATATGATTTGTTAATTTTCTATCAAAACATGTAAGATTGGAGTTGAGACTTCATTTTTTAAAACAATAAGAACAAATGAAGATTCAATATCAAACTCATTTAAATGCTTTAGTTGATTGCATAAGATTCCTTTTGCATCAAAGATTAGCTTTTCGTGGTCATGATAAATTTGATGAGTCAACTAATAAGGGGAATTTTCTAGAGTTTCTTCAGTTTTTGGCTGATTATAATGAATCTATCAATGAAATTGTATTGTAAATTACTCTAAAAAATAACAAGCTATGTTACCATGATATTCAAAAGGACACTAAATGCAACTACAATTGAAACTACTATTATTATTTTTTTATAAAAAAATAGACAATTGAAACTACTAATGCTATCATCACTTACCTTGCAAATTTGAAATCATGAGGGCAATTGTAAAAGTTTATATTGGAAATCTTTAATCTCATTTCTTTAATAATTTTTTTTTATTGTAAGTGGTTATATTTTCAAATTTTTTTTCATATTTTTGATAAATATATAATAAGTGTGGATTTTTAAATTTTTTTGTATTATTTAGTTTTTAAATGACCCCATCTATAAAAAATCCTTGAGCCGCCACTGTGTCCAAATGTATAAGCATAAAATACAAACTTCATGTCAACCATGAAAAAGAAAGAAATCAACATAGAGTAAAAAAAAAAAAAAAAACCTAAAGCTAAAAAAATCTGAAATTCCAAAACATCCCAAAACACAAACCTTTACATTAACGGAAAAAAAAACTGATGTGAAAACCAAAAAATCGGAAAACCCAAAAAAACTCAAACCTTTCTTGAACAAATAAAATATCTCAAGATACATTCAATCCAAACAAAAAATAAAAAACCAAAATTTAAAACTCAAAACATAAACCCCACCCAAATCCAAAACACACACTTAAAAATAAAAATAAAAATCTAAAAAATGTGGAACCCAAAATGGAAATAAGAAAATTTGAAAACCCAAAAATCCCAAAATATGAACCATACATGAACAAAAAAAAATCTAAAATGAAAAACCAATATTACAACTTAAAAATCCAATAACCCAAAAAAAAGTAAATAAAAAAATTCCGCAAGTCCAACCTCATGTCAACTGTCAACCCACAAAAACTGAAAAGCAATATGACAACCCAACACATTAAACTATGTCACAAATAAGGATCTTGGAAGATACTAAAAAACTCAACAAAAAATAACCTCAAAACGCATAAAACAAACCAAAAAAAAAAAAAAGGAAAAAAGAAAAACACAAATGACCAGACTTTGAGTGAGAAACAAAAATGAAAACAAACCCGAAAAACTAAAAATCCAAAATGAAAACCTAAAAATTCGAAATTACCCAAAATTTTCATAACAAGAAGCTCATACAAACAAAAAAAATCTCAAAACAAAATACTGAAAAAAATCCCAAAACACAAACTTTACATCAACCCCATAAAATAAGTAGAAGGAGAAAACACACAGAAGAAATCCTATTTGAGTAAAAGTCATCTAAAAATCTTTCCAATAATTTACTCTTTACTCAAAACAAGAAGGACTCAAACATTTACCCAAACACAGAGTGATGATTGTAAACAAAAACTCTTACTCAAAATTTTATTGAAATTTAGATACAAGTTTGAGTAAGAGTCGGGATGACTTTATATTGACAATCGTTGAAAAGACAAGAGATTGAGTTCATGTTAGTATCTAATAAGAGATTGAAACGTGTCACAAATTATCTTAAAATATCACATATTTATTATATGATGAGACACATGTCACTTCTTTATTTGAGACTAAAATATAGTGATGTGATGAAATATGACTATATCTTATCTTCAGTCAGTATCAAATCAAGGACTGTAATATGTCTCAAATATATTATATTTAAATATCACATATTTATCATATGATATGACATGTGTTACTTGTTGATTGGAGACTGATATGTAGTGATATAATATGAATGGCTCCCATCTCAGATGCATATCTCGTCCCTATCTTCCACCAGTTACCTCCTTGCCCCTAACCCCATTAAAACAACGTAGCCATGCAATACGGAAATGTAAATGGTAAAAAGTAAAATACAATAGAAAAAAAGGTAATAGGAGTATTAGATATATACAATTCAATATATGTTAGGTCCAAATATAAATTATTATGTAAATCACTGACAATTTTTATGACTGCCCATCACAAAAAACGAAAACAAAAAATAAAACGAAAAAAACAAAACCAATAATATCAATACCCTATTAGTAGGAAGGGTAGACTTGATGTTTTCTTAAATTTTTTTTAAAAGTTATCCAATATTTTAGGTCATGTGATCCAAATGCAAAATTCAAGATAAGAGCACAAAAAATTAAGAATAATAAAATGCATAACTAAATGTAAATATAGATAAAAATAATGATATTTTATCCCATTAAATTATGTTAACTTATCCTATATATTTATCTATTTACCAAATCATGTCTAAGTCACATGCATTTATTTAAAATATATACAATAATGAAGGAACTTCCATGCATATCAATACATATACTATCATAAAAGTGTAGGATTAACAAATAGATTATAGAGTTAAGAATGGATCGAGTGTATACCTATAGCTTTTCGTTTATTTATTTATTTATCAATTTGCCAAGATATAGTCCAGTTTTCATATATAGATTATTTAGTCTTCAAGGGTCTTGGCATGTTGGATACCCTGCTATAGCAAGAGGTGGTGCAGTGGGCTTTAGCCCTTGCCTTGGATCTTGGGCCATCTCGGTCCCAGTTTAAATGGATGCAGAGCCTTGCTACAAAAAAAAAAAAAAAAAGTAAATAAAATTATACACACACACCTTGAGTTGTATAGAAATGGGATCTCCCAAATAAAAGGGGAATTGATCCATGGTTGATTTTCTAACAGATAAACAAGAATTGCTAGTGGTATTTTTTTCATCAAATTTGCCTTTGGCATGGAACATTTTCTTTTTTCGAGTGAAATCCCTTATTATATAAAAGATTGAAAAACTGTTTTCATTTTGTTTTCCAGATATTTGAAAAAACAAATTTCTATGTATCTCGCAATCTGAATCTCTTTGAAGAAGGGAAAGAGTTCGATTTGCTCCTGAATAGCTTCCTTCAAAAGTGCTTCTGCTGCCTTGGTAAAGGTCTTGGTAGAGATCAAATTAATTCTTGATCAATGGAGGAACAATATCATCATTTTTGTTCAATAAGATATCAAATTGAATGATTGATTCATTTGTAGCCTAATACACTATGATATCGTAGTATATACTACGTTATCATAGTGTATAACTTATATCACGTATGACACGATTTTTTATTTTTATTTCATATAACAACATATACATTTTAAAAGAAATGTATGATTTTTTTTTAAAAAGAAAAACAATATGTACTGCAATTGGGGTTAGATGTCTTTTATAAATATCATGTGAATAAAATGCATTCGTTTAGTTGTCTCAACTAAGAATATTACTTAAATCAGAAATAGATTCTACTATCCTAATTATTGAGAACAATTTGTCAAGAGGTGGGCTTGGGCTTGGGGTGAACACACCCAGGCGAGGCCCGGCCCGCTAGTCCCGTGGCCACCTCATTTACTATCATAACTTTCATCACTAAAAGAGGTTACGAGTTCAAAGTGGGGATGAGAGGATAAAGAGGAAAAAACAAAGAAAGGGACTGAAAAACATGAGAGGTGGGAAGGGTTTGGGAGAGCATCTAGGAGACGGGTTTTCTATCCACTCCCAAAAGATACCCCACTCTCATGATAAATGCCATCACACAGTGATGCCTAATTGGCATCTGTCAATTGATACCCCTTGGCTTTAAAGATCGCCTCGTTCCATGTTTTTCAAATTGCCCACATGACTGCTGGGATCACCGATTGGAGAATTTTATTGGCAAGTCTCGAGTTCTCCGATCATCAAAGGGCCTTCCCCGCCTCCCAAAGGGACTCGGTATCAGTGAAGGATGGTCACTAAGACATGGCTTCCCCCACTGCGTTCCATGGGGATTGGAACACCTTGCCATGACAGAAAAAGTGGGCAATGATTTTGATGTTGAAGTGCAAAACGAGATATTGCTTAAACAAGAATGATAAATATTATAATATCCCAATATTTCTTCATAAGAGCCATCCTTTTTTTGTTTTGAGTAATAAGCTCACACATAGCAGTCTATTTTCAAGTGCCTTAATGAAAAATTGATCTTGCACTCTTCATCATTGCAAATGAAACTTTCACCTTCTTCATTATCATCAAATTTCATTGACATTATCTTTTAGGACGGTTGATAATTCAGGTTTTTTCACTTGGTGCTTTTTTTAACTTTGAAAGCCATGATCAATCTGTATGTGTTTCAACATCTCACAAGATCATGTATCGTGTTTTTCTAAAATGTACTTGCTCTTTCCTCTGTACACTAAGATAGTATCATATAACTGAAATGAGTTATCTTATACCTTTACCTTCCCTCATTGTTTCCCTCTCGCACTCTGATAAGTGAATATGTTGAATGACCAGGGGAAGATTTTTGGGTTCTGTCAGCAAAGACCGTGCTTGGGTGTGTTCTGCTACAAAAATATGGATATAGTGGAAGAGAAGAATAGGCATACTTGGCGGCCGGACCACTACTTTCTCCTCAACAATGCATCAGAAGTGGACTGGTCAAACCTCCCATGCCCTGCCTTGGATTCCATCATGGAACATTTGAACTCAGTGGATCAGGTATTGTTCTCCTACGTTTGCAAGCCATGGAGATCTGCTTACGAGTCTGCCACTTGCAGGGGTGATGTACTCTCCAAATCACAACCGCCTCTCCTTACCTATCGGTCTTCGAATGCGACATGGTTATTCCACAGCATAACAGAGAACAAGTGGTACAAGAGAAGGCTGCTCACGGGCCGCTGTCTCCCCTGTGTGGGGTCATCACATGACTATTTAATCCTGGCCAAGTATAAGGACTCTCACCCCCTCATCATAAATGTCTTCACCCTTTCGGCGATCCAGTTCCCCAAGCCTAGTGAGACAATTTATTTCGGAACACTTACGGCTCCGACTTCAACTCCGGAATGCATGCTTCTGTTGTGCCAGGGTGACGCCCGCTAGCTGGTGTGTTGCAGACCAGGTGATGCTAGTTGGACAACTATAATAAATCCCCCTGAAGTCATGGGGTCCGACCTTGACGAATTCTCTTTGGCAGTCGTCAGTGGGACTACTTACATTCTAACAAGGAATATCCTGCTGACCACCCTAAATCTCTCTAAGGAGAGGCCTGGTTGACGATCCTACCGGTTAAATCCATACCTTTGGCAGAGTATGACATGAGGAGGTACTTGGTGGAATGTGGAGGTGAGCTGCTCATGGTTTTCCCTAATATCATCTGCTTGGATGATCGTGATCCTGGGGTTCTTAAGTTCTGTGTGTTCAAGATGGACTTCATAAGATGGCACTGGGTGGAGACTAAGAGCCCAGGAGGCCAATCGATTTTCTTTGACATACATGGGTGCACGGTCTCGGAGAATCCGGGTTCATGGGGAGGCAGAGGTGACTGCATCTATGAATCTGGGCTTCTAATAGGTAAGTGGATGGTGCATTCCTTGGCTTCCAGTACTGAAATCGTGCCAGAGACCGATGGGTTTGATCGGTGGTGTAACGATGCTGATTTCCCAGTCTGGCTTCCATAGAAGCCATATTTTGAGTTATTCTGTGATGGATTGTTGGTAAAATTTGGTAGGTGCTTGTATCCGTAATTGTACCTACCATCTGTGTATTATTTATTTTGGCCTTTTTTGTTTGTTTGGATTTTTATCGTTCTTATCTCGGTAGTTGTATTATGTACCTTTTTTTATTTTATCAATGATTTAAATGAGCAAAATCACTTTGGGGGATATTAATTTAAAGTGAAATCACTTCCATATGTTGAATGACCAGGAGAAGATTCTTTGGTTCTGTCTGGGTTGACTCTTAATATTAGGCAATTTAGACAATTGCTTAAGGCCCTCGAATATACAAAGACTCTTAAATTTTTTTTTATTTATAAGTAGGTCCAAATGTTAACTAATAGTAGCTTAACACATTGCAAACAAATATTTATTTTTTAAAATAATTAATAATCATTTTGATATAATTAAAAAGTAACCAATAAAAAATTAACAACATTTTATGATACTTAAAAAATAGCAAAAAAAAATTTAAATGACCAATGAGATTTTAAGGCTTTTTTAAATCCAAAAAAAATGAGAATATGAAACACATCAAGCCCTAAAAAATTGTCATTATTGTTTTTCACTCTTTTTTTTTTTTTTTGTTCTTTTCAATCTATTTCTTCTTTATCTAAAAAAAACATTTTTCTCACTCTATTTTTTCTTTATATAAAAAAACATTTTTGAACTTCCTATTTGTTGTAGACGAAAAAAAATTATGTAGTGTGGACAATAAGAAATAAGTCTTCTTTTATTTGAATCAAATAAAAATTTATATATAAAAACTTAATTAGTAATTTCGCACCCCAAAAAACTAGAAGAATAAATTTTAAATAAAAAATTAATATTTTAAAATTAAAATAAATATTATTTAATTGTCTTAGGCCTCATAATATATCGAGCCGGTCCCGTTGTCAGCAAAGAGCATGCTTGGATGTGTTCTGCTACAAAAATATGGATATAGTGGAAGAGAAGAATAGGCGGCCGGACCACTACTTCCTCCTCAACAATTAACCAGAAGTGGACTGGTCAAACCTCCCATGCCCTGCCTTGGATTCCATCATGGAACTCTTTGGAAGTCATTCGTGGGACTATTTACATTCAAACAAGTAAACACCAGCTTACCACCCTAAACCTCTCTTAAGGATCTAGGCCTGGTTGACGTTGTTAAATCCATACCTTTAGCAGAGTATGTCATGAGCAGGTACTTGGTGGAATGTGGAGGTGAGCTCCTCATGGTTTGCCCTAATATCATCTGCTTGAATTATAGTGATCCTGGGGTTATGAAGTTGTGTGTGTTCAAGATGGACTTCATAAGATGGGAATTGAATGGGTGGAGACGAAGAGCCTAGGAGGCCACTCGATTTTCTTGACATCCATCCGGGTTCATGGGGAGGTAGAGGTGAAATCATAAAACTAATTATAGATATTTTATGCAAAAAACTAATTATGAAAAAAACTACATCTCTAGAGCTTTTGAAAAATTCATATTTTAGATATTTTATGTGGTACAGTGGAATGGAAATGTAGTGAAATCACCACTTTATTATGTCCAAGCTCGATCGGTGGTGGGTGATTAATATGCACAAAGAAATGAAACACAATAATTTTGCAAAAACTAACTAATCCCACACTTTTTGAAATTCATTTTTTTTTAATATATTTAACACACTATTACAGTTTTTCTATTCGCATTATACCACAATCACAAACAAATCATTGAATTAATGCACGAAACAGGAAGAAACTTCACTTTCATTGTTGAATAACAAGGTAGACTCTCATCGGAGTCTTGACCTAACAAATCCTTGCACCGCTATATTTCTTAAAATTTAATAAAAAAGTAATTGAGGGGCTAAAACTTTATCCATGAGAAAATAAGGCGGTTATATGAATATTTAAAAAAATGACGGGTTAATATGAAAATTCACAAATTTTAAAGGGGTTATATACATTGTTTCCATAGATGTGAGTGAAAGTGATGAGTGTAAAAATGAAATGTGTGGTTAAGCTAGCTACACCACAATTTCAAAGTGTTAACGCAGAGGGTGTACCAATATAACCCAAACAATCACGGGGTTATTTAAATTTTTGAAAAAAAGGGTTAATATGGATATAAGCAAACTTTTACGGGGCTATATGCATTTTCCCTTATAGTTAGTACATATAATTCAATGATTATATCCCATTAAGGCTTTGCTTGGAAACTGGTTTAGGTGGCCTTTGGGTTTGCAGGAAACAAATTTTTCCAAACTTAATTTCAAACAAAAAAAAGGACCAAAGTAGCAGACATATTTTTGTAAAAATATGTTCAAAATCTAAGTTTTTCAGAAGCCGTGGAGGGACATCTTTCTATACAATCAGTTTTAGACTCAGTTTTTATCTAAAATCAGTTTTACAATCGTATAACCAAATGTGACACGTCTATATACAGTTCTCGGGGTGCTTTCGTTGGTGGTGATCAACAGTCATAAATTCTCCAAATTTCTCTTGTAATAAAAAATTCTCTTGTAATTGAATATATAAGATGTCTATCTGTTCATCAGATTGTGTATTTAGTAACTTTAGGATACATTTATCAGAATTGGATGATTTTAATTTCACATTCTTTATAACTCAAAGAACTATTCTCTGTTCATCACCTTCACCCCCACATAAAAATATACATTTATTAATAATAAATATATTTAAAAATTAATTTAATTGTCTCGATTAATTATTATTTTATCTTATAGGTTTTTTTTAATGTATATCATAAAAAATGTGGTATTTATTTTTATATCACTCCAAATAACCTATTTATTTTTATATCATTAGAATATTTTAAAATTATGCATATTGTTAGCCTAGTTAACTTCTATCCAAATTTTCATTAAAATCTTTAAAGTCTTGGAGAAATGACCAAAGCATCCTTATTTTTTTATATTCCATTTTTACCCTACCAAATATATATTTATAAAAATAAATAATATTAATTTTAACATAAAAATGATAAATTTCATTTAAATCCAAAAAACTTAAAAATTAAACATAAAAACTATTTATTAGCAAACACATAATAATTATTAAGATTTACATTAGTATAAATAAAATAAACTTATTTTAAAAACAATTATAATGACATTTTTTTCATAAAAATCTGGATCTTTATTGGACGAAAAGGAAGAAGACAAGTTTTTTTGGTGGGTAAGAAGGGGTAAAGTTGTAGACTGAAGATTAATTAGATTTTTTTTTAAAAAAAAAGATTAATTAGATTGTTATTTATGTTTAATTATTTACATTGTGATAAAATTTTTGTAAAGTTATTTTTGTTATTTTTATTTCTTAATTAAAAATTAACAATTGTTAAGTTTAATTTTGTTTAAAAGGATAATAGGCAGACACATTTTTTTATAAAAAAATGTTCTAATTATATAAAATAAATATATTATTTGTGATGATATAAAAATAAATAGTCAATCATATCATATCCTTTAGTGCATGTTTCATTCCTTCCAGAAATGTTATAATACATGTACATACACCTGGCATTTGTGCAAATAATGATAAATAAGAACAGATGGTCGGTTGTGATTTGAACAGCTCGATTTGATCAAATCAAAATCATTGAATTTTAATGAACGGTTGGTATCATCGCCCGTTTTATCCAGTTCTTTCAGTCCAAGGAATCTTTGTTTTTATTCCACACATAACTCCAAAACAAAACGGACGTCAAAATGAAATGTAACGATTGCATTCGAGTAATAAATTATATAAAAATCGCATATCAGTTCTTCCAAATTAAATCAAATATTTTATTTTATGATGAAGATTCATCTGAAGGTACTAATATCTTTCATTGGTTTGAGATTTTTAACTTCACTAAAAATTGCCTATATAAGTATTAAACAACCTATCTTATTTATAATTTTTTTTTAAAAAAGATAGAATCTTGCCACAATTACTTTCAACCAGTATTATTTATAAGATATTTTTTAAAAAATAAGTAAGAAGACAAAATTCTTTTATTTTTTATAGTTCTTTTTTCATACTTATTTATAAGATATTTTTAAAATTATTAATACCATCAAACTGCTTTTGTAGTCTTTACAGGATATATAAGTCAAGAATGTCAGTAAATATTTTTTTTTCATCTCATCTATATTTTATATGATATTATGTATTTCAAGAATGCCACTTAATTTTTTATTTTTTTTGTCATCTCATATATTTGTTACAAGGGTCGATGTAAAGGTTAGCTGGGCGGAGATATAGCCCGACGCAGTTTTTATAATAATTTTGTTCATATAAAAATATTTATATTTTATAAAATATAAAAAATAAATAATTTCTATTTTTGAAAAATAATTATAGTTTTGTTCAATGTTTAGAAATACGGTATATGGTTTACTCGCAGTTAGAATACCGCATAGAGTATATGCAATATACATAATATTAATTATATTTAATGGTGGCTTCTTATGGTTTAATTTGGTTCGTAATTGTATACAATTGTGTGTGGATGGATGGCTTCTTATAGTTTTTGATAATATGCATGGACATCAATGAAATATATAATTTTTTTGACACGTCTTATTTGATTTAGGGTCATTTGGTTGCGCGTGTTTGGGTGGATTCGCTTTTTGAAAAGCTGAAAATCCTTAAACGCGTAACCAAACAGGTTGGATTCGGCGGAATCAAAAGCTGAATTCCTTTTAATTTCTCTCTCAAAATCCGTGTTTTTAAAATCTCAAAAAGAACGATTTTTGGTCGAAATCGATTTTTTGAATTGAAAAACAATTTTTTCTACCAAACATTAAACTCCTTCCTAATATTGATTCATAAATTAAAAAAAAACATCTAAAAAAAGTCAAGGTCTAAAATCATCTTAAAAAACAGCTTTATTCAAAATCTACTTTTCAATCTGTGTTTCCAAACGGAGCCTTAATTTGGAGGGACTGATTTATGATTTTTATATAATTCAATTACTTTAATGCAGTTAAATTTCATTTTGACGTGATTTGCGTGTTTAATGCCGACGTAAGATTATTATTTAACGTGCCAGCTCCGCTCGCACACGCACCAGACGATAATTGAACACGTGGCAGCTCGTCCGCTTCTCTTGCGGACATCACCGCACGTGCGAAACCCTTCACGTGTCTCGGCCACGCCCCCTCTCTCTCCACCAATCAATGTGAGCACCCCCCGTCAACCGCACCGCACTAACCTAAACCATTAACCTACCCCACCAACAAACACAAACCCTCTCAAACAGCCTCACTCGCTAAAAACCCTCTTTAACAACATCCGCCGTAACATTTAACCTTAAAACTCCATAAGAAGCTCAGTGGAGCTCGCATTGGTTCAATCGAGAGAGATGGGGGTGGAGAAGGAAGAGGAGGTGACACGTGGAGGGATCAGGGCCGTCGAACCTCGGCCTCGGAAGGGGGTTTCATCGAGGATCGTCGATTGGTTGGAGAGGGCGGTGGTGTACCTGACGTACGACAAGTCGAAGCCGCAGCACTATCTGGCGGGGAACTTCGCCCCCGTCGCCGATGAGACGCCGCCTTGCACGGATCTGATCGTCCGTGGTTCTCTTCCGGTGATGCTCTCTCTCTCTATCACACACATTCACTCACACGGACACAGTAATTTTTTTTAAATTTTTTATGGATGTGAATTGCGATAGTTTGAGCCAACAATCCTTTTTATTTATAAACACGTCCTTAAATTTTGAGAATTGTAAAATTTGAGTCTCTACTTTTTATGATGTGAATCAAATTGTAATTGAGGAAAAAAAGGGCCACAATAGTTTTTTTTTTTTATGAAAAGACAAAAGTGCCCGATCCGTGGTTCTTAAACAGTAATTTTTTTATTATTGATGGAAATTGAGATTTTTTTTCTTATTTATAAACGAGTCCTTGTATATTTGAGTCCCTAAATTACAGAGTTTTTTTTTATGATGTTAATCAAATTGAAATTTGAGTAAAAAAGGATTTCTTGCGTATATATATACCTTAAAAATATGAAAACCATCCCTGGTGAACTGTTATTTCCAGTAATCTCCCTCAACAGGGTTAAAATTGTGCATGAATACCTTCTCCTATTGCAAAACTTAAAAGTTTATATGGTGCAAAAATACCCCTCAAATGGGTATTTATGCACAATTTAGACATATTTTAAGAATAATTTTGGAAATAAAGTTTGAAGGGGATCATTATGATAATATTGGATTTTTTATGGGCTATTATATATGCAAAAATTCCCCGTACCGCTTTCTTTTGCCACTAAACATCAAATTATTTAGCCACTGTTTGTTTAGCTGTATGATATTCCGGAATAGATAGGTATTCCATTTTATATTCCACTGATACCATATCTGATACTATTGTTGCCATGAACCGGGCGGGTTCTTCTGTATGGGGCCTAACCCGACCCGAATCAGGATCTTTTTTCCCCGGCCATTTTTCAAAACTTTTTTTTGGCAGGAGTGCTTGAATGGAAGATACTAAGATATTAATGGGATTTTCTTGAATTGCAATGTTTGATTGGCAGGAATGCTTGAATGGAGAGTTTGTTCGAGTGGGGCCCAATCCGAAGTTTGTTCCTGTGGCGGGTTACCATTGGTATGCTTCTCATTCTTGAACTGGTGCTATTTATTCTTGAACTTGAACACCCTTTAAATATAACTTCAAAGTTCCCTGCATTGGATTTTAAATATAACTTCAAGGTTCCCTGCATTGGGTTTTTTGGGTAGTTATTTTATTTTAATTTTTTTTTGTTAAAAAAATCTCATTGAACTCGGGAGTGGGGAACCCTCAATGAAGAGGGATCTATGTCGACATGTCAAAAGATGGTTCAGTAGTTCTCGCATTGTTAATATATTATTTTGGTTAGTGAATTCAAGAACCTCATAAACTCGTTGAATAGTAACATTTCCATTTAGTTAAGTTTTTTTTTTTTTTTTTTCTGTTCTAAACTCATATACGTTTCAGTATCTATTTGAGTGCTTATACTATATCTTTTGAATTGGAAGTATTCTTTTTCAAATTTTCTTTCTTGCGATGATGATTAATTGTTTTGTTTACTTTCTTGCAGGTTTGATGGAGATGGGTGCGTATTTTTCTAACAGCTTGTTCATTTGCAAAGTACCATCTTTTTTTTCTTCTAAATATACTCTCGTTGTTCAACTTTCTTTTTATGCTGTCTATTTAAATTTATAGTTCATGCAGAAAGAGTCCAACTTTTTTGGCTTTTGAATTTTTGTTATTCTAGAAAACTGTGCTGGATTTTGTTAAAAATCTGATTGTGACATGGTTTGCGTATTCTGATGAGTTTCACACATTACTGTAGAATGGTTCATGGCATGCGTATCAAAGATGGAAAAGCAACATATGTTTCACGCTATGTCAAGACATCGCGCCTTAAGCAAGAAGAATTTTTTGGAGGAGCAAAATTTATGAAGGTGATGTATACAGAAAACTAGTTTTTTGTTTATTGAAGCCCAGATTTGTGGTTGCCACAAATCATTCGGTTTGATATGCATAGAAAATACTCTGGCCAGAGGAAATTAGATATTTGTAAACCTGGCTTTATAGAACTTTGCATTTGCTCTTTGATATTATTCTTGTTGCATTATATCACGCTTCAGATTTCGTTGCATTATAACACGCTTATTAAGTCATGCAACTGCTATGAGCAGTTCAGAGTTGATTTAGTTTTTTATTTTTTTCCTTACTTTGATTTTCTGTCTAAATTAATTCATGATAAATCATCAATAAGTAGAAAAGTATGATCTGACCACTCGTAGATAAATTCAAAACATATAAATTAAATCTTTTGATTGAACAAAAACCATCCTGATTGCTGCATTCGGCATGTTTTATTTTAAGAAATGATATTTGTCCAAAATTTGTTGTGTTTTAGATAGCAAGTCAAAACCTGTATAAGAAGAAAAATTCTTATCTACTTTGAAGACAAAAAAATCTCATAATTAGGTTCTGAATAGTGTCTCTCCGCTTTGGACATGCCTCTAAATAAAAATGGTCAGCTATTGTACCATGTTAAAATAGTTATCTGATATTGGATAAGTTCAACTAGGAGTCTGTCCAATGATCTCGCATTGTCCTTAGCTTTATGCAACAACTTGTCGAAATGTTTTAATTTGTTGCATATAGTTTCTTTGTTTTCAGCCATCTATTCATTTATGAATTTCATTCTCTGGTTTGTGCTATGAAATCAGATAATGACTGTGGGTTACCTGTCCTCTTCAGATTGGAGATCTTAAGGGTTTGTTTGGACTATTCACGGTCAATATGCAAATACTACGTGCAAAACTGAAAGTTTTAGATGTTTCATATGGAACAGGGACTGGTAAGCAATAAGCATTGTAGTTATTCTGAAGTTATTGCTTATCATTTACTACTAAATCAATTTTTTTCCACTTTAGAATCACTTGTATTATTTTCTTTAAACTTGGTATCTTTCTTATCATATAAACTGACCTAGTTACATAACCTGATTTCAGGTAATACTGCTCTCGTATACCATCATGGAAAACTTCTGGCGCTCTCTGAAGCTGACAAACCTTGTAAGTTATCTCACACCTACACATTAATTTAGGCCTTTGTATGTTTCATGAGACCTGAGTGTTCTCTTATGACTTCTGCGATGCCTCAGTCTTTGTCTTTTTCCCTTATGAAAGTACAGGGGATTGCACTTCTTTCCCCAGAAAGCACTAATTTTATGATTTTGGAAATTACGTACGAAATAGGACAGCATGAGCTTAATATGCATGATGATTGATGAACAAATATTTCTACTCACTGATTGATTGCAGTGGAGAAATTCATGGAAGCTCCCTCTCCTGCCACCAACTGGCTTTCCTAGAAATCCGACAACATCTAGAGAGAGTTTACATTATGTTGACAAAACAATCATAATACTTCATCTTTGCTGCTACAGAATTTTTTTTTTTTTAATTTCCCCAAGATGTATACCATATTCAACCTCATATTGATGGGATGTGCATTTAGTTTCCTACTTTCTGAAATAGTTATTATGGCAAACTTCTATCCCTGAGTCCTATGAGGCTTACATGCATTCAACTGTATATGACTCTGGCCTCACATTGAAACATTTTAAATTTAATTTCTATACAATGGCTTATTGCAAGTGGTAATCAAGAAAAACATCTCTCTGCAGAGCAACGCTTATCAACATAAAAACTCCTATCTGCTTTAGTCTCCATGATGATTCTTTTGTGCCATCTATATAATATATTAATAACTCTCTACTACATTTGCAGATGTTCTTAAAGTTTTGGAAGATGGAGATCTACAAACCCTTGGAATGCTAGATTATGACAAAAGGTTGGCACATTCCTTCACCGCCCATCCAAAAGTTGACCCGTTTACTGGTATGGTGGATCTTACTATGGAAGATTATGTTTATTTAATTAGTTAGGCCTGTCTCCTGTTAATGCTCCTTTTCGGGTTGCAGATGAGATGTTTACCTTTGGATACGCCCACACAAAACCTTATCTTACTTATCGTGTAATTACAAAGGATGGAGAGATGCTTGATCCAGTCCCAATAACAATACCAGCTCCTGTCATGATTCATGATTTCGCCATCACTGAGAACTATGCAATCTTTATGGACTTGCCCCTTTACTTTCAACCAAAGGTACTTTAATAAGATTGCACTTGTCTTCGTTTCTTCTTGACAGAAATAATTTATGGTTCAATAATTGGGTGTCATGAACCATAGGTCATGGTCTATATGGTTTGGAAGAATATTTATTTGCATTACTTTTTGTATAATCTAGAACTATGTATCATTTTTAATCTGTTTTCCAGGAAATGGTAAAGGGTCAGCTAATCTTTACATTTGATCCAACGAAGAAAGCACGCTTTGGTATACTTCCTCGATATTCGAAGAGCGAAGCACAAATAAGATGGTTTGACCTTCCCAATTGTTTCATATTTCATAATGGTGAGCCCTTGTTCTTTCTATTCCATTGAATAGGCATATATGTAATATTAGATTCATGTGTTTTTTCGTGATCATTATCATCTTCATGATCAACTACAACAAGACGATTGAACAGAAAAAAAAATCTGCCTTTCATTAGTTCCTTAACTTCCCTAAAGCATCTTGAATTCATCTTCATTATGATCATCAAGAGGATCAATCTGATATTATTTTGCCTTTCTTATTTATCAACTTTTATATCTTTCTTAATAGGATATGGATTTTATCCAGCAGAAAGACTGAGTTTGCTTGTTCAGACTGTCAATAGAATATAGATTTTATCCAGCACAATAACTGATTTTTGATAATATGGATGTTTCAACATCATCTGAGGTGTCTGCATCTTTTTTTTTACTTCTTGTCCTGGAAACAGACCTATATTTTTAGTTTTCTTTTACTTGTATAGCAATTTTGCTGGTGATATGATTAATAACTTGCAAATTTACACCTCTATTTGATATTTTAGTCTCACTGTAAAAAAAAAAAAAAGGTTTGGTGCTGTTAGAACTCAGGTTTAATTGCCAACCAAGTACTTTTGTTTCTGTATAATTTGACCATCAAACTTTTGCCTTTAGGATTATGAATATATTAGTAGCCTCTTTGAAATCTCTAATATTCTTCCTATCTTGATAATGTTTTTTTTTCTTCTGTTAATCAACTCTCTTGGATGCTATGTACATCCTGTCTGATGCTTTTGGTGGCTTCTGCTACTAGCAAATGCTTGGGAGGAGGGTGATGAAGTTGTTTTGATCACATGCCGCCTCGAGAATCCAGATCTGGACATGGTCAATGGTGCCGTGAAGGAAAAGCTTGAGAACTTCAAAAATGAATTGTATGTTATCCTAAATCACAAGATTATTGTATCTATCTATTGCAGGAAACTCTCTCCTCCCAGCTCAATATAAATATACAATGCTTCTCTGGCAGATATGAAATGAGATTCAACTTGAAATCTGGCGCTGCATCTCAGAAGCAGCTATCTGTTTCTGCGGTTGATTTCCCCAGGATCAATGAGAGCTATACTGGCAGGTAATGATTATGGGCTATGTCACTGAGCCTGTAACATCCAGAAATTCTTATCATGCTAATTGGCTAGAAGTACAAAGATAATCGCAGTTCCTTTTTGTACATTCTCGGTGAGAGTTTTTCTTTTCACAAGAAATGCACTCATGTGTTCTACTCACACTCTAATTGTGATATAGCCATACTAAAAGAAACAAGTCACTCAAAAGAATTATTGCATTTATATCCTGACGTATATCAGTGTGTATTCTATAATGCCTGATCTGCCAATAATCAAACCAAAGATTGGAGCAATTTTAACAAAATTCATAAATAGTTGCTTCTTTGATGTTGTACCCACATGTTTACTAAAAAGTTTTCATTGTGCTATTTGGCAAACAGAAAACAACGGTTTGTCTATGGAACCATACTTGATAGCATTACAAAGGTGAAAGGCATAATAAAGTTTGATCTCCACGCCGAACCAGAGTCTGGAAAGAAAAATCTTGAAGTTGGAGGAAACATTAAAGGGATCTTCGACTTAGGACCTGGAAAATATGGCTCAGAAGCGATTTTCGTCCCCCGTAAGCCTGGCATCACTTCTGAGGAAGATGATGGCTACTTGATCTTCTTCGCTCATGACGAGAACACCGGGTAATCAGTTTCTTCTGGTTGATACAATGGTATTATACACTCACATAAGACATGTTTTCCAAATTTAGACATTCAGGCCCCAGATTATCATTTGCTGGGTCAACCATGTTTAACAAACTTTATGGTTGTCATCTACTTTTTGGTCACACTTAATTTCTGCATTCCATCACTGCAGGAAATCCGAAGTCAATGTGATCGATGCGAAGACGATGTCTCCAGAGCCAGTCGCAGTTGTTGAACTGCCTAATAGAGTTCCCTATGGCTTTCACGCTTTCTTTGTGACGGAGGTGAGTGCAAATTTCTTAAATCTAATGCTTGCCTCAGCTTTACTTCATGATTTTCTTTCTAAAGGAAATTTGTGAATGTTTTTTTTGAAACAATGTTTTTTTGAAACAGGAACAATTGAAACAGCAAGTAAAGATCTGATCACAATTCAACCTTCCAGAGTTCACTTGGGAAATCAGACATCTTTCTGCAATGGATCTCTCCATACACCTTGATGGATGGGTGGTGATGGATGTTATACATATACGAAACTTCTGTTCATATAATATATATCCACCATGATGTACTGAAGTTTCAGATACTGTTAAAATATAATACAAGGTTCTATCAAGCTTATATTACTTGGATTGCATGTGTGTGTACATACAGGTAAAATGGCCTCTATACCCTTGGAAGGGCAAACATCACAGTTACAATAGAACGCAAACTATTCTGGTTCTTATATTGAAATTTTGAGATTTGCCAAGGCTATTCTCATTGTCACTTTGTCAGAATGAATGTTATGATTTGATTATTATCAATACGAATAATTTGTTCCCTTATGTCAGCCTCGCATATTGCATATTAAGAGAAATTATTTTTTAGAACATTTTTGCTGAGTGTTTCAAAGAGTCTTGACAGTCCTTTGTATAGTTCCTACTGTTTTTTAAAATAACACAAATTGAAGTATGCACTATAATACATAAACCTTTGTAATTATTTTATATACTAAAAGATAGAATCCATAGGAAAATGTAACCTTATTCGCCGCTCATTGTATTATTTCACGGAAGGACGCATGTATCAGCAGCCGTTCATTTCTACGATGACCCAATCTAAGCGGTTGATCATCGGCCCATCAACGATCAGACAAACATCAAATCATAAACAATCCCAATCAATCAATTCTTGCTTTTTTCAACGCGTGGATGATGACGTGGCTCCATTCGCAAGTCATCGTACACGTGTCCCCACTGAATCCAACCTCCAACAATTCTCCTGGACCAAATTGTCCTCTCCAAAACCACGGCAAAGCCGGCGATTGTCGTCCACTAATGACCCATCCGACCAGAGATCCCTCCAGGGGTAATCCCGTCATTTCATATTCGCATCTGCTGACAACGATAACCAGCTCTATCGACGGCACTTCCGAGGCCCTCAGACCGTATATTCCAAACTCACCTCACACCGTCCGATCAAAATCCAACGCACCACATCACCCCATCAGTCTCCCGCCAAAAAAAATAAAAGATCACCGAATCTCGTCAACTACATCAACGGATCAACCTCCCCCTTCAGAAATCTAGGGTTTCTGAAGCTCCGAATCAATGGCGTCTGCCGCCCTAATTTCGTCTTGCCATCTCGGATTCCGCCCCTCCCCGACCCCCCTCCGTCATCGCCTCCTCAAACCCCCTCAATTCCGCCTCAAATCGACCCCCCTCTCTCACTCTCTCTCTCACGTGAACCTCCCTAATCGCCGCCGCTTCACCTGCTCCGCCTCCGCCTCCACCTCCGCCGTCCCCGCCGCCCCGGCCCCCCCTCCGCCCCAACCATGGCAAGGCGCGGCCATGAAACCCCTCGCCGCCTCCATCGCCACCGGCGTCCTCCTCTGGATCCTCCCGACCCCGGCCGGCGTCACCAGACAAGCGTGGCAGCTCCTCTCGATCTTCCTCGCCACCATCGTCGGCATCATCACCCAGCCCCTCCCCCTCGGCGCCGTCGCCATCATGGGCCTCGGCGCCTCCGTCTTGACAAAGACCCTCCCTTTCTCCGCCGCCTTCTCCGCCTTCGGCGACCCGATCCCCTGGCTCATCGCTCTCGCCTTCTTCTTCGCGCGGGGGTTCATCAAGACCGGCCTCGGCAACCGCATCGCCTACCAGTTCGTCTCCCTCTTCGGCTCCTCCTCCCTCGGCCTCGGCTACAGCCTGGTCTTCTCCGAGGCGCTCCTCGCGCCAGCGATCCCCTCAGTGTCCGCACGGGCTGGGGGGATCTTCCTCCCACTCGTGAAGTCGCTCTGCGTCGCCTGCGGGAGCAATGTTGGGGACGGGACGGAGAGAAAGCTGGGGTCTTGGCTGATGTTGACTTGTTTTCAGACTTCTGTGATCTCGTCTTCGATGTTCCTGACGGCGATGGCGGCAAACCCGTTGAGTGCGAATTTGACTTATGGGGCGATCGGGCAGATGATCGGGTGGACGGATTGGGCAAAGGCCGCGATCGTTCCCGGGTTGGTGTCATTGATTGTTGTGCCATTGGTGTTGTATTTGATCTACCCGCCGACGGTGAAGAGTAGTCCGGATGCCCCGAGGCTTGCGAGGGAGAGGTTGGAGAAAATGGGGCCCATGAATAAAAATGAGATCATCATGGCTATAACGCTACTCATCACGGTATTTTGCTCGAACTGAGGATTTTGTTTTTTGTTGGATTACTTTGCTGGCCATTCATTGATTTGTTTTTTTGGTAGTTATTAGTGGGGTTTATTTTGGAAGCCTGAGTTTACATTTAGTTTGCTTGTTCAATCCTCAAAGTTATATATTTTCATTATGGATGAGCTGCCCAAGAATGACTAGAGAAAACAACAAGCCATCTTGAATATGGGGTCTGGTATGTCATGATGAAACTAAACGGGCTTCATGACAAGATTTCATTAGGTGAAACTGGATAACATTAGATGTTGTGGGCAATAGGTGTTCAAGCTGAAAACTTGAGCTTTTATGTGGAATGCATGCAAAAGGAATGTTAATTCAAGATGACTTAAGGAGATGGGTGGCTAATAGATATCTGATGTGTAAGTTTGACAGAGTCAGTGGACCATCTATTATAAATTTTAGTATGTGAAAGGCGTGTGTAAAGATACTCTGTGGAGGAATTGGGTCTAAAGAGAGGGATTTAACAATCATTGGATGCCTTGTGGCTTGGAATGAGCGAAGCTAAATCCACCTACTGCCACAAATTGCATTTTGTAGAGAAATTTGGATCGAGAGAAGTAGGGCAATTTTATAAGGAGTAGACTATGAGAAAATTAAGGCAGTGGACAGAATTGTCGAATATTTAAAGGCTTGGCTTGATTAAGGCTTAGGTGGGAGAAAAGAGCTAGGAATTTAAGGTTGTATTGGCTTTGCGGTGGGCATTTCCTGAATTCTATGGTGGAGTAGGAGGAGCTTTCTTCTTCTTTTTTATATATATTTTGTTTATCTTAATGAGGCATTGGCATTCTGCTCCATTGGCTGCATCATATTTATTTCAGTTTAATGGATTATGAGGGCATGGCTTCCTTCAAAGATAAGACAGTTTGTTGTTGTTACTGAAATGCTGGGAGGCCAGTTATGGGCAGGAGAGGGTGTTGTCATGAAGTAGAGTCTCAGTCTTTAGTGGTATAATAAAAACTTGAGCACCCTAAGAAAGAATAATGATCACATTCTGCAAGCATCAACATTCCCTTTGTCCCTTATGGAAACACATTGAAAAGCCTTGAAATTTCCAGTAGAAATTTGTGGAAAGGTTACAGAAGCTATGGTGAACTATTAAGAGAGAGTAATCATCCTGTCATGTAAGTTTTTTTGTGATATTATATAATTGAATAGTTTATTATGAATGGGTGCATCAGTTTGGACAGATCAACTGAGAAATTTGATTTTGAGATTAGGATTACATGGTTTGGGAAGAGAGATGAATGAATCCAGTTACAGCTCGTCTAATAAATCATCATCTTCAAGTGACAGATCTGTCAGGATTCTCAAAAAATCTGGATAACTGATTCAGAATGACCAAAAACTGCTTAGGATCATTTTGTTGTGAGCTATGGATGAGGCGAGTAAAATCAACTCATTCTTGTAGTGCGTTATGCACTATAGCATGATATCCAGTCATGATGGAAAACTGAATAATTGAGTAACGTGTTCAAGTAATATACCAAACGTAAGTTTCATGAGGATACAAGATGCTACTATTCTGCAAAAAAACTGCAGAGGATGCTGCAATATTGTCAACCAAGGAGAATGGTTGTCAAGCCTAAAGTCACACACTAATAAGCTATGTAACATGGCACAGGAAACGAGTTGATATAAAGCACAGACACATTGCGTCAGAACAATGTTTTTTGAATGTCAATTAAATAGATATATGAGAAATAAATTTTCAGCTATTGGGCATGACCTGGATGCAAAGCATCTTACATGGATCCAACCCTTGATGTTATCACTTATTAATTTCTTTGTGGTTCTTTGCAGGTTGGGCTTTGGATATTTGGTAGTATGCTCGGCATTGATGCTGTCACTGCTGCCATTCTTGGATTGTCTATCCTTCTCATTACTGGGGTAGTGACATGGAAGGAGTGCTTGGCTGAATCAGTTGCTTGGGACACTCTCACATGGTTTGCTGCACTGATTGCAATGGCTGGCTATCTCAACAAATATGGTCTTATCTCTTGGTTTAGCCAAACTGTAGTGAAGGTCAGCTTAACATTCTGCTCACTGTGTTCTTAAATTGCTACATTTTCTATGATAAAATACTCATATGAGGGAGAATCCTGATATTCCAAGCATCTATGACCTATTCTATGGTTAACAGAAAAGTTCATTCACATTACATTAAATATTTTCTTTTTGAAGTTCATCATAAAGTTAACATTAACTCATTGCATCTCTTCATTTTCTGGCTACTACTTGTGATATAAAATCTGTTTGAGATATTTTGTGAACTTGATGTATAAGATTTTCTCATTGGATACACATTTGTTTGATATGCCTATTATATGCTATGACGTGTGAAATGTACACACTGCCAAATTATGTGTTATTAGTCCTTGACATAACATACTAACATGAGCTCTGCTTCTAGTATATAGTCACGGCCTCTGGTCTACATTGTCATACCCCATGATCCTATTGTATGATAAGGTGGCGGACTGGCAGCAACCATTGCTTTTGTCAAACTATGATAAAGTCATTAGAAAAATGAGATTATGTTGGAGATGGATTATGATAAGCAATCAAGATAGTGCAATTAAGGACATGCATTGTATATATTACTTATATATACCAATGAAACCATCTTCAAATTTGGCAGGAGGATATTTTTGAACCCATTCAATACTAACAATCAATCCCTCATTTTCAGTTTGTCGGTGGCCTGGGACTCTCATGGCAGCTCTCATTCGGAATCCTGGTGCTCCTCTACTTCTACTCACATTACTTCTTCGCGAGCGGGGCAGCCCACATTGGCGCCATGTTCACCGCCTTCTTGTCAGTTGCAAGCGCACTCGGTACACCACCACTCTTCGGGGCCATGGTCCTCTCCTTCCTCTCAAACCTGATGGGCGGCCTCACCCACTATGGCATCGGTTCAGCCCCGGTCTTCTATGGCGCCAACTACGTCCCCCTATCCAAGTGGTGGGGCTACGGATTCCTTATCTCCGTGGTCAACATCATCATCTGGCTCGGCGTGGGTGGCGTCTGGTGGAAGTTCATCGGCTTGTGGTGAATGTGAAGAGATGGGTGGGTTGGTTTTTGAATTCTGCATTTCAAAAGCAAATAATTGGCCCGGAAAATTTGTTTTGCCCCTTTGATTTATTTTGCTAGTTTATTTTTTGGTTTGAGGTTTATTTCATGTTGATTGTGATATTTGAAGATGGGGGTAAAGGGTCTGTTGTATAAGAATTTTGAAAGGGTTTTCCTTGGAAATTTTGGGATCCTTTTAATGTCTATTGTTTGAATAGTAACAGAGATGATTATTGTCATATAATTTCACAGGATATTCTGATAGAATTCTTTTAATCTTTTATACATTGGTGACTGAGGATGGCATAATATGGGCGTTTAAAAAATCAAACAAAAGATCAGGGCAACTACTTGAATAGCATACATGTCGTAATAATAACGTGTATATATGTAGTGGCAAACTGGAAAATATTGCTCGTAAACTTTGAAAAAATGTAAATTGTCAAAAATTTCATGCAAAGTGTATTATAATGTTTGATGTGGGGTGAAATCCATATAATGTTTGTTCCCTGTATTTTTTTTTTTTTATTATTGACATAGATGGATTTCATTTAAATGCAAATTATTGTTTGAGATTTTCTATTTCTTCACAGTTTCAATGACATGAATGTGAATTTACTACACAACTCTCCTTGCATAGTTGCATGACTGTGTAAACCCTTTTGGCAGTAGCCCAATGGCTGATGATATAATACCATTTAACTAGAGAGATTAACGCAGCGAAAAACCAAAACGAAGATCCAACAAGCGTTGAGATCCTCCAACAAACACAATTCTCAAAGAGAATACTAAAACTCAAAAATATATTAATAAAAGTTACAAACCCTAGATTACAAGCCTCCCTTTTATAATAGAGAAAAACTTATTAAAAATAGCAAAAACGAAAATTTGTTATAACTAATTCTAGTGGATCTTAGAAGATCATGAGATTTGATTTCAATCAAATCCGATTTATTATGAAGGAGATATGTTAAATCTAAAAAGTTACTAAAAATAGGAAAATGTCATTTTGAGGACTAAAAAATGGGAAAAATGGAAAAATAAGGACGTGCCAAAAAATCTCCTCGACATCTACCTCCAGTAAAAATTTCAGCGATTCCGAGTTCGGGACGCCATTTATTTCTACTAGCCGGTTTTTCTATAAATATTTGAAAATTTCAAATGGACCCTTTCGGATTCATCGCTCCCGAAACGCGTCGGCCACCCGTTCTGCATCAGAGATTCAGAGAATCTCCATGCTTCTATAATGATTTTTTTGAATTATTTTACTCCACCAAATGATTAAAATAAAAATAATTTATATAAACATACTGATTTATTAGATTCTTACACACAAAAATAAATTAAGTACTTTCTATCTTGATATAATTAGCCGAAAACATTAATCCACCATCATTAGTTAAGTATTTTATCTTGTGGTGCACACAAGTAGGTCTGTCAACGGGTCGGGTCCAGACCGGACCCGATTACACGTGTAATATACCCGACCTGGTAGACCGAACATACAAACGGGTCGGGTCCGGGTCCACCCCGCCCCGACCCGTTGGATCCGAGACCCGACTGTTTTATTAATATACACTCATATATTACAAGAATATTAGTATTAGTTGACCCATAATTTTATTTCTTATTTATCAAGTTACAAGTATAAATGTTTATTGTTTATTTTGTGACACAAATAACTATGAGCTCTCCCTTTTAATTCATTGTTATATTGTTTAGACTTATGTTTACTTTGAATGTTGTTTAGTAATTCATTCACTTCTTTTGAATTGTACAAAAATATGTTCAAACACAATATTAGGATATCGGTTTAGAAAGTTCAATAATAATTAATGCTTTATTACAAATTTTTTCTAATAGAATGATAAGACAAACAAATTAATAAATTTAATTTTTTTTTGTTTTTATTAACTTTCCTTAAGTTGGGTCCGGACCCGACCCGATCCGAGACCCGACGGGTCCGGGTCCGGGTCCGGGTCCACATGTTCAGGATCCGTCGGGTCCTGTGTTAGACCCGGATCCACCGGGTCCTGTCACGAGTCGGGTCCGGGTTCACCCTGATCCGACCCGGATCCGACCTGTTGACAGGCCTACACACAAGCCAAAGTATCATCCCAATGCATGCATCATAATGATACTCACTCTCAAACGTAAAATCCAAACATAAAATTATATTAATCTTCAATTTTTCTCTAGTGCTCTGCACGTTTCTCCACTGTCCTCTATCCAATAAATATAAAATAATTCAACTCTTCATCTTACAAATTATGTTAACCCACACCTATCCGACAGAGGATGTGAGTTTAAATCCTGCAAAAGGAAGGCCAATCCTTTTAACAATGTGTTTGTGAGGGATTCGGATTCAGTCATGTTTTAATTTGATCAGTACTATCAATATCGAATTACACATTCTATAAATCAAATACGTACAATCTATGAATCAAACTGCATAATCAATTGTTAGGTATAGGCTCCACTCTCCGATTAGATCCAGTTAGACTTGAATCTGAACAGTACCTTTAACATCTAATAGGAAAGTGAAACTTATAATTAATAATTAACTGTATGATTTAATTAATAGAACGTGTAATGACAAAACCTGCGGGTTTAACTCCAATCCCCGTTTCATCCGTACAAAACCAAATGAAAACATCACATCGCAACATGATAAGATTATAAAAGGGTGAGGACCAGTGTTCGGAAAAGCGCCATGTGCGGCCGCATATGCGGCCACACAGGCGGTTCGGTAAGCTTACCGAACCGACTAGCCCAGAATCGGCCAATATGCGGACAAGGCCGCATATGCGGGCCGATGCCGCATGTGCGCCCGCGTAAGCGGGCGCACGGGTTCTGAAGTTTTACACTAAAAAAAAATCAGAAGGGGTTCTTCTAATCTTCTCCAATCGGCCCTAACAGAGAAGTGGGTCTTCTTCTTCAGCTTCACCGACTGCTTCTCCTTCGACCACCGCAATAGAGCTTCTTCTTCTTCGATCGACGATGGCCGCTTCTCCTCCTTTGAGCAATCTTCTTCTTCACCGACTGCTTCTCCTTCGACCACCGCAGTAGAGTTTGTTCTGCGTGGACTCTCTATCCGGTCTTCTTCTTCACTTCTTCCGTTCGGTTTCTTCTTCACTTCTTCTTCTTCGGTCTCTCTCTCTCTCTTTGTGATTCTCTCAAACCCTGTCTATATGTCTCAATCTCACCAAATCTCTGTTTATTCTCTCCATCGTATCTATCATGGTCATGTATTGGTCATGTATTAAATGTTGATAACATGTGGAAGAGATGGGTTGATAATATGTGGAAGAAAAGGTGACACATGGGTGGGTTTTCTTGAGGAGAAAGTGATAGATGTTTGTTTTTAAATGAAAAAGTTGACAAATGGGTTTAGAGTGAGAGAGACAATCATTAATACACAACCATGTTTATAATGTTAATGTGATAATGTGACATGAATTTACATACTTAATTCACTGAGGTTTATGTTTCTCCTCATATAAAAAATGGTATGTGAATTTTTTTTTAAAGTTGTTTTTAAACATATTATTAATTATTATTATAATATTATTGTTATAATATGTGATAAAAAACGTGATAAAAATTAAGTCTGGTTTGTGATATCTTTAAAATTTATTAGAATAATTTTTTATTAATATAAAATTATAGAATCGCATATACTCCCGCATACCGCATATACTCTGTGCGGTACCCCAATCGCACCTAAACCGCATTTCAGAACACTGATGAGGACACATGAGTGATGGATGTAGGCCACAAAGTGGTACCTGCAAAAGATAGGTTGAGAAAGTGGTACATGCAAAAGATATAGGTTGAGTTATTGGGTCCTCAACGAAAGATATGCCTTCCCATAACCCTCATTGGAAAGTGAGAGAACACCATAACCCTCATTGGAAAGTGAGAAAACCGTGTTCTCTCTCTCTCTCTCTCTCTCTCTCTCTCTCTCTCGGGTCTGCCATCCCCAAAAACAACAAAAACAAAAGAGACGTGTCATGGTAGTTTGGTGGTGCCAATATATGAGACAGGTGGGATTCTACTTTGGCTTGTGCTCGGAACGTGGTTTCCACCTTCCCTTCAAACGACCTGCCTAGAGCTGCACGTGTCCTTTACTGTGGATGTGTGTCTCTCCACCCTTATCTTGGGCAGTAATGATTTCATTTCATATTTTTATTTTTTTTTTTTTTGGGACAGTGGAAGTGTGGAACAGCGACGGAATAGATTGGAATAAAGTAAAATAACTTAATCTTTTTTCTGAATACACAATTTATTATTGAATATATAATTATTTCAGCATAAGTAAGTATAAATAAAAATAAAATAATTTTATGTTTGGTTGTGTTTTGAATTATTCTTGTTGGAAAATATAATAATAATTTTTTTATTATTTGGGTAAAATGTAAATAAAGTGTGAATAGGGATTTATAAAAGGTAAAAATATTGATAGTTGATTTGACATGTGATTTATTAAATGTAATGATAGTTAATTTGATAATGGACCCACATATTCTTTGGGTGGAATAATCTGGAATAACTTTAATTCCAGAGATTGGTTGGAATTCATATACCACTTTATACCAATTTATTTTGTATAAGATATCTAAGGGTGTACCAGACATTCAGACAAGTAAAAAGGGTTATTTTCTATCTAATTCTTAGTTATTCCAGGGATTATTCTCGAAACAAACAGGGGCTTAAAGGGCTATTTGGGTAGAGGAATTGGAGGATAATAAGAGGGAATAAGGGGAGAATAATCCTAAAAACTTGTTTATTTAGAAGGAATAGATGAGTATAACTATGATAGAATATGTGAGAATAAGCTAGTAATTTGTAGTCTAAGTCCACCTGGAATTGTGTTATTCTACTCAATCCATTTCAATGGTACAAAGGGGTCTCACTATCAAATCAACTGTCATCGTATCTTATAAATCATGGGACTAATATGTCAAATAATTTTTTTACTTTTTATAAATTATTATTTACATATTATTCATATTTTATCCATAACTTATTCAATGTCAACAAAAAAATAAAAACTTCATTAATACTTTTATTAATGAGAATAACTGAAAACATAACCGAACAAGAAATCACGTATCCCACCGATATACTTATCTATTTCTAAACCTCAGAATAACATGTCCAAAAGACAACTAAAACTTGTGTGTTTGTATAAAATAATAATAATAATAAAATAATTATGTGTGTGTGCACACACACATCTATATAGTTACGTTAAAATAGATTTGATAAATTAATACTGATATTGTAGATTTTTCTATAATAGTGTTATTCTATCTAAATTATTCCATTGATAAAAAGAAACACATATGGAATATCATCTGTTATCATCTCTTATAAATTGGGGTTCACATGTTATATGTTTTTTTTATCTTAAATTTTATTCATTATTTTTTTTATTCACAATTTATTCATGGTTAACCAAATGGTAAAAATCTTTATTATGATATTTTATCAATAAAAATAACTAAAATTACAATCACATAAAAAATAATTTAGTTATAATATATACTGAAATAATTATTTATCTCTGAATAGATTATGTTAAATAAAGGCTTATAATTTGTAAACTTGTATTGTTTCTAAACTTATTCGTACTTTATAAATTAGTTTTTATAAATTTAATCACACATCGGTGAGAAAGATTGTTGTCAATGGTTATTACACTTGATAAAACTATATTCTACTAAAATATAAAGGCACTCCTCTGGTTGACACTAAAAGAAAAATTATATTTAGAATCTCTGACATTATAAATAAAATTTATTCTTTTTACGAAAATTGATAAATTTTCCTTGAGGTCAAAATAACCTCTAGGATGCAGAAAGAAATGCATAATACATGTCATTAAAAGAGTTAAAAAAATGATTTCTATCAAACAACCCTGACATTCCACCCGCAACAATGCCACACCCGACCTAATTTTGAAAAGAATTTTTTGAGATAACATGAGTTATAGGTGATGATGTATATCAGGGGTCGTGTGTGACCTTGTGAATGTTCTATCCCGAGCTTATATTTATTCTTAATAAATATACGATAAAATAAAGGCCACTTGTGTCTCCCCTGTAACACTCACTCTCTCTCTCTCTCTCTCTCTCTCTCCAACCTACTTGATGGTCTCCATGAAAACTCATGAATCATAGGCCCACCATGAATCAGAGCAGTAAAGACCGGTTCATGTCTTGCAGTTTGTTGATAAAAAAATATTTGATCAAGAAAAAAAAAACTTAACAATAAATAAATATATAAGACACAAAAGTGTGGTTTGCAAAAAAAATTGCTTGTCCATGGAGAGGAATGAAAAATATTTTCACCATTTTTTCTATGTTACACAGATTTTCTCTCTCAAAACCTAGAGTTAATTCTCAATGATACGAGAGTTCTCACAAAGATATATATGTATACAGTCGAGTGATTCAGTGCGGGAATGCGGGAAACGATGTCAGTCGTTTGATCGCGGGTCCATCGCATCCAACGGTCGATGTGAATCGCACCTGACCGTCCGATGCGATGGACCCGTGATCGACGGCCCGTGATCGCTTCCCGCATTCCCGCACTGAATCACTTCCCTATGTATACATATTCATATATAATGTCCCACATATGATACAAAAGAAATTACTGATGTTCGCGTTTCATTCATATATAGTAGAAAATAACATTTCAATTACAAGAATAATTCATCTTCCTTAGTTCTTTTATGTCTATCCAGAACTAGAATGTTAGACATTAAACCCAAAACATTCATGGCCTCTTTTCATATCAACTTTAATTTTAACATAGTTTGGTAAGTGACCATATGTTTTCAAGGAAATTTAAAATAAGAACAAAGGGCTTGAAAGCTTTAATTAAGATAGACCAAACAATGTATGATCAAGGGGACATGTAGGAAATAACACTCTTTGGCTCTCTTTAAAAAGTAAAATGACTTAAAAATTAGAACTACAAATGATTCAGTATCACAATCAGACGTAAATAATACAATTATGACCAACAACTCCTAAATGATGTGTACGTCTCTTTCATCACTGAAAAAAATTAATTTGATTCACCAAATTTTAGTTCATTGGATCATAACTATAAAAGGTGCACATCGAGTGATGTGATAGGTGCATGTATCCAGTTAGGACCGGCTCCAATCAATCCATCGATATTGAATTGCACAGTTTTATGAATCAAACTACAAAACCTATGAATCGAATTGCATAGCCAATTGTTGGATACATATCTCACTCTCTTATTATATCCAGTCAGGCCTAAGTTTGGTCAGTAACATCAATATCCAATATAAGAGTAAAATCTGTAACCAACAATTGACTGTGTAGTTCGATTCATAGAATTGTGCAGTTTGATATTAATAATGGGACTGATCGAAGCCAATCCTGATTAGATCGATCTCATCTAATCATTATTTTTTTGTCTTAAATTTTATTCATTATTTTTTTTATTCACAATTTATTTATGGTTAACCAAATGGTAAAAATCTTTATTATGATATTTTATCAATAAAAATAACTAAAATTACAATCATATAAAAAATAATTTAGTTATAATATATACTGAAATAATTATTTATCTCTGAATAGATTATGTTAAATAAAGGCTTATAGTTTGTAAACTTGTATTGTTTCTAAACTTATTCGTACTTTATAAATTAATTTTTATAAATTTAATCACACATCGGTGAGAAAGATTGTTGTCAATGGTTATTACACTTGATAAAACTATATTCTACTAAAATATAAAGGCACTCCTCTGGTTGACACTAAAAGAAAAATTATATTTAGAATCTCTGACATTATAAATAAAATTTATTCTTTTTACGAAAATGATAAATTTTCCTTGAGGTCAAAATAACCTCTAGGATGCAGAAAGAAATGCATAATACATGTCATTAAAAGAGTTATTAAAAAAATGATTTCTATCAAACAACCCTGGCATTCCACCCGCAACAATGCCACACCCGACCTAATTTTGAAAAGAATTTTTTGAGATAACATGAGTTATAGGTGATGATGTATATCAGGGGTCGTGTGTGACCTTGTGAATGTTCTATCCCGAGCTTATATTTATTCTTAATAAATATACGATAAAATAAAGGCCACTTGTGTCTCCCCTATAACACTCACTCTCTCTCTCTCTCTCTCTCTCCAACCTACTTGATGGTCTCCATGAAAACTCATGAATCATAGGCCCACCATGAATCAGAGCAGGAAAGACCGGTTCATGTCTTGCAGTTTGTTGATAAAAAAATACTTGATCAAAGAAAAAAAAAACTTAACAATAAATAAATATATAAGACACAAAAGTGTGGTTTGCAAAAAAAAATGCTTGTCCATGGAGAGGAATGAAAAATATTTTCACCATTTTTTCTATGTTACACAGATTTTCTCTCTCAAAACCTAGAGTTAATTCTCAATGATACGAGAGTTCTCACAAAGATATATATGTATACAGTCGAGTGATTCAGTGCGGGAATGCGGGAAACGATGTCAGTCGTTTGATCGCGGGTCCATCGCATCCAACGGTCGATGTGAATCGCACCTGACCGTCCGATGCGATGGACCCGTGATCGACGGCCCGTGATCGCTTCCCGCATTCCCGCACTGAATCACTTCCCTATGTATACATATTCATATATAATGTCCCACATATGATACAAAAGAAATTACTGATGTTCGCATTTCATTCATATATAGTAGAAAATAACATTTCAATTACAAGAATAATTCATCTTCCTTAGTTCTTTTATGTCTATCCAGAACTAGAATGTTAGACATTAAACCCAAAACATTCATTAAACCCAAAACACTCATGGCCTCTTTTCATATCAACTTTAATTTTAACATAGTTTGGTAAGTGACCATATGTTTTCAAGGAAATTTAAAATAAGAACAAAGGGCTTGAAAGCTTTAATTAAGATAGACCAAACAATGTATGATCAAGGGGACATGTAGGAAATAACACTCTTTGGCTCTCTTTAAAAAGTAAAATGACTTAAAAATTAAAACTATAAATGATTCAGTATCACAATCAGACGTAAATAATACAATTATGACCAACAACTCCTAAATGATGTGTACGTCTCTTTCATCACTGAAAAAATTAATTTGATTCACCAAATTTTAGTTCATTGGATCAGAACTATAAAAGGTGCACATCGAGTGATGTGATAGGTGCATGTATCCAGGGCTGGCTCCAATCATATTGAATTGCACAGTCTTATGAATCAAACTACAAAACCTATTAATCGAATTGCATAGCCAATTGTTGGATACATATCTCACTCTCTTATTGTATCCAGTCAGGTCTAGGTTTGGTCAGTAACATCAATATCCAATATAAGAGTAAAATCTGTAACCAATAATTGACTGTGTAGTTCAATTCATAGAGTTGTGTAGTTTGATATTAATAATGGGACTGATCGAAGCCAATCCTGATTAGATCGGTCTCGTCTAACAGACAAAAGTGAAATGAAAAATCGCATCGACTTTTAAAGATGTCTAATACCTAGAACTTTAAAATTAAAATGAATTTCATGTGTACATCCAATGCATCTCAAGAACTTAATTGCTTATCTTTCACAATTTTTTTTTTTTTTTTGGGACTTAGGCGCTTCAGCTGCTCAAACCAAGCTTCAAGAAAGTTTACAAAAAAATGATCCTATCACAGGCTGAATCACACTCACTAATAGAATCCATTGTCTATTGAAGCGCTACAGGTCCTTCCATCGAACTCTGAAAAAGGTTAACTATTTCTTCAGAATCTGAACAAATTATGAGGTTTTGTAGACACTTTCTTTTAGCAAACTGCACACCCAATTTGTCCCTTCAGCCTCCATCCGGACAAGTAAACTAACTCTAAGGCCGGCCAGTATGACCTGCTCCAAGCACCACTTATCTTTCATAAGTTGAATATATTAAGATAATCTAAAGAATTCCACAAATTAAGTTAACGGTACCAAGACCTAGTTAAACATTAAAAAAAGTTCATACCAAAAATTCCCTCCTCATGATCAAGTCCCACTTGAATTGCTAGCTAGAAAAACAGAGGGCAAAGAAGTGAAAGATAAGTTATTTAAGATCAAAGGAGCTAGGACACTATATATATATACGGGGGCGATTACATGCAGCGAACGGCAGGTGCGGCGACGACGTGGGCCGTTCTATCGCGGGTTCATCGTATCCAACGGTCGACGTGAATCGCACCCGACCGTCCGATGCGATGGACCCGTGATCGACGGCCCACGATCGACGCCGCACCTGCCGTTCGCCGCAGGTAATCGGCGGTCATGCAGTTTTCCTCCATGTGCGGTTTGTCAGCTGGACCATCCAATTGTGCTATGTAGCCCTAGCCCTGATTCTCCCCCAAACTAACAAAAGTGAATTTTTTTACTATACAATTAAATATAATGACCACGTAAGCTAATGATAACAAAATATATATATATATATTTATGATACGTACCATGTGGTCATGCAATTTTCCCTCCATGTGCAGTTTGTCAGCTGGACCGTCCGATTGTGATCTGCGGCCCTGATCCCCCCCCAAACTAACAAAAAATGATTTTTTTACTATACAATTAAATCTAATGACCACGTAAGCTAATGATGCATGTATGCAAATAAATACATATTTGAATATAAACAACTTATATTTAAATAGACCACCGACAGTTAAAATAATCTAAACTCATTGTGTGTTTTTAATTACTTTAGTATTATTATTTTTGAATGAAAGGTATAATTTGTCACCGATGTTTCATTTCTGAAAGACACAGTACAATACTGAGGAAGAAAAAATCAAAAGACAAGAGAAGCAAACAGAAGTAAAATTGCACCGACTTTTTCTTCTCGATTAGAAGATGTATCTAAAACCAAGGAGGGAAAACGATGTGGCCGGCCCCTCAGCCTACTCCTTAATTATTTAATTATATTATAAAGTTTAAAGTATGCGTACTGTCTTTCCACCATGTTTCATTACGAGATTTTGATTAAAGTGTTGGATGTCCCCGGGTGATTTTTTTTCCTTCTGAAGAAGGCTTTATTCACTCCTGACCAACCATGTTTTTTGTTTTTCATTAGGAGATTTTTATTAAAAAGTTGGATGTCCTTTTGTGATTTTTTCTTCTTCTTCTGAGATTTTTTCTTCTTCTTCTGAGGAAGGCTTTATTCAACCCTGACTCACAAAGACACGAAAGAAAACCATCCCTTCAAAAAAAAAGTACAGTTTTTATTAAAAAAAAAAGAGAAAAATTTGAATAAGGCTCTCTAAACTGACTGAGATCCATATAATTCTCTTACTGTTTTTAAAGTTCATGTAACCTTTTGAAAACACTTATGTAAATTCAAATAAACTCCTGAGTTAAATTTTCATTGATAGATAAGAAATATTCTCTTGAGTTAAATTTTCATTGATAGATAAAGAATATTTTGTTTGGTTAACCATGACTGAAAACACAACATACCAAAAATCATATCTAATATGTTAAAAATGCAAAAAATTATATATAAATAACGATTTTATCAATCCAGATTGAGTTTTATAATCTATTTATAGAGATAAAATCGTCATTTAAAGATGGTTTCAGTAAACTGTGGTTTCAGCTAGGGTTAATCAAATAGAATATTCACATATATTTCTCATCTATCAACGGAAGTAAAACTCAATGTGTTATTTGAATTTATATAGATGTTTTCAGGGATTATGCAGATTTCAGGAAAAGTGAAGGGTTTATACGGGTTTTAGGCTGTTCAGGGGGTGTTATTTGGATTTCTCCCTTATTTAAATCATTAAAAAATAAAAATAAATAAATAGTTACCATCAAATGAGACCGTACGGTTTCTCCCTCCGCCATTATTCGAGGACCTCTGTTTGAACTTTGAAACCCTTCATTGAAGGTCCCACAGATCACCTCTAACTCCAATAGTGAAAAGGATCACTTCTAAAAATAATTCTAAAAGAAAAAATCAGTTTTGACGCCAGAATCAATTTGATTGTAAAATTGGTCCTGGTTTAATTTTGACCTGTCAACATGCCCCCCAAAATGACCACGTGACCACTTCAACCCCTAGCCTGCGGCGCACAGACCCGCATTACGCGCGGGGGACGCGTCTCCCCCACATAGGGGAGACGTAATTATTAATCTCACGTCGACGTGTCCCGCGCGCACAGCAGAAGTCGACGCGCGCGGGATAAAGCGTTGATTAATTGTTTTTACTTTTTGTTTTTAATTTTTTTTCCTTAATATGACACTACATTATTAACATGACAAATAATCTATTAAAATAAAAATGTAAATAATACAATATAATGTTAAAAAAAGTCAACCTTTCACCTCCCGCGTTGCGGGCAGACCAGCTAGCGGTATGGTCAGTTTTGGATCAATCAACGCACTTGATTGGTCAAAAATCTGATCTCAATATCAGTTTTGCAATTAAATTAACCCTCGACCAAAATTGAAATTTGTTTTTTTGTGAGGTTATTTTTAAAAATTGACCTAGTGAAAATCCCGAGGACCCATTTGTGAAAAAAATCATTTTGGGAGGTCTTCATGGTAAGAGAAGAACAACAATTGGGTCTCCTTAAAAATGACTGTCCTCTCTCAGCCCGGCCTATATAAAAAAGATGTCCCATTTATGATGAGACTGCTCAACCACCTGTGGCTCTCCCACTCATGCTGCCCGTTTGAGAAAAAAAATCAATTTTGTGGGGGAGGGGGGGTTTCATGGTGAGATGACAATTGGGTCACCATATCTCACTCCCTCCTGTATAAATGGAAGACCCAAGATTGACACTAGACCATCTGTGCCTCTCCCATTCATGCATGCATGCATTACAAGTTGAGCATTTGGTCTCTGCATCTGTTCTTCTGATTAAAGGTGCCATTTTTAGGTGACCCATTTGAGCTTTTCAGTCCTCCCTTTGGGTTTTGTCTTGGTTCTTTGAGAGTTCACTGTTGAGTGGGTGATATGGACGGCCAAGATGAGCCCAAGAGAGAGGTGGGTGTGGCTGATGGAGGGTTGCAACCTGTAGAAGATATGGCGGCGCCGCCGCCGTCGGTGGAGAGTCCTTTATCATTGTCGTCAGAGAAGAAGCGGTTGACGGGGTTCCACGTGTTCTATAAGGACATCAGGTAATCTTTTTTGTGTCTGTTTTTTTTAAGGGAAATTTTCAAAAATAACCCTAAAAAAAAAAAGAATTTCAATTTTGATCCCAAGATCAAACTATTAGCAAAACTGACCCTGAGTCGGTTTGACCCCGATCAGCGCGCCAACGTGGAGCACTGACTGGGCGCCACGATGGAGACGTGATCCGGTATCACGTCTCCGTCACGCGGAACCCGCGCGCGCGTGGGTTCCGCGTGCATGCATGGTCTCCCCTTGGGGGAGACGTGATCCACGAACACGTCTCCCCCATGGGAGGCCCGTGCATGCCGTGGCATGCACGGGCCTCCACACGCGCGCGTTGCGCACGCGCGTGCGGGGGTTTAATTAATTTTTTTAAAAAAAATTAAATTAAATTTCTATAAAATTAACCAAATCATATAATGAAAATTAAAATTGATTTAATAAGATTTAACTTTGATTTAAAATTAAAATTAAGTTTAAAATTTTAAATTCAAATTAAATTTTAAATTTAATATAGAAACAAAAAATAAGATAAAACAATAATATTTGCATGTGATTACAATTTTATAGGAATTTTAAAATTTATCAGTATTTTATAATGTGTTTTTGGTTGACCCCACCATTAAGTTATTACTCCAAATGATGTGAATTTGTCTATGTAGGGTCCCTTTTGTATAGTACATGTATACCTCTCAGTCAGCTTATCCATTAAATTTAATTTTGCAAATTACCCTTATATATATTTATATATAATATTTTTTTTATAAATGATAGTTTTATAAAATTAAATTTTAAATCTTTAAATTAAATTTAGATAATATTTAAAATTCCTATAAAATTGTAATCACATGCAAATCCCATTTATATATATTTGCATGTGATTTTTAAGTTTGTAAAACAACCATTAATTAAAATTTAATTTTCAGTTTGCATGCAAATATATATAAATAGTTGTTTTACAAAATTAAAATTTAAATATTATTGTTTTCTCTTATTTTTTGTTTCTATATAAATGGTTGTGTTATAAAATTAAATTTTATAAAATTAAATCATAAATTTTATAGAAATTTTAAAATTTAAACTTGATTTTAATTTTAAATCAAATTTATACCTTATCTTTTTATTAAACGATCCTTAATCAAATATTACTTTAATTTTATAAATAATTGATTATTATTACTTTCCTTATTTGATTTAAAATATTATCTGAATTTTAAATGTTAAATATGATATGAATTATTTTTTTATAAATGGTTGTTTTATCGAATCAAAATTTAAATATTATCTGAATATTAAATTTAAAATTTAATTTGAATTTAAAATTTTAAACTTAATTTTAATTTTAAATCAAAGTTAAATCTTATTAAATCAATTTTAATTTTTACTATATGATTTGGTTAATTTTATATAAATTTAATTTAATTTTTTTAAAAAAAATTAATTAAACCCCTGCACGCGCGCGCGCGCGGAGGCCCGTGCATGCCACGGCATGCACGGGCCTCCCATGCGTGGATCACGTCTCCCCCAAGGGGAGACCATGCATGCACGCAGAACCCCCGCGCGCGCGCCGACGCGCGCGTGGGTTCGCGTGACGGAGACGTGATACCGGATCACGTCTCCGTCGTGGCGTCCAATCAGCGCTCCACGTTGGCGCGCTGACCGGGGTCAAACCGACTCAGGGTCAGTTTTGCTAATAGTTTGATCTCGGGGTTAAAATTGAAATTCTTTTTTTTTTTAGGGTTATTTTTGAAAATTTCCCTTTTTCTTATATTGTTTTTTGTTTGATAATATATGGTGGTGGTGGTGGTGGTGGAGGTGGATTTAAAGGTGAAAATTCTGATATTGATGGATGTTGTGATTGGAATTATTTTGGTACATGTAACTGATGCATTTAGAATATTAAGCAAGAGGAGAAGATTATACAACGATGTAACGAATTTTTGTAACAATGATGTACCCCTTTTTTTTCAATATTAAGAGATCACTAATGGCTATGATTTCTTTTGTCCTTTATGGATATGGAAAAACTTGTATCCTACGAAGGTTGGAATAGAAGATCATGTCTTATGTTTTGATTGGTTGGAAGTAGAGAATGGAAGAGTGTATTTGTAGAAAATCTAAATCTAAAATAAATATAAAAGATAATATATAGAAGAAGAGAAACACAAATTTATATGATAGATTACATCTTTGCTTTTATTATTTTTTTTTTATAAAGAGATTACATGAGATCTATATATAGATTCAAATAAATAATTTAGATAGATACAAATCACAACAGAGTTTATTGACTAAATTATTTTGTTGAGATTTAATCTTATTCATTTTCATTACAAATGAGTCAAACTCTTTATTCCTAATAGTTTTCCCATCAAGAAATATGGGTTTGAATCCAATTTAACTATTAATGAACACCAACAAAAAAAAAACTCTTAATTTAGGCTAATTGATATCCCATAATTTATCATATGAGTAGATAAGGTTTTGATGGTATCAGTAGTTATGAATTGAGTTTTAAAATATGTCTTTTGGGACTATGATTCAAAGCTTGTTACGTTCTGTGATTGTTTGGGCAGCCGAGTTTTCAAGTTGGACGAGTTGGGATCAGAGATTGCACGGATAGCTATTCCAGCAGCACTGGCTTTAGCAGCTGATCCAGTTGCTTCTTTAGTGGACACAGCATTCGTGGGTCACATAGGTTCTCCCCTTTCCTTTTCTTGAAGTGATTCATGGCAATACCCCCATTTATTCATATTCAACCAGTCACTATCCTTGTATACAACCTCCAAAATTTCCTATAAAGTTTCCTTGTGTTACATAGTCCCTCGATATTCAATGAGAATTATTTTAATGAAACAGTAAGTACTGCCAATTCTGATGATGGATTGCAGGTCCAGTGGAGCTTGCTGCTGTTGGAGTATCCATTGCTGTGTTTAATCAAGTATCGAAAGTGGCCATCTATCCTCTTGTCAGCGTGACGACATCCTTCGTGGCAGAGGAGGATGCAGCCTGCAAAAGCATTGAACTAGGAGAGACTGAAGATGTTGAGAAGGCTCAGCCTGTAAATAGTGAAACAAAGGAGGCAACTCCTTGCAGTGGTATGATAATGCCGTCTTAGTACGATATTCAGTATCAATCACCCATGCTGTAAATTAATATGTTTTCGTTTCTGTAATTGGTCCGTAGACTCTGACTCGACTCGATGCAACCCATCATTCTGTTCTGGTAGAACTTCCAAGAGGAAACATATTCCGTCGGTGACATCAGCATTGATAGTCGGCGGAGTGCTTGGCATTCTTCAAGCTATCCTCCTAATATTTGGGGCGAAGCCAATCTTACATATTATGGGTGTGAAATCTGTAAGTAATACAATAAAGACTCAAATGGGGTCTTAAAAGACTCAAGCAGTTTTTAAGTTAATCCTTGAAAAATTTGTTAACTATAGACAATCATAGTTTATCGTTTGAGCAAAAGAAATTTGTCTTTGAAAGTTAGAACCGATCCTTTGCATTGGCTTCAGTGCAATGAGAGGCCTTCTTCATGTGATGGCTAAACTAAATCACCATCAACAACCATGCCTTGACATGAGCAGATGCATTCTGCAAAAATTCGAATGCACACACACACCACTCACATGCCAAAGCAAATCTAGGTGTTAATAATTGTAGCCAATTTATTCACTTGTGTTGCACAACTTTATGACTAAAATTCTTGATAGACAATGATATGCTGTTTCTGTGACTAGGGTTCTCCAATGCTGAAACCAGCATGCCAATACCTGACTTTGAGGGCGCTTGGCTCACCTGCTGTTCTCCTGTCATTGGCTATGCAAGGGGTCTTTCGAGGATTCAAGGACACGAAGACGCCTTTATATGCTACTGGTACGCAATATTTATTTTAAAACGGATTCCAGTTAATAAAAAGCTCACTCAAAGTTCATAGAACAGAGGTGTCAAGCATCCAAGTGCCATCAAATATGGTCAACATGGTGACTTCAAAATTTGTATACATGGGCATCCGATATGATGAAATAAAATAAAATAAAATAAAATATGTAGACCATAAAACAGTGGTTTGTTCAAAGACCAGATATCCTGCAATGCGCAACTAATGTTGCAAGCATGGACATGATGCAATGTATATTAACAAATATCCTTTGTATGCCTTTCTTTACTTGATCCTTCTTGTTTACATGAACTCAGTGTAGAATCTAATCCATGCGTGTGTATTTGATATTTTAGGGGCTGCTGATGCTTCAAATATCGCATTGGATGCAATACTGATCTTTGTTTTCCGTTGGGGTGTCAGTGGTGCAGCTATAGCCCATGCCATTTCACAGTAAGTACTACGGAGTGTTGAATTCCTGTGCCTCCTGAGTTCACATGGCTACAGATTTATGCCTTGTTCATAATTATGGCTACTCATGTTAATCAACTTATGTGCTGAATGCAGATATTTAATGGCAGTCATACTGTTATTGAGGCTTATAAAGAAAGTTGATATCCTTCCTCCAAGTTTCAGAGATCTCAAATTCGGCCGGTTCCTCAAATGTGGTAAAAAAATCCATTCCCGTAAAGATTTGAAGTTCAGAAGAATGTTTCATCTGTTGTAAATCATGCATGGACAGGATCCAATGTGTGATAAAATATGGGAAAGATATCAAGAGAAAACAAATTTAAAAAATGTTACAATATGAATCTAGAGGAGGCTTGTGAAACTGCGGGTTTTGAAACTTTAACAGAGTGCAAGCATTTCCAAAGATGACTATAAATTTGAATGTTATCAAACTATGATTTAAGACCTAATGAGTAGCTTTAAATACAATTATGATCTCAAAGGACAACAAACAAATTATATTTATGTCATTAGGCATTTACCAGTGTTGTGCATGTGTAGATTTCCTATATCATGTACATGATGTTCTATCCCGTAATTTAACCATATTTTACTCCATTTATACAGCTGTGCTATTGTTAGACTTCTCATGAATGATGAATCTATCATTTACGAAGAAACCTCGAATTATAACTCGAATAGCATCTATTCCATTATAATTCAAGATCTGATGCTCACTTTCTCTGACTACTGCTATTCAGGATTCTTATTGCTTGGGAGGGTAATAGCTGTGACATTCTGCGTGACACTGGCAGCTTCAATTGCTGCACATCAGGGATCCATACCCATGGCTGCATTTCAGATTTGCTTGCAGGTTTGGTTGGCTACATCTTTGGTGGCTGATGGACTGGCTGTTGCTGGACAGGTTGCTCTCTCATTTATATATATTTTTATCATCTACGCCTATCTACTGTGCATGGAAGTTCACATGAATTTTGTTAATTCGATAGTATTGAGAAGTCACCACCCTGTTTCAAATGAAAATAGTTGTAATAGTTCAAGTCTCACTTTAATAAATATTGGTATTTAATCAGATCCGCTATTAAGTGTATGCAGAGCTAAAGGTATTCTACTTGTTCCACACAACCAAAGATTCCATGAGGCCATGGTTTAAATTATCATGTCTAAAGCTCCATCTGTTCTAGTAGATGTTGTTTGTTGAAACCTGTACATCTTTTGGTCCTCTCCAAAGCTGTCAACCCAAATGACCTATTGAGTTTAGCAATTTGAAGACCAAATTCACATCTGAAACTGGTTGAGTCCTAATAAAATTCTGCACCACTCATGACCTGATCCCTTGACATCCTTGAATCAAGTTTGGGTTGACTGTAAAATATGAATTCTCCATGTGTGGTCTGATGCGAAATTCTACTGTTCTAGATAATATTTAATTGAAAATTGCTCATCTTGGAACACTTTTATGTCAGATACATCTACCTCTAAGAACGAAAACTGACGACTTTAATATTTTCAGGCTATCATCGCAAGTTCTTTTGCCAAGGGGGATCACCCAAAGGCAGTGGCCACCGCATCTCGAGTGTTGCAGGTATGTTTCATTTGATTAAAAAAGCTTCTTTTTTTATATCAGTATATTTGAAACTTATGTACTTGTCTACTTCGCAGTTGGGCGTAGTTCTTGGACTTGTCCTCACTTGCTTGCTTGGAGTTGGTATGCAGTTTGGGTCAACAGTATTCACAAAAGATGCCAATGTGATTAAAATGATCCACATGGCCCTCCCGGTATCTCAACCCTCTCTCTTGAATACTACTACAATTTTTAACAAATTAATTGTGAAATGTTTGTACAAGTTTTTTTAGGTAGCATTTGGAAATGGATTTGTACAACTTTTGAAATATTCTGCTTTTGCAAGAACCCCATCTAATCCAAACTCGCTCTAGACGCAATCCCAGCTATTGAAGAGAAAAATATAATAATAATATTAAAATTTTAAAAAATTAAAAAAAGCTTTTCAAGCATTTAACAAAAGTATATTTCCTAGATACAAACGTTGCTTTTAAGTGAAGCTTTCTGTCAAACTCGTTTCCAAACATAAACTCAATATGAGAATGTATTTAAGATATTTATGGATTTCAATGCCTTGGTTTAGACCTGAATGCATGACAAACCTTTCTTAATTGCTTAGTTTGTAGCTGCGACTCAACCGATTAATTCGGTGGCATTTGTTTTCGATGGCATCAACTTCGGTGCATCAGATTATGCGTACTCCGCCTATTCCATGGTAACAAAAATAAATAATCTCATCTTTGATTCACTCTTCTTTTTTTTCACCTATCTGTTCTAATTCTTGTGGTAATGTTTGTACATCGAATGTCCACAAATCCAGATCGTTGTGGCTGGTCTCAGCATCATGAGCCTGTTTCTTCTCTCTTCAAGTAATGGGTTCATTGGAATTTGGATCGCCTTGACGATTTACATAAGCCTCAGAATGTTTGCTGGAATTTGGAGGTAATGCTTCAATCCTATATACCTCATCATGTTATATATCATTGTCATGTATTTTTGTCATCGTATGATAAGTATTTCATTGTTTATTGTTGGACTAATTCTGCTCCTAAACATGCAGGCTAGGAGCTGCAAGGGGACCTTGGTCATTCCTCCGTTTGTACCCAATAGGTTCTTGAAACAAAAGTACTTGAATGTCAACAATAAAAAGTACATTATGTGATTTCCAATATATTTCATCTTCCCTGCTATTTTTGGGAGACCTGGCAGTTGTTGAATTGTTTTTTATGGGTGATTTATCAGTCCATGCACAAGAGAGAGTAACATGGGTGTTGTAAATGTGTGTGGAATGCCCACTATCTCTTCATCTTCTAAATTTCTCAGCTCTCTGACTTCCACCTATTAGACACACCAATCTCTGTTCCCTCACCTTTCAATCATGTAATCCTTGAAACTATCAACCCTTTTGTGAGTTTCCTGCGTGGAGCCTATGAATAGATGACTTTTTGTCATGTATTCTACACTATTATATGAGAATATGAATCCCCACTTATTTTGTCTATTTGCTTTGTTTATACTTATTCTGTTTGTGTAATTTACTTTGTTTCACAACAAAGGGACGTAATTGGAGGCTTCTCAAAGTTCAATTGTAAAAATTTCATGATATTGAATAACAGTTAACTAAGTTTCTGATCAAGATCTTCTAGTCAGAGGAGAAAGGATGGTACATAATGATGAATTACATCATAACTACAGGGATTAATGACGATCTATAATGACAATCAATTTGAACCCTATCAGCATCAACCTTGCAAGGGCACTGTTACACTACGTCATCTAACAGAGTATATGAAATCATCTAATGTGTTATATAGTCTATCATATCACAATATAAATCATCTAATGTGTCATATAGTCTATCATATCACTATATATTCAAAAAATATTGAACATGTACTATTAAATTTTGTATACATGCAGGAAATATACATACATCAAGCAAGCAAAAATTTCATCCAACACACTTTGAATACCTCATCATCACTGAAACCTTGTATAAAACAATGTCTGGATCAAAAGCTCTTCACTTTGCCAATCACCTGTTATTATCTCTCAATATGATAGTCCTCCCAGTGCACCTGGAGATGAACTTGAACACAATGTGACAGTCCCCACAAACCCCGATCTTCTCTTCATCACCCGAATCGGCGGCGAAACTGATCAGCCCAAAAGCAACAGCCACCGCTCGTGTCCGCGACGTACAACCTCTCCAATTCCTCCCCCAATTCATCCAATTTTCGATCAATCTCCCCCGACAACGGGTGCGAACGGTCCCCTGATATCGAATTTCGGGCTGTTTGGGTGGTGGTGGTTTGGGTTTATTTGGATTTTTCCCTTATTTAAATCATTAAAGAAAACTATCACACGTGGTGCACTCACCCGTCCAAAAATGACTACGCGAATGGAGACGAGATAATCACCTCTCCACAACTTCAACCCCTGGCTGCGCGCATTTAGAGTGCTGATTAATTTTTTCTATTTTTTGTTTTTATTTTTTTTCTTAACATGACATTGTATTATTATTAAATAAATAATCTATTGAAAAAAAATATAAAAATACAGTGTCATTTTAAGAAAAAAAATAAAAATAAAAATCAACATTTCACTCTGCAGGAGCACGCCGACCCACATTGTGCGCGAGAGAACATGTTCTCCCTTGTGGGGGAGAGGTGTCACCACACGCATAGCGCAGGTCGGTGTACGCATGGCGTTAACTGGTCAAAATTCGACATGCTATTTTTTCCCTTCATTCCCTTTAAGTTTATAATTAATTGGGTCTGAAATTAAAACTTAAATTTGTTCTTTTTTAGAATTGTTTTTTAAAAATTGTTCTATTAAAAGTCGTGAGGATCCATTTGTGAAAAAAAATCATTTTGGAAGGTTTTCATGGTAAGAGAAGAACAACAATTTTTTTGAGGAAGAACAATTGGGTCTCCTTAAAAATGACTGTCCTCTCTCACCCCGGACTATATAAAAAAGATGTCCCGTTTATGATGAGACTGCTCAACCACCTGTGGCTCTCCCACTCATGCTGCCCGTTTGAGAAAAAAAAATCAATTTTGTGGGGGAGGGGGGGTTTCATGGTGAGATGACAATTGGGTCACCATCTCTCACTCCCTCCTATATAAATGGAAGACCCAAGATTGACACTAGACCATCTGTGCCTCTCCCATTCATGCATGCATGCATTACAAGTTGAGCATTTGGTCTCTGCATCTGTTCTTTTGATTAAAGGTGCCATTTTTAGGTGACCCATTTGAGCATTTCAGTCCTCCTTTGGGTTGTCTTGGTTCTTTGAGAGATCACTGTCGAGTGGGTGGTATGGAAGGCCAAAATGAGCCCAACAGAGAGATGGGTGTGGGTGATGGAGGGTTGCCCCCTCCGGCGGTGGAGAATGCTTTATCGTTGTCGTCGGAGAAGAAGCTGTTGACGGGGTTCCACGTGTTCTATAAGGACATCAGGTAATCTTTTGTGTGTGTGTGTGTGTGTGTGTGTGTGTGTTTTAATATTGTTTTTTGTTTGATAATATATGTGGTGGTGGATTTAATGGTTAGACAGCTATTTTGAAAATTTTGATATTGATGGATGTTGTGATTGGAATTATTTCAGTATATGTAACAGATGCATTTAGAATATTAAGCAAGAGGTGAAGATTATACAATGATGTAACGAATTTTTGTATCAATAAATGTACCCCTTTTTTTCAATACTAACATATCACTAATAGCTATTATTTCTTCTGGCCTTACTAGGGGTGGTAAATGAGCTCGCTCGAGCTTGGCTCGGTTAGAGCTCATTCGGACTCGTTCAATTAGATAAATAAGCTGAGTTTAAACAATTTTTAAAGCTCGGTTGTAAACGAGTCGAGTCTGAGCCGAGCCACGAGCCTATATGAGCTCATTTACTCAAAAGTTTGAAATGTTGTCTATTTATGAATATGATTGTTTAGTGATGATTTTCGAATATGATTGTTTATTTTCAGCATGTTATCAGTTTTCAACATGTTTTAATTGTTAAATGTGTCTTTTTGTAGTTAAACGAGAATGAGCTTGAGTGTTGATTTGAGCTTGCACTCGAGCTCATTTTAAAAATAAGCTGAGCCGAGCTTTTCACGAGCCAAACGAGCCAAGCTTGAATACAAAATTAAGCTCGGTCTCAAGAGCCCGAGCCGAGCTTGAAAATGTCAAAGCTTAGCTCGCTCGGTACATTTACCACCCCTAGATGGATGTGGAAAAATTTGTATCCTAGGAAGGTTGGAATTGAAGGACATGTCTTATGTTTTGATGGTTTTGATTGGAAGTAGAGAATGGAAGAGTGCATTTGCTACAAAGAAAACATGGGTTTGAATCCAATTTAACTATTAATGAAGACTATATATATATATATATTTAGACTAATGATCTTCGTATAATTTATCACGAGTAGACCAAGTTTTGATGGTATCAGTAGTTATTAATTGAGTTTCAACATTTGTCTTTTGGGACTATGATGCAAAGCTTGTTAACTTGCTCTGTGATTGTTTGAGCAGCCGAGTTTTCAAGATGGACGAGTTGGGATCAGAGATTGCACGGATCGCTATTCCAGCAGCACTGGCTTTAGCAGCTGATCCAGTTGCTTCTTTAGTGGACACAGCATTTGTCGGTCACATAGGTTTGCTCCTTGCCTTCTCTTTAAGTGATTCATGGCAATACCCCCATTCATTGATATTCAACCAGTCACATATCCTTGTTGTATACAACCTCCAAAGTTTCCTATAAAGTTTCCTTGTGTTACATAGTCCCTCGATATTCAATGAGAATTATTTTAATGAAACAGTAAGTACTGCGAGTTCTGAAAATATGGCTTTTGAGATATGATATTGAAACTGATGATGGATTGCAGGTCCAGTGGAGCTTGCTGCTGTTGGAGTTTCCATTGCTGTGTTTAATCAAGTATCGAAAGTGGCCATCTATCCTCTTGTCAGCGTGACGACATCCTTTGTGGCAGAGGAGGATGCAGCCTGCAAAAGCATTGAATTAGGAGAGACTGAAGATGTTGAGAAGGCTCACCCTGTAAATAGTGAAACAAAGGAGGCAACTCCTTGCAGTGGTATGATAACGCCATCTTAGTGAACGTACGATATTTAGTATCAATCACCCATGCTGTAAATTAATATGTTTTCTGGAATTGGTCCATAGACTCTGACTCGACTCAATGCAACCCATCGTTCTGTTCTGGTAGAACTTCCAAGAGGAAACATATTCCATCGGTGACGTCAGCATTGATAGTCGGTGGAGTGCTTGGCATTCTTCAAGCTATCCTCCTCATATTTGGGGCAAAGCCAATCTTACATATTATGGGTGTGAAATCTGTAAGTAATACAATAAAGACTCAAATGGGTCTTAAAAGACTCAAGCAGTTTTTAAGTTAATCCTTGAAAAATTTGTTAACGATCATAATTAATCATTAAAATTTGTTAACTATAGACGATCATAGTTAATCATTTGAGCAAAATAAATTTGTCTTTGAAAATTAGAACTGATCCTTTGCATTGGCTTCTGTGCAATGAGAGGCCTTCCCCATGTGATGGCTAAACTAAATCACCATCAACAACCATGCCTTGACATGAGCAGATGCATTTTACGAAAATTCGAATGCGCACACACACCACTCACATGCCAAAGCAGATTTTATGTGTTAATACTTGTAGCCAATTTATTCACTTAGATTGCACAACTTTATGACTAAAATTCTTGATAGACAATGATATGCTGTTTCTGTGACTAGGGTTCTGCAATGCTGAAACCAGCATGCCAATACCTGACTTTGAGGGCGCTTGGCTCACCTGCTGTTCTCCTGTCATTGGCTATGCAAGGGGTCTTTCGAGGATTCAAGGACACAAAGACGCCTTTATATGCTACTGGTACGCATTATTTATTTTAAAACTGATTCCAGTTAATAAAAATCTCACTCAAAGTTCATAGAATAGAGGTGTCCAGCATCCAAGTGCCATCAAATATGGTCAAAATGGTGACCTCAAAATATGTAAACATGGGCATCCGATATGATGAAATAATATAAAATAAAATATGTAGACAAGAAAACAGTGATTTGTTCAAAGACCAGACATCCTGGAAGGATATCAACTAATGTTGCAAGCATGCACATGATGCAATGTATATAACAAATATCCTTTTTATGCCTTCCTTTACTTGTTCCTTCTTCTTTGAATTTACATGAACTCGTGTAGAATCTAATCCGTGTGTGTGTATTTGATATTTTAGGGGCTGCTGATGCTTCAAATATCGCTTTAGATGCAATACTGATCTTTGTTTTCCGTTGGGGTGTCAGCGGTGCAGCTATAGCTCATGCCATTTCACAGTAAGTGCTACTGAGTGTTGAATTCCTGTGCCTCCCAAGTTCAAAGGGCTACAGATTTATGCCTTTCTCATAACTATGGCTACTCATGTTTATCAACTTATGTGCTGATCGCAGAAACCTAATGGCAGTCATACTGTTATTGAGGCTTATAAAGAAAGTCGATATCCTTCCTCCGAGTATCAGAGATCTCAAATTCAGCCGGTTCCTCAGATGTGGTAAACAAATCCATTCCTGTAAAAATTTGAAGTTACAGAAGAATGTTTCGTCTGTTGTAAATCATGTGCATAGGACATGATCCACCGTGTGATAAAATATGGAAAAGATATCAAGAGAAAACAAATTAATAAATGTTACAATATGAGTCTAGAGAGGGCTTGTAAAACTGGGGGATTTGGAACTTTAACAGAGTGAAAGAATTTCCAAAGATGACTATAATTTGAATGTTATCAAACTATGATTAAGACTCAATGACTCGCTCTAAAGACAATTATGTCCTCAAAGCACAACAAACAAATTATTTTTTATGTCAATAGGCATTTACCAATGTCATGTATGTGTAGATTTCCTATATCATGTACATGATGTTCTATCCCGTAAATTAACCATATTTTACTCCATTTATACAGCTGTGCTATTGTTAGACTTCTCATGAATGATGAATCTATCATTTACGAAGAAATCTAGAATTATAACTCGAATAGCATCTGTTCCATTATAATTCAAGATCTGATGCTCACGTTCTCTGACTGCTGCTACTCAGGATTCTTATTGCTTGGGAGGGTAATAGCTGTGACATTCTGCGTGACACTGGCAGCTTCAATGGCTGCACATCAGGGATCCATACCCATGGCTGCATTTCAGATTTGCTTGCAGGTTTGGTTGGCTACATCTTTGGTGGCTGATGGACTGGCTGTTGCTGGACAGGTTGCTTTCTCATATATATATTTATATCATCTACCCCTATCTACTGTGCTTGGCAGTTCACATGAATCTTGTTAATTCAATAATATTGAGAAGTTACCACCCTGTTTCAAATGAAAATAGGGGTAATAGTTCAAGTCTCACTTTAATAAATATTGGTTTTTAATCAGATCCACTATTAAGTGTATGCAGAGCTAATAGGTCCTCTACTTGTTCTACACAACCAAAGATTCCATGAGGCCATAGTTTGAATTATCATGTATAAAGCTCCATCTGTCCTAGTAGATGTTGTTTGTTGAAACCTATACATCTTTTGGTCCTCTCCAAAGCAGTCAACCCAAATGACCTATTGTGCTTAGCAATTTGAAGACCAAATTCACGTCTGAAACTGGTTGAATCGTTACAAAATTTTGCCCCACTCATGACCTGATCCCTTAACATCCTTAAATCAAGTTTGGGTTGACTGTAAAATATGAATTCTCCATGTGTGGTCTGATGTGAAATTCTCCTGTTCTAGATAAGATTTGGTTGAAAATTGCTCATCTTGGAACACTTTTAAGTCAGTTACATCTACCTCTAAGAACGAAAACTGATGACTTTAATATTTTCAGGCTATCATCGCAAGTTCTTTTGCCAAGGGGGATTACCCAAAGGCAGTGGCCGCCGCATCTCGAGTGTTGCAGGTATATTTCTTTTGATTATAAGCTTTTTTTTTATATTGCATATTCAAAACCTTATGTGTTTTTCTACTTCGCAGTTGAGCGTAATTCTTGGACTTGTCCTCACTTGCTTGCTTGGAGTTGGTATGCAGTTTGGGTCAACAGTATTCACAAAAGATGCCAATGTGATTAAAATGATCCACATGGCCCTCCCGGTATCTCAACCCTCTATCTTGAATACTACTACATTTTTTAACAAGTTAATTGTGAAATGTTTGTACAAGTTTTTTTAGGTAGCATTTGAAAATGGATTTGTACAACTTTTGAAATATTATGCTTATGCAAGAATCCCATCTAATCCAAACTCGCTCTAGATGCAATCCCAGCTATTGAAGAGATAAAAATTATAATATTAATTAAAATTGAAAAAAAAAGCTTTTCAAGCATTTAACAAAAGTATATTTCCTAGAAACAAAAGCTGCTTTAAGTGAAAAGCTTTCTGTCAAACTCATTTCCAAATAAACCTTAATATGAGAATGTATTTCAGATATTTATGGATTTCAATGCCTTGTTTTAGACCTTAATGCATGACAAACCTTTCTTAATTGCTTAGTTTGTAGCTGCGACCCAACCGATTAATTCGGTGGCATTTGTTTTTGATGGCATCAACTTCGGTGCATCAGATTACGCGTACTCCGCCTACTCCATGGTAACAGAAACAAATAATCTCATCTTTGATTCACTCTTCTTTTTTTTCACCTATCCGTTCTAATTCTTGTGGTAATGTTTGTACATCGAATGTCCACAAATCCAGATCGTTGTGGCTGGTCTCAGCATCATGAGCCTGTTTCTTCTCTCTTCAAGTAATGGGTTCATTGGAATATGGATCGCCTTGACGATTTACATAAGCCTCAGAATGTTTGCTGGAATTTGGAGGTAATGATGCAATCCTACATACCTCATCATGTTATATATTGTTGTCGTGTATATGAGAAGTATTTGATTGTTTATTGTTGGACTAATTCGTCTGCTCCTAAATGTGCAGGCTAGGAGCTGCAAGGGGACCTTGGTCATTCCTACATTTGTACCCAATATGTTCTTGAAACAATTGCACTCGAATGTCCAACAATAAAAAGTACATTATGTGATTTCCAGCATATATCATCTTCCTTGCTATTTTAGGGAGGACCGGCAGTTTTTGAAGTGATTTTATCAGTCCATTCACAAGAGAGTATGAAAAAGGGTGTTGTAAATGTGTGTGGGATGTCCACCATCTCTCCATCTTCTAAATTTCTAAGCTCTCTTTCACCTATTAGGCACATCACTCTCTGTTCCTTCACCTTTCAATCATGTAACCCTTGAAACCATCAACCTTTTTTTCCTGCGTGGACCCTATGAATAGATGAGTTTTTGTCATGTATCCTACACTATTATATGAGAATAAGAATCCCCATTTATTTTGTCTATTTGCTTTGTTTATACTTATTTTGTTTGTGTAATTTACTTTGTTTCACAACAAAGGGACGTAATTGGAGGCTTTTCAAAGTTCAATTATAAAAATTTCATTGATATTGAATAACAGTAAACTAAGTTTTTGGTCAAGATCTTCTAGTCAGAGGAGAATGGATGGTACATAATAATGATTTACATCATAACTACGTGGATTAATGACGATCTATATTGAAAATCAACATCATAGTTGCAAGGATTTGCGATAATCATCGGGCAGGAAGGTTGATTGTCATCAACTTGAACCCAATCCGCATCAGTCTACAAGGGCACTGTTACACTTGCAAATACTACACTCATCTAACACAATATATGAAATCATCTAATGTCATATAGTCTATCATGTCACTGTATACTCAAAAAATATAAAAATGCATGTATTCAATTCTTTGAACATGCACTTTTTAACTTTTGTATGCATGCTTGACAAATCTTAATCCTCCAGTTTCTGCAGGAAAGATGTATACATCAAGCAAGCAAAATTTTCATCCAACACGTCACAATAATAGTGAGACTTTGAATACCTCATCATAACTGAAACCTTGTATAAAACAATGCCTGGATGGCTGGATCAAAAGCTCTTCACTTTGCCAATCACCAGTAATCACCGCAAGAACAACTCCCACCCACAAAATGGTGAAACCTGTTATTATCTCTCAATATGATAGTCCTCCCAGTGCACTTGGACATGAACTTGAACACAGTGTGACAGTCCCCACAAACCCTGATATTCTTCATCACCCGAATCGGCCTATCGGCGGGAAAACTGATCAACCCAAAAGCAACAGCCAACCGCTCGCTATGATGCGCAGCCACCCACCTCTTCTCCTCCCCGCCCAAATCCCGCAACACGACGCTCATGTCTGCGACGTACCCCAACCTCTCCAATTCCTCCCCCAACTCATCCAATTTTCGATAAATCTCCCCCGATAACGGGTGCGAACTGTCCCCTGATACAAATGTGTGGACGCGACTATCGAACTCGATCCAACTAAGCCCGGTCTCCTTCTTCACCCCCCGGTCCCGCATCGCCTTCCTCGCTTTCGCAGCCTCCTCATACATACCCGCAGCCGCGTATGCATTGGTGAGCAGCATGTGCAAGCCCGAAGCGTGCGAATTCGATGCGAGCAGCCGCTCGGCCACAAAGGTGGCTGTTTTGGTGTCTTTGTGAATGCGGCATCCCGTCAACAACGCCCCCCATGCGGATTCGGGCGGTTCGATTGGCATGTTTTTGATAAACTCTACGGCCTCGGATAGTCTCCCCGCGCGGCTTAGCAAATCCACCATGCACGCGTAGTGCTGATGCCTCGGTTCGATCCCGTGATCGCCCATCATCGCGAAATAGTGCTTCCCCTCCTCAACAAGCCCGGCATGGCTGCACGCGGAGAGCAAGCTCAAGAAGGTGATGAAATTCGGTCTCACCCCGGCATCGCCCATCGATCGAAACAGCAAAAATGCGCTCTCCGTGCACCCGTGGACCGCGAACGCGACCATCATCGAATTCCACGCCCCCAAATTTTTAAACCCAATTCCCGCAAACACACGACAGGCGTCCTCGACCGATCCGCACCTCGAGTAAAGCGACACCAAAGAACTCCCCACGAAACTCGATGACCCAAAACCCGTCTTCAAACACAAGGCGTGCGTCTGCGCCCCCAATTCAAGCAACGTATCGACCCCGCACATCTGCGCAACGCACGAGAGCGTGAAATCGTTCACACCCACACCACGATCCCTCACCGCCTCCCGGAACAAACGCAAACCCATCTCCGTCTCGCCCGATAAAGAGTACCCATGGATCAAACCGCCCCAAGAAACGACATTTCTAACCGGCATTTCATCGAACAGCCTCCGCGCGTCGAAAAGGTGCCCGCTTTTCGCGTACATATCAACAAGAGAGCTACCCACGAAGACGTTTGAGGAGAATCCAGTCCGGCACGCGAGGGAGTGGACGCAGCGGCCGAGTCTCGCGTCCGCCGCGGAAGCGCAGGCCTTGGCGAAGATGGGCAAGGCGCGGTCGTCGAGGGGGAGGCGGAGGGAGTGGATGGTGCGGAAGAGGGAGAGGGAGAGGTGGGGGAGGCCGTTGGAGGCGAAGGCGGAGGCGAGGGAGGTGTAGGAGATGTGGGTCTTGGTGAGGGCGGAGGAGAAGACGAGGGAGGAGAGGAAGGGGTAGCCGGAGCGGGAGTAGAAGGAGATGAGGTGGTTGACGAGGAGGGGATGGCGGAGGGAGTCGCCGGAGATGGTGGTGTGGGCGTGGAGTTGCTGGGCTTGGCGGAGGTGGGAGGGGGAGAGTGAGCGGAGGAGGGTGCACGCCGCGCGCGGGTGGAGGGGTATTTCGGGAATGGTTGGGAGCATAACTTTGGGTATTTTTGGGTTACTTTTTGTTTGAGGGGTGTTTTTAAACTGTTTTGCCCGGGAAGGGGATGTTTTTTTTTTTTTTTTTTTTACGATGAACTCAATGTGTATCAATATAATTTTGTAAAAAACGTTTATAGGAGTTTATCGTAAAAAAAAAACTCAAATTATATTAATACATATTTTATAAAATTCATCTAACCATAAAAAATTTAGAATAAAAAAAATAATCTATATGAAAATGTATGAAATACATTAACAAAATTAGGATGGTGAAATATTTTAACAAAGTTAAGGATGTATGAAATATATTAAGGATCTAATTATATAAGGGTAAATTGGTCTTTTAAGTTTTCAAAACTGTAAAATAAGACTTTTTAGGTATAATTTTAAAAAATGATTAATTTGAGTATTTCTTACTTTTAAAATATTTTTTGATCATTTTCCCTTATCATAATGTTTGAGTAAAAATAAAAACAAAAATTTAAAGAAAAATGTATATTGTTGTATCTATATACTTCATGTCATATATACTTAAATGTGAGAGTAGAAATATTTATATATAAAAAAAAAAGACTGCACCTGGGCTGCATAGAAGATTGGACATATAATTTTCTTTAAGGGTTTTTTATTTTTTAGTTCATGTAAACTATATGATTTAGTGATCGACTTTTATTTTTTTATATTTCAGTTTAAGTTAAAGGGTATGTTTCTTATTAATACCTTAGAGGGACCTATAACTAAATTATTTGATTTTTTTTCATATCATTTAAATCTGATAACTTAAACTGAAATATGAATAAGTGAGAGATTCATCACTAAATCATATAATTTATGGGAACTTCTAAATACAAAACCCTTTCCTTAATAGACATACTCAGTCCATTTTATGGTTATTTAAGATTACATTGATGCAGTATATACTCAACTTTCTTAGCATATGTTTTATTATGAAAAATGTAAAAATATATAGGGTTTTTTGCATGTATACAATCCAAAAATATACTATTTATTTTTATACCATTCCAAATAACTTATTTATTTTTATACCATTGAAATATATATAAATTATATATAATTACTATCATAGTTAACTTCTATCCAAATAGTCATTAAAACCATTAAAATCTTGGAGAAGTAACCAAATTAACTTTATTTCTTTATTTTTCATATTTTACCTTACCAGAAAAAAATTTATAAAAATAAAAAATATTAATTTTAATATGAAAATGATAAATTTCATCTAAAATGTAAAAACATAAAAATTAAACATACAAACTATTTTATTAACAAATACATAGTAATTATTATTTATTTATACTTACATTAGTCAAAATGAAATATTTTTAGAACAATTAACCATATATATTACAAAATGACAAATTAAAAAAAAAACTAGATCTTGAAGAAAAGGAAATAATGGCAAAGTTGAATGGCTTACAGTTGATTTGAAAAGAACAAGAAATTAATTAGGTTTTTATGTTTAATTATTTACATTGTGACAAATATTATATGTTAAGGTTATTTTTGTCATTTTTACTTCTTGGTTAAAAAATTAATTATAGTTAATGTTCATTTTAGTTGAAAAAGATAAAAGGGGAACACATCTTTACATTAAGAAAAAGTCTAATGGTATAAAAATAAATACGTAATTTGTAGTGGTATAAAAATAAATAACATATTTTTTTATGGTATACATGCAAAACACCCAAATATATATGTATAGTTCATAAGGTTATAAGTTTAATTTTTTTTAAATGATATACGCATGAGTCAAATATATGTGATATTAGGTTATCCACCCTTGATAGCTATACTGGGATAAATAACAATCTATGCAGAAAAAAATAAAGTTTTGTTTGGTTGCATTTTCTGTTATTCTCATTATAAAACATAAAAGTGGTCTTTTTGGTGTTTGGTTCACCTTGGATAGTGATGATAAGTGATTGATAAAATATCAAAGTTTATCACTTTTTAAATGACAATTATACATTCCCATAAATTGTTTTGTGTTTGGGAATAAGTGTGAGAGATATGTAACTGATTTGATGGATGTGATAGTTTTTTTAATATGTAAAAATGACAGAGAATATTATATTTATCCATTGACATAATTAAACTCTGATAAGCAATTTTAGTATTTTCTTAAAATAATTATCAAATTTTATCATAACTTATTCATGCATAGCTATCGAAATTTGTTCTACCAAAACAAATAACTTTTTTTTAGTTATTTTTTGTATTCTTCCTTGTTTATGTTCCATGCCATACTTGGGCAAAGAAATTTTAAAATGTGTAAGTGGTGTAAATTAGATTTCAATGAATATTGTAAGGTATTCATTTTCTTTGAGGGGGAATGATGGGTCATAGGGACATTATAACTGGACACTATTGGTTGTCACACACACACACAACTAGAGAATAAGTAGCCATGCAATTTGTTTAATAGATAGACATAACAAAAAAAAAAGATTTGGGACTCTCTTGGCATGGTCTTAGTCTAGCCCAAATAGAATTAGGGCTGGTCAATAAAACAATAGTTGCAATGGATGAAGTATAAATCAATATTGTGACACATGCTTTGAAACATAATGTGATGCTCCATGGATAGAAATATGTTGTTACACACCAATGAAATTGCGTGATAATAGATATTAATGTGCATGATCATATATATCTTCTTAATGGAATTTTATAGCATCTCATATTCTCACTCAGGATAGCATGATAAGTTTGACAAAGATGGCACTCTTTGTGAATAAAAATATCATGATGTTATACTCCATTGAGCAGACTAGATATTAAATTTTGGGGGTGGGGGGATATTCTGATGGCATGAGATTGCTATGTATTTGGCTGTGTGGATTGATTTGACATGAATCCTATCTTCAATCTTGTTTCCCAAGTGATCATGATTAATCTCATTAGAGCTAGTAACAACCACCACTTAATGATAAAATAAAAATAATAATCACTTCCACTTCATAGTATACATTTCTACATCAAACAGAAAGGAAAAGAGAGTACAGCTGCTTTCAAACTGCAGTGTGTATGGTCCTATTTATTTTGGGATTAATTACATCCAACCCTCTCCTGTCTCTCTTTGATACATAAATGCCCAATCTTTATTGAACATTAATCATTCATATATAAATAGAATTTCCATGTAATTATGGCCCAAGAGAAAATAAGGGAAAATGGGAAGAAAATTGAACCCTTGTGGAAGGAAACCCAAACAATATTGACTCTAATCCTTTGTTCCACTCAAAACAAATATATTTGATACATATAGTATTATATCATCCATTGGATGGAAAAGAAATGGATTGTGGTTAATCTCCAAAGAAAGACTGAATCTGAACGAAATATAAAAAAAAAACTCTCACAATTATCAGAAGTCAGTCTACCACTTAATGGAATGTATGGGGGGGGGGGGGGGGGGGGGGCATATCATTAATCTTGAAAATCAAGTAAAGGAAAAGAGGAGATATCTCTCATCAATTCTTCCAAATCCCATTCCCCCATCCTCAAGTTCTCACCTCCCCAATGACACCCAGTCCCCAAATCACCCTCCCCATTGTTATTCCTTCCAATGTTTCCATTCATCTTATAATAATCATTATTGTTGTTGATGTTGTTATAGGTTTCACTACTAACCATTCCACTAGAGCTATTGTTATTATTATTAATAATCCCCTTCAAGCTCATGCTCTCCAATGGAGGAGGAACAAAAGGATCACATCCATCCCCCACCACCACCCCAAAATCTACACAGAGTCCATTGGGAGCATTGAAGGCCAACCCTACCGGGTCGAACCGGCTATTGTAAGCCATGGCCTGCATGGTAGATGAAGATGATGACGATGTGGACAACGAGTCCACGCAGAAGGCCATGAGATCGTGTGAGCGTGGAGGGACAATGAGGCCTCCCATGGCTTCTCTAGGCTCCGGTGAATCGGTGTTTTGGTTTGGAGAGGTTGAGGCTGAGTTCTTGATCCTCTTCTTGATTGTGGAGTTCCAGAAGTTCTTGATCTCATTGTCTGTCCGGCCTGGCAGGTGCGCTGCTATCTGCGACCACCTACAATAATTAACATTTAATTTACTTTACAATCACCATTGTAGATAAAGAGATATCAAAAAAAAATATTATAATGTGAATAATATGCGCAATTGGAGGTTTAGGTGTAAGCATTTCAAGCTTAGACTCCAATGAGATATCAACTCGGGACACTTTCACATGTCAAATAATTTTTTTATAATTTTTATCACATTAGTCATATATTGATGACTGATTTGATTCAATTAGATCACATCTTTGTTATACTACATATCATAACTATATTTCAAATTATATAATGGAATTGCAGTTAAATGTCAATAATTAAAAGCTTCCAAGAACATTCTACAAATGAATGAATGTCGAGACCATGCTATACAAATACAGTACAAACTTGGAAATAACAATGACAATACAAAGATGAACAATATCATTAATTGTCTCGTGCATAATGTGCAAAAATGTAACAATAAACATATGTGACTATGTAACTGTCAACTCATATAACAGCATGCAATTGAAGGGATGAGGTCCAATCAAGTTGCATCAGTTCATAACTAACATACGACACATCTAAAACTCTGAGGTTATAATTTTTTTATCACATGTTAGTCTCATTTTGGAGGCTGACACATCCCATCTCGTGTGTGTGTGTAAGAGAGAGAGTGAGAGTACTTATTGCCAAGGATAGAATGCAAGTGGAGGATGAGCTCCTCCTCCAGAGGGGAGAATGCACCCCGCTTGAGATCTGGCCGTAGATAATTTATCCAACGGAGGCGGCAGCTCTTGCCGCACCTCTGGAGGCCGGCATTCCTCGCGATGTCGCTCCAGCAACCCTGGCCATTGCTCAACATGTATCTCATCAGCCTCTCATCCTCTTCTGGAGACCATAATCCCTTCCTCAACATGTTGTTGTTGCTGCAGTTAGAGACAGGCTTCCTCATTGAGTGCATGTAATGTATGTACTCTCTATAACAAAATGTGGGTTGTTAACAAAAGCTACTAGGGTTGAAATTGAAAGTGGGAGGAGACTCTTTTGGGGAGGAATAGATATATAGTACTGATGGATGTGAGAGAAGAGGATGCAACAAGTGATTAGGATGATATAGTGAATGGTGATAGGGATGGTTGTGTCTTTGCTTAGAACAAGGGGGGGGGGAGAGAGAGAGAGAGAGAGAGAGAGACTATGTTTACTGTGTTTGATGTTAGGTGATCTGGAGGGAAACAGTTTTGAATGGGGGACCTTTGAAAAACACATGGAGAGAGGGAGAGAGATGTACTTGTCTTTGACTCCAGCTATCATCTTTTTTGGATGCATTTTTCTTCACTCACAAGGTAATCATCATCATGTTACAGATATAAGATGCCATATATATATATATATACACACATATATAATTAAGAGAGGGAAGGGGATTGTTTTGTGATCAAGATAGAGATTTGCTTTCACTTCACATTATCTCTCTCTCTCTCTCTCTCTCTCTCTCTCTCTCTCTCTCTCTCTGTACACGTACGCGTATTTTGTATGGAATAGGTAATGGTGGGTGGGCTGGTTCTAGTAGCATCCAAACATCATTAGCATTAATAAAAATAAATTCACTCATTCTTAGTGTCATTTTTTGTTTTATGACATATATTGTGTAGAAAAATGAATAGTAATTTTTTATCAATGTATTCACATTTGTACGAATATAGCTTTGGTGGGACTAAGGTAGTAATAAAAAAAAATAGGAGGGCTGGTCAGAACATTATTTCTATAATCTTTTTGAGTTTGTGTCCCAAAGTTTTGAGTGTGGATAGAGTTATTTGCCCACGATCTCTGGTACCAGAATTGATAACTATATCCACTACATAAGCTATTTTTTGTTAATTTGATTGTTATCCGACTCACCAAGGATGAACTGACAATAAATTGTAAATAAAAATAGATAAGAGTTATGACTATTTAAATGAAAACTTTATTTTTATATAAATTGTTTGTGTTTAAAAATGTGTGTGAGACATTTGGTTCACCTTGGATATTATGATTAATAAAGATATATACAATCTGTGTTTAGCCTCCAATGATACACATTCATATGACATTTAAAAATAAACTTATACTGGCATTACAGTTCTAACATGAAATATGTATGCATCTTTAACCATGTTTGTGTCTATGATTCTAAGACATGATACGTCAAATAATACAATCTATAGACAAGGATACGCAGGTTTCTATAATATAAAAAAATAAAAAATAAAATAAAAAGGTGTGGTCAAGAGGGTCAAATTAGATGATGTGATATGTTGTTAACTTGTTATTATTTTATACATGCTAGATCTTTATTACTATATAATATAGTTGGATATTGTTTTCAGTACTTGACGTGTGCTTTTCCACGTGGAGAATGTTGAAAATGCATTCCATGGGGGAAAGAATTATTAGACTCAATTAGCGAAGTGTTTTCAATGTGAAAGATAATGTCAAGTGTGCGCATGTGGAGAATTGTCGAATTTCAGGTGAATCAGATAAACATTTTTTTTTCAAGTGGCAGCGGTTTGATTTTACAATTTGGTTTTATAATTAAACAACTTTTTACATTTACAGAAAATTAATTTTTACAATTAAACAGTTTTTACATTTACAGATAATTAACTCTACAATCATACAACTTAACAGTTTTACAATCGCAGTTTCCTGATTCAGACAACTCAAAAGCTAAGAAAAGACAGTTTCCTACAAAATCAATTTTAAATTCAGCATTTACAGAAAATCATTTTTATACTCCCGCTACCAAATGCGTTTCCTGTTGTATTGACCTATGTGAACAGCTTAGTGAACAGCAAGATATAAAATGTGAATTGTCTTTCTTTTTTGTTAGCGACTACAATTACCCAAATAAAAATATATTTAAAGTCCAATGTATATTATCAAAAAAAAAAAGTTTAAACTTGCATGCACAGCTTAGAATAGGTTGAGCCAAGTTAGAATAAGGATAATCCTAATTCCACGTGCAATCTTATGCTTTAATTTTTTTTAGTTTATGTCATATATAATGAAGCATGCAAATTTGTATAAATAAAATAATTTACATATTTCACATACGTCATTTGAGATATAGGGCTACACATTGAAATGCAAATAAGAATTGCTTGTAACAAAAGACATATCATAGGACTCCTATTCAAGGGTGGATTGTGCTTGTAGCAAATAAGAATTGCTTGTAACCAAAGACATCATAATTCATAACCCAAACTAAAATAGGTTTGTGTTTGCTTGGGTTTTATCAGAACCTAAACTGACATAAACCGATCACAAAAATATTATACCGCTATCAAACTCTTATGACTAATCTAAATCACCAAAATAGTTAAATCTTTTGTCACCATAAATCTTTACCCTTATTCCTACAAAAAAATGGCTGGATGGCAAAAGTTTAATTTATTTCATTTCATTGTCTTGAAAGACCACCACCAACCTCAATTCATAAGATTCTTACCCCAAAAAAAAAAAGCAATGATAAGATGAATATAGGATTAGATGATAAAAGAAAAAAAAATAAAAAATCAATCACCCAAAAGCACAAACATAAAATAAGACTCACGCACACATCAATCTCTACCTTCAAAGGAAAAGACTACGGTGGACAAAAGCAAAGCAAAGTGCCGGGAGACCTAAAGCTGCCTTTCCCGGTTCCACCAACCACCCACATATTCTGCACCAGCAAAAAAAAGCTTCAGATGTCAAACTTGAGCAACAGCAAAAACAAAATAAAATTTCATGCATCAACATCTATTAATGAAATGTCAATCACATCTTTTCCCCACGTAAACAGGGTCTTGCAACAACCATTTTCGTTGAGTCATCAATCAGTGACAGTTCAATTACAAAGGGATCCTTTTCAATTCATATGCAGCCATGGAGAAAGGTTAAATAAGAGAAGGGCCAATCTATTCTTGCTTTAAGGGGGGGTCTAGAAGAGACTGCAGTTCGCCAGGCCCCTCAGGAGTTTCTCCATCTCCGTTGCCCTCCTCTTAATCGAGAAGTCGAAGAGCTTCTCCCCATACTGCACCACCAAACCTCCCAAGATGTTTGGATCGATCTGGAGTGAATAAATTTTTTTAAAAAAAAGGCTAAAAATAAAATTATGAATGAATGGACTAACCATCGCGTGGTTGTCAACCAATCAAGGTGTTTGCATAGTTCAAAAATAGAGATCAATATAGCATATTGGTTCGATATATCAAAAAACTATCGATATATTTTTTATGTATCAATCGTATATCTATGGATCGAAAAACTAATAATATGCTTTTGATAATATCAATGATATATCTATAGATGATAAATGAGTCGGGTCGCCCGACCTGGCCTGTTTACCATTTGAATTTTTTTTTGCTGGTGAATACCTCAAAAAAAATGATATTTTAAACTATGAGTGCTTGGGACTTACGCCAGAATTCCAAAGAACAAAAAAAGGCAGAGAAAAGAAAGGATGCATGACCTCAATAGTCTCCACATTGCAATCAGATGGTGACCTATGATAGGACCTTCAAACTGTACAAGCACGGGCACCTATAGTCCTAAGGAGGTGGAACTTACTTTCATAACTGAGAAATCACGTTGGCCAAAATGAAACCGTTCAATCATGTCTGACAAGTAAACAATCTCTTTCGAACAATTTGTTGGTTGGATTGGTCACCCATTGTTTAGATGAGGGTTTCACCTGCTAAAATTCTATGGCAGAAAACATGTTGCTTAACTCAATGGTGATGTTGACAATCCTTCCAACAGGAAAGCATAAAGAGGGCCATATGTGATTTATGAAATCAATCATTGAAAAGCCTGAGGTATATGTCCAAATGACCGAAATTTATCAAGCTTCACATGCAGTATATCCAATATATAACGCCATAAACAAATGGTTCAGAAAATGTAGCCAAGAAACTGCATATATCCACTATTTATGGGAAAATAAATAAGACATTTTCATTTAATTATCATGAAAAAAATACGTAAACTATTGCCCACATAATTATGTAAGCAAAATACCTTCTGCTAAGTTTCACTGTCATGCCTTGCCCAAGGATATACTGCAGTGCCTCCTTCAAATCTTTTTCCTCCACTGCAGGAAGTGGCTAAAAACAAACATATAAAAAACAAAATAAACAAATCAATGCGCCAAAAATGATGCCAACAATAGCAAATAAAACTAATATATATAGAGTAAAGAATATTTTATTCAAAAAAGATCTTGTTAGCTGTTTCAATATACAATAGAAAGATAGAACTTGTGGACTGTCATTTTTCTTTTGTGAACCATCATCTAACTAATTAGGAGGACATGAGATCTCTGACGCAGTGTAAAAAAAAGTTGATAAAGCTACTTGTTTTCTCAAGCTGCCAAAGTGATCACAACTCCTCTCTCACAACCCAGGAAAAATTTTAAAATTTCTAAGATAGTTTTCTGATTTTCCATGTAAAATTACAAATTACTGATTGCTTCATTAAGAAGGGCTCATGTATATTGGCACGGGCAAGATCATCATGACGACCATGTTTATTGTAGCTTTGATTTACAAATTATATATTATAGCTTGTAGACTAGATTTTAACTTCATGATTTATGATGAGCAATATACACGTTTGTTGTAGCTACGAAGAAGCAACTAACAAGTGGCAGTGGATGTTTGCCAATATAAGCTGTAAAACAATTTTTTCGCTATATAATTGTCAAAAATACAATTATAAGCTGTGAAAGTGGAATATTGATAGTGCGTGTATATAGAGGAGATGTTTGTTATTCCTGATGTAGGCTGAAAGTGTTTGTGTCCACGACAAAAATTATATAAAGTTACACAAGCTATAATCTTAAAAGTGTCATTAACCCCAGTTTTTACATTTTGACTTTTTAAAGTTGTTTTTAACTTCAATATTTTCCAACAAGTTTAAGCAAATATACCACAACAGCTTATTTTGAGCTAAATACTAGGATCAAAAACTTATAAGGTTAAACAAACACATATTACATCATGTGTTCTTTTCATTTTAAATTAACGGCTCATCACATTCTGATGAATTGCAATTGACAACAAACAAAATTCACCAAAAAGTTCCAATGAAAAGTAATGAGAAATGTCGTTTTCCAGAAAGTAGAGAGCGGGCAATTTCTTGGATAAAATAAACATAGATAATTTGTGTCCAAGACACTGAAACACATGTATACAAAAATAAGAAATGTCATACACAAGCATTGCATGGTCTCATTGTTTAAGCAAATCATGTAATATAGTCTATTAGAAAGGGATACAATAAAAATGGATAATTAAAGGATGATGTGGACCTCGTCCACAATATGAACAGGTGTTGTAGAGAATCAGCTGAACATCCAAAATCTGAGGCAACAATGGTGATTTTAACTCACATCCTGACTCAACATAAGATATTAAAAAATGATGCCTAAAGGCTGTACTGTACTGCTATTCGGCAAAAACATACTAATCACTACTTGAGCTTTGACAAGGAGAATGTCTGAGATGCTTGTCAAAAGAAACCTTTTTTTTTGGGGGGAGCAAGGTGGTGCTCAACAGACACCTTAACTTTAAATTATAAGTATGCAAATAAAACACACATCTCTACTTATGATCAGAGAAATAAGAATGATTGCACAAGATAAACACCATGTGCCCTTTTTCCAAATCATGCACATGCATCCAATTATTTCAATTTGGCTTGGAAAAAATAATATCAGTCTTCAAGACAGTAGAATTCTACAACCTCCAAGTTTACCAGCATAAATTTGCTCTGGAACCATAATACAAAGGAATAACAAAATATTTATATAGTTTCAAGAGGAAAGTATAGCATACAGCAATTGAGATCACAACGGCTTTAACACCCCCCCCCCCCCCGTGAGCCATGGTCAATCCACAAATCTCTGCGCATTGCGCTCAAGGTATCGGAGCCTCCCATTCTCAGCCAAAAGAGCTATAAAACCAAGTAGGCAAAAAAAAATTAGAAAAGAAGTTACAAAACAAATAGAAACAACTATAGGGATGTTAAGATCAAAGAAACTCTTTCCTCTCAAGGTACCATATTCAACACACTTACTAATGCAGCACGATCATGGATCATTCAATCAATGTTGAGGACCATCATATGGAGGATTATGGATGATTTGTATTTATTAGTATTTTAATTTTATTTGTTAGATTTATTATATCTTTTCTGGATAATTAGGATTACTTAATATTCAGATATCATTCAGATATGATTTTTAAAAAATTTTAATTAGGATTTGAATTTAAATTTTGAATTTAAATTCAAATTTGAATATTAGTTAAGATTAAATAAAGATGTAATTGTTATTTTTTACAGATTTAGTTAATCTGTTAGGATTATAGTTTATAGATTTATGCCCCGTTTGGGAAGCGGAATAGGCGGGTATAAGGGTAGTATAAGGGTGGTATAAGAATGGATAAGGAAAATGGTTGTTTGTTTGTAGAATATAACTTGGTATTATTAAGCTAGTTTAAACGAGTATAAGAAAGTATAACAATTCTAAGTAACCCCTAGGATAAGCTATACTCACTTTATCTATTCTCATGGGCCCACATGTCAAATCAACTTTTTTACACTTTATTTATATTTTATTCTTTATCAACCAAACAACTCAACTTTTATTCTTATGTTTTCCAATGTGAATAAAAAAAAACACAATCAAACAGAAAATCTCTTATTCATGTAGATTTGTTATCTATACTAGCATAGTTATATATCCAGAATAACTCAATTCCGCTATCCAAACGGGGACTTAGATAATTAGTTGAGACCCTAATCTGTTAAGCATTCTCTAGTCTATAAATAGACTTGTAAACCAATTGATAATTCAGATATTAGATTTTTAAAATTTGAGATTATTCTCTTTACTAAAATTCTCCTATTGTCTTTGTTGTTCTTGGTAGAATAGCAGATTCATAGAAGTCCATCATTCTGGTATTCTTATGAATCAACAGATTATTGAAGTCCATCGTCCTGGCATTATTCTGAAGAATCAACAACGTCGTTGGAGCCTGCAGATCTTGCATCTTTGATCGAATCAGCAAAAGAGTGTGACCCCATGCTGCATCACTTACCAAAAACACCATATTCTACATATTTTTTCATTAAAAAGAAAAGACAAGACAGCAAGTGTTAAATCACCCAATAATCTGGAACTGATTGAGTCATTATTTGACAATAGAATCACAAAATGAAGCACCAAATATCTCAATGGAACGCAATCAATAAGAAAAATTCACATATTGAACTTAGCTTTTACATTACAAAATATTAGAAAGGGTCAAACAAGATAGTATCCAAAGATAAAAATTCATCTTTTAGGCCTAAAGTGAAGGACATGATGAAAGATTAAGAGAAACTAAAGATTCAGTTCTACAGTTTTTTTCCCCAATTTGGAAAGCCAAATGTAGGGAGCCATTCCATCACCACAGAAATTCACCTTACTTACTCATGCAGATTGTTACAGCTGTTAATTCACTTTGGACCTCAAGTTATATGAGTGAATGCTGTCAGAGGTTCATACAGAAATAGATGTAAAATTAGCCACGCTGGAATTTGTAAAAACTCTTTTTGCATAAAAATACATATAGCCAAGTAAGAGCTCTCTGGAAATTTTCCCACCTCTATGGTCTTGCTTTTATCCTTTCATAGTTTTCTTTTCTTTGTTTATTCCTTCTTCTTTTTTTAAATTCCCTCGCCTTGTTTTGTTTGAGAGGCATAATTCTATTTATTATAATCGCCCCAATCCCATTTTTTAAAAAAAGCAATGTTCTAAAAATCCCTTTTAGGCCCCTATTAATCCCCCGCCTAGGCCTAGGCAGACCCAACCCGCAATGCTTAGCGCTTGGCCACTTTTCCGACTAATCTCTAGTTGACTAATAAACTATTAAGTTATCTTATATATTATATATTTATTAATTAATTTTTTATGCTATCCCTTTTATGCTTATATCATTAGTTTTGTTTTGATACCACTTTAGTATTATTTTGTAGTCTAAAATTATTATTATTATTATTATTATGATTGCCCCTATCTCTTTCCAAAAAAAATTGCATGGATGGAATCAGATTGGTGCTGAGTGAGACTCATTTCCACCCTTTTGTCCAAAACCATCTCCAAAAAAGTTGCAGAACTTGCCACGCACATTAGTAATCCTTGACGAATGAAAATTAATTAGTTTCAAGAGAAGAACCAATGTTAGAACCAAATTCAAGAACTTCAAACGTGAACATCATAGACATGCAAGTGAATTCAAGGGTTTTCAAGCAAGCACGAACAAATCCAGAACAAATCCCCAAAATGTAGGACTCCTACCTTAACATCCGCTTGTTTTGGACCTGTAGAGGCGGTCGAGGAACCCCGAAAAGGCACAAACCAAAAGCATCCTCCATTAATAAAAGTCAAATTGAAATCGAGATCCAAGTACGATACACATATGATTTCTTTAAAATGTACACATCGATGAATCAATACATGGAAAACCTAGATGTCGGATTCTGAACGACACAGAGAACCCTAAAGAGATCGATTACCTCGTGAGCGGAGGCGAAGATAGGGTTTCACCGGCTCCCGAGCGAGGCCAGTCTCGGGCCGAGGATCCTCAGACGATTCGCCATTGCCATTTTTTGCGAGAATTTTTTGTTTGTGATTCGTTGTAATCTGAGAAGAATGAAGAGCAGCTGAACAGAGTGACCATCGAAAGCGAGGGAGAGATGGTCCGCTGGTCGGGTCGGGTTCGGTGTCTTTTGGGCTGGGGCGGAGCCCCTAGACTATATCGTCGGCCCAACCCATCGAGTGGTATGGCTTGAGAACAAATAATGTGTGTTTTAAGAAAGGGTAATATTACGTTCAACCCCATTTCCAGTATCAATTTATGTATGTTTTGAATTTTTTAAAAATAATATATCATGCAAGATGTATTTATAAAAAATATAATAAATTTTTTTTTGAAACACATGTCTTGTTAACGTGAGCATATGCATCATTAATTTTCTATCGATGCATATAAGGCTGGAATTGGAGCTGAAAACGGATCTTGGTGTAACATTGCCCAGCGCTAATACACTTGGTCCATTTTGCATCTCATTTTATAGCCCCATATATCTGCACTATCATAGTGTGTGTGGTTTTCTCACAGTGGATGACACAAAAAAATTTATCATTTTTTTAACGCGAAAAAAATACACTAATACAATCTTAGTATATATTTCATTTCATATAATTGCATGTTCTTTTAATAGAGGAGTGTATGATTTAAAAAAGAAGGATGGAGACTACAATTAGGACTGCCATGAGGGTTGGAAGTATCACTTGCCTGAATGCAGCTTAATCCACCATCCACATAGTTTTTTTTAGAAAAAATATGTTTTTTAAAAAAGTTATACTAAGTGATGTATACACTTTTTCTTTTAAAATTTTTAAAAATAATAATTTTTATACATTACGATGACAGTATACATTACTATAGCGCAGTGTACTGCACTATCATATTGTATAGACAATTGAGGAATTGCTTTAGAACTGTAAATGAGGCTGTAAAATGAAATGAATACGAGTGGTCATGTTAATGTAACTAACTCTACACATGTTTGAAATTTAAAATATATAAATCAACCTAATAAATTACATGTTTTTATATATAAAAATAAATAATGTATATTCAAATAAATTGAATGCATATTTTTTTATTTTTTTATTAATCTGATATGTTTATTTAGATCAAAATTAATAGACTACATCAAAGGAATGTATGAACATGACCTGATGCCAACATCTTCTTTAATGGTGCTACTAGAATCAGTAGTTGTTAATCTTAATTTTTCCTTATAGTGAGTTTATCGTAGGAAGCTACACTGAGACACTCTTATGTGTGTAAATGTGTATATGAAATCACTTAATACATCACATACTCTAATATATCAACATATATAATATATTATGAAATAATATATCACTCGTAGGCCCTCTTTGGAACCATCAAACGGATTTTTATTTTTTAGCATAATAAATTTTTACATAACTGATTTCAAACAGATATTCTTGAATTTTTGAGCTTTTGATTTTAATTTTTATGTTTTATGTTAACAAACATTTTTTATGTAAAAAACTAGTTGAGATGAATTTTGTAGAATTGATTTTTTTTTAATCAATTTGAAACATGAGCTATTTTTAAAAATTAGTTTCAAATCTTAATGTTTCATTTTTATTTGGATATGCAGGGGCAGAGCTAGCAGTATTTTTGATAAATAGGCCTTAATCTCATACTCCCAACTAAAAAGTGCAACCCAGCTAGCCTAAGCCATGCCCAAATACAACTCTAATCATACCAATTACCAAATAAATAAATAAAACTTCAAAGAAAACCTAAAAATTTAAATCCCATATCCTTCCTCAGTTCCTCTCACAATTTCTTTACAAACCTGCATTGACGGACGGCGATCGAAGACTAAGAGCATTGGGTGATGACGAGGGAGGTGGACCACTGACCACATGACCAGTTTTGAACATTTTCTATGTTGATCAGTGATGTAGAACAAAACATGCAGATGATCATGATCTCGAAATCCCATGAATTTTTACATAGTGAAATATGTAGAAGAGATCTTCTGAATTAGTTGTTATACAACTAACAATTCTTATTTTTCAAAAATTCATTTATTTAGGTCTAAAGAGATTTTACTATTTTTAGTAAGTTTTAGATTTATGATATCTTAATCAGATCAGAATTGTTTTTTATTAATTTCTATTAGTATCTCATAAAATCAGAAAAATTAGTTTTCAAATTTACTATTTTTAGTTTTTTTTTAATTTTATGTTATTAGTATAAATAACATACTTGTAATCTAGAGTTTTCTTTTTATTAATATTTTTTTTTTTAAGATTTATTTCTTGTAGATTTAATGATTACTTGTGAATTCAAATAGCTTAAAGAGATCTATCTGTTTAACGGTTTGCTGCGTTTCTCATTCTCCCTTCCCCCTTGACAAGACAGACGGCGATCGGGGCCATCGGGGCTCAGGCAAAAGGGGATGACTGGGGTTGGGATTTTGGAAAGACAGAGATCTCACTTTTTAGGGGATCTAAAAAAGTTGGTGAGTCAGAGTCAATGAGTGGTGCCCTTGTTGTGTAGACGACTAGTGGCTTATACTGAATAAAATATTTGAATGGTTTATTTTTAAGAGTTTTATTAATGAGAGCTCTCAGAACACTGGTTAACTCACATTAATTATTCATTTTTTAAACAACTTAACAAATTAATTATGATATGGTTAAAAAAAATAAAAGATTTTTTAAAATACCAATAACACCCCTAATAAATTCATCACATTTTTTTCTTCTTCCCTCTCATACCCTATTTTTTCTCTCCAATATTTTTTCCTTCTTCCCTTCCATACCCGATTTGCTCATAAATAATAAATAATGTATAAAAAATTGAATTTATACACAAAAAAAATATTGTTTAATTGTTTGGTATACATACTTTTTTTTTACATAAATAGGACATTTTTCTTGAAATTATCTTATTTATGCTTATAACATTTTTTATTTTTAAACATTTTGTAAGAGATGAAAAAGTTGGGTGTGGAAGAGAAGAAGAAAAAATGTGGTGAATTTATTAGGAGTGTTGTTGATATTTTAAAAAATCTTTCATTTTTTTAACCATATCATAATTAATTTGTTAAGTTACCTAAAAAGTGAGCGATTAATGTAGATTAATTAGTGCCTTAAAGGCACTCGTCAACAAAACCCTATTTTTAATTATAAGCTTTTCTAACTTCTAGAATGTGTAGAACTGTAGAAGTAAAATAGCTTGATATAACTCTTTTTTATATTTAAAAAATTAAAGTACGATAACAAATTGATAATATATTTAATAAGGTGTATTCAAATATTGTAAACTCGTGTGAAGTATATATATGTGTGTATTATTTATAGGGTAAAATGTGTGGGCACTCTCTAAAGTTTACTAAACGTGCAGAAACACTCTTTATAGTTTAAAAATATGCAATTGTTCTGCTTGCAATTTGATTTTTTATTAAGATAAGATAAAATACAATTTTACCATTTTAATTAAAATTTTATCATGTTTTCACTTTATTTTCTTTTTTCACCCTTTAATTAGCTATTATATAACTTCATTCTCACAAAAATGCATTCAGATGTATTTGAAAAATTAATTATTATATGTTAATATTCATAAAGCATGTCTAAAATTAATTAATTAATTTTTCTATAGATATTTTGATGGTTAAGGGTAAAATAATAATTTTAAATTACTTTTGTCACATCTTATTGAAAAATATAATGGTATGGGGTGTAAGTGCATGTTTTTAAATTTTATGGGGTGTTTCTGTAGGTTTCAAAAATTTCAGGGGTCCAAATGCATTTTATCCTTATTTATAAGTGGTCCAAGTGGATAATGGATAATGACTTATCTAGATCAATGTTTGAGATTCTATGATTGTCTACATTGAAAAAGATTTATTGAAAATATTGATTGAGATTCGATAATAAATTATTTTCATTATCTGAAGGATCGTCAGACACAACTTCCATAATGCATTTTCTAAATAAATAAAAAAAAATGGATTTTTTGTCTGATTTTAAATTTTAACTTATGGATGTCAAAGTTTATTTTGAAATGACTTATGAACTCGTTAAAATAAAGTCAAATTGTTTATTATATTTTGAATTTGTGTTAACCCCCCTTCATATAAAATCATAATTCCGCCCTACATGGATGACTTTGCACAATGGAAGGTTGGAGTAAAATACAATGAACATGATATGGACACCCTGATGAGGATAGAAGGCCTTCAGAGAAAGTTAACAGAATCAACTATACAGCAACTTACAAAACCTGTATAGAACATCCATCTGAACCAGATGAATGCATTCATGTATGCATAAAGAGAAATAGCATATCTGATGCTGTCATTCTCCAAAAAGGTGGACATGCAGTCCTATGGGGTCGACTTGTAACCCGAGGATACTTCATACATTGAGATTACATCATTTTATTAATTAATACTATAGTCTAACATTCATTTAGTGGACATGTTGACTTAATTGCTTACTTGGATGTCCCGGGCATTCTACAATCTTCGATCATGTATATCACACCTATTGATTTTTAGAGTTTACCCCCATTCATATATTTTATTATATTTTAGAACATTTGCGGTGAAGCGGATTCTGCGATGAAAACAAAAATATGACATATGCATCTTCAATTAAAAAAAATTCATTGTTGGGTATCTTTTTTCGCGTTCGAGAAGCTAAGAAAACAACGCTTTTCAATAACCCCTAATTCCCCGAACATAGAATCTCCCTCTGCAATCTCAAATAGGGTCTTAGACCCCGTTTGGTTCTGTTTTTTTTAAACAATTTTGCTTTTAATTAAGCAGAAAACTAAATAGTATTGTCAAACGCATTCTAAAAACATAGCTTAATTAAAAAATTATTTTCAGCTTTTAATATAAAAATGTTGATTTTTAAGAAGTGAAAAAAAATCAACCTTTCAGGAATCAATTCTATTTATGCCACTTTATTCAAAATCTTATTTTTCATACGTGTTTTTAAAAGGATTCTTAGTTATAATTAGAAAACGTAATAATGAATTCACGTTTTTCGATTGACCATAAATAAATTATCAAAAAATGTCAAAAATTATTTAATATGTGAACCAAATGATTTATAAAAAATAATGACTACTAATTTGACTTTGACATGTAAGACTCATTATACCAGGAAAATAGATTGGATGGAATAACCAAATTTCAAAAAAAATCTAAAGTATCAATATTAGATTTTCTCCAATTGATAGATTAACTAACATGTTAGTGTCAAATTTTTACATAACATGTAAATATGTTGCTCCAATGGAGCTGTTAAAAGAGGGGTAAATATGGGGTCCACTTGTCGGATATTATCTTTTAAGTCAATTTCTGGCAAGTGTTTTAGCCGGTTAAACAATTTTAAAAAAATACTTTTGGAAGCTCCATTGGTGGGAGGTTGAGTGAGTGGAGAAGTGAGATTTATTATTATTTTGACTAGTTTATTTAGGTATTCACTTTAATCACTTGGTTAGCTAACCTATCGATTGAAGATATTCTTAGCTTCCCACATATTCTAATATAGTTATGCCCATTAATTTTTTGCAAACTAACATATTTTAACTTTATTCATCTCTATCCTACTGTATTCTTCACCTATTCTGCTACCAAACAGAAGCTAAAGTGAATAACTGAATTTCAAACTTGGTTTATAAAACAGAAAATGACAAAAAAGTCTCTTAAAAGTTAAAAATACTCAAATCAGCCACTTTTTAAAATTATACATAAAAAAATCTCATTTCACAATTTTGAAAAAAAAAAAAACTAACTTATCCTTATGTAATTAAATCATTAACATATTCTATACGTCTTAATTTTGTTAAAATATTTTACACTATTAATTTTGCTAATGTATTTCACATATTCTCCTTGAAAACTTTTTTTTACTCTAAATTTTTTGTGATTAGATAGATTTGATAAGATATGTGTTAATATAATAAGAATTTTTTTATGATAAACTCTACTAAATGTTAATGTTTTCTAAAAAAAATGATATGTAAACTAATTTGAGTTTTTTATGATAAATTAATGATGCCATAAAAATACACGTGAATATTCAAGTAAAAAAAATGTGAATAAGGATTTAGACTATTGAAATATCATCAGTTGCATTGAGGCATAACACAGATTTAAATTACATATTATGATTATACATAATAAAAAATGATAAATAACATTATGTAAGATATATATAAGAAATATACAATATGATATATAATAACAAAATCTCTAAGGGGATTGATTTGGGTCAAATATAGAGAGATTGTTGTTTTGTATAAAAAATAATTTTTTTGGTATGAAATAACATAATAAGGGATATTATTACATAAGAGTAAATTAGTCTTTTGTGTTTTTTAAAAAGTAAAATGAGACTTTTTGAAGTATAATTTAAAAAAATGATTGGTTTAAATATTTAAAATTTTTATGGGATTTTTTTTATATCGTTTTTACTTTATAAAACCGACCTTAGACCCCCAGTTTAAACAAACCCATCAAATAAAAGTCTCTCTCTCTCAAAAACAAAAGCAAACAACAAGAGGAATAACCCCAAAAAAAAAGAGAAAAAAAAGTAAGAAATCTGAAGTCGATGTTGCAGCTGCTGTTCGCCGTGGCCTTCTCGGCAGCCCCACTGACCCTATACGTCCCTCCCGTCCGAAGCCTCAACCCCTTCGTGGAGGCCATAGAGACCATGCTCAGGGAGACCTCCTCCTACACCGTCACCACCTTCCCTCGCATCCGCCTCGCCTTCTCCAGGGTCCTCTCTTCCCTCCTCCGCCGCCCCCGCCGATGAAGACATTCGTATTGTTCGAGTTTGGGTTTACCTTTCTCTGTCCATATCTTTTTCATCTGGGTACCTCTCTTTTTGCCCTTTTTTTTATGGGATTTGATGTGGGTTCTGCTTGTTTGATCTGTTGGTGTTTTGGGTTTTGTGAATTATACGGTTGGATGTAAGGATTTGTTGGTTTTTGGAGAAAGAAATATATAATATGAGCATGTTGAGGTGAAGTTCCTCTTTTTTTATATGAATTGAATTTGGGGATTGTTTTGAGGGGATTGGGGATTTGATTTTGGGTTTCTGTGATTTGGGTTTTTGAGATTGATTGGTTTGGTTATGTGGGTTCATTGTGGATTTGGTTGCAGACTATTAAATCAAAATCAAAATCAATATTTTAAAGTTTGTTCTGATTTTTTTGTGGGTGTTTTTTATATTAGAACCAAAAGCTCTGATTTTGGATTTTGTGTAACTCACTTGGTGAGGAGGAGAGAAATCACAGTCAATCAAAATCATAAATTTTTTACTTAAAAGGATTGCTGTGACCATAAAATTATGTGGAAGTGGGTGTTTTAGATGTTAGAATCAAAAGCTTTGATTTTGGATTTCTGTAACTCACTTTGTGGGAAGGAGAGATGGGTGTCAATCAAAATGATAAATTTTTTAATTAAAAGGATTTCTGTGGCCATAAAATTTTGTGGAAGTGAATGGAAATAGATCTGCATAATGATTTATTTATTTGTCTAAGAATCTTTTTTTTCTGCATTTGATTGGGATCTCAATTAGAGTTTGAAAACATGCTTCGATAATTCTTAACATGAAAAACTTCTCTTTATGAATGTAGCAAAATTATGCTTCCTTGAAGGCTTATATCAAAAAGCAGTTCTTTATAATTTGTCAAAAGGAGTTTGAAAAAAAAAAAACATTAAAACTAGCTAAACATTTTTTTTTTTGTTGTTGAAATTTTGAAATGTAATTTTTTTATGTTTAAGAATTGGTTTTTTTTTTTTTTTTCTTGCTTGGTTAAGAATTGGTTTGTTGGTACTGTGTGAGACAATTAACAATGAGTCTGAATAAGTATAATAGTTACGAAGGCACAAAATATCGAATAACTAAACAACTGCAATAATGGAATACCTTTCCCCTTTGGGGACCTCAATTATAGTTCTGTTGTTTGCTGGAGGACCATAAAACATGCTTTAGTCTTTCCTAAGCTTCTTCTATCTTTTTGGTACTAGTGGTGATTCTCGATTTAAACTTTGTAGCTGATAGGACCTTTGTACCAAAAGTATAAGAAAATATCACATTTAGTCCTCCTTGTAGTGAGCCTGCACGTGGTTTGATTTTTTTAAATATATACTTGATTAATGAAAGACATTTGTTAATAAAAATGATGCAAATGCTCGAATGAATTGAATGTTGTTGTTTATACATTGACATTATAGAGTATATCCTGGATTAGATAATTTAATGACTACGTACTTATGTGATTGAGACTGTTAATGAGACTACAAAGCAAGTGTTAATGCCCAAAACAATAACTGTACAATAGTTTCTAAACTAAAAAAAAGTTCACTTTTTATGTCACGTTTCCAAACACGGTTGTAGTGTTTTTCAAACAATAAAAAAACTATAGCTTTACTTAAAAATTACAGACATTTTTTAATATAAAATAGTGATAAAAAAAGCTAGATTTTCCTGAATTGGTGGAGAGAGCTTTATACAAACTCCATATTGAACTCACATTATAATAACATCCAGATCCGTTTTTAAATGGGGGTGATAAACTAGTTTTTAAATGCTAGCTTAATCTTCCAATTCTGTTTTTAATGCATTGAGTGTCCCAATTTGCTTTTAAAGTTTCTAGTACTCTCTCTATCCATCTATGAAGATCAAAAGATGAGATTTTGACTTGGATTATGACATTTTGACTTGGATTTACATGGTTTCAATGATCTGTTCAACTCATCTTTTGCAACTGTTTGATCACCGATAATTTGTTGGCTCCTAAGAACACACGTATGTATCATATAAAGTCTCCCATAGAAAACTTCTTTTTTTATTTTTTTGGTTGGTTAAGTGTCCACCATTTTGTGGAGAATGACATCATAATCTATTGCCAATTGCACCGATAAAGTGGTTTGTTTGTTCTTATTCTAATTCTAATTCTATAATAATTGAGATGGAGGGGAATCACTAACTGCCATATTTAAGTTGTTTTGTTGTTACACTTGTTTATTTTTATAGTCTTAAATACAGTCATATATACATTATTAGTTCTCTTCATTCATTGTAGTGAGATATATAATTTGGTTGGTTTTTTTTTGCATATATAACTTTGTTAGAATTCATTTTTGTGGAATTACCATGTTGCATTCCTCGTTGTAGAAATACTCCCACTGCGTCCAGAAATGGTGTTTATGTGTCTCTCTGTCAGTCACAGTAAGTAACACAGAGTAAATCATGATTACATTATTATAACTAGACCAACAAATATTACTTTTTTACTCCTAAAATAACCCACCATACACTGACATGAGTAGACCTGATATTTAAATAAAAAAAACTCTTCCCCGTCAAATCCTAACCCTAAATTTTTTTAAAGAAGATGAAAAATAACTTACCCCTAAATTTAGACAGTTGTAAAATTGGTTTCCCTTGCTTCACATTTTACATGATAAACTACAATAACACTTTGAGTTTGGGTTGAGATTACTCATAGAACTGCTTTTTTCCATTAGATTTGGGAAAGAACAAACAAGTAAATGAAATCAGAGGATTAAACTGATTTTTATCAAAGAAGAGAAAGAGGGAAAAAAAAGGAACAAAAATGAGAAGAAAAGGAGTTGTGAAGATTGAAAAACGGAGAAGAAATACAAAATGAAGCAGCGAAGAAGAAGAAAATAACTCTGATCAGAAAAAACAGATCTAGGGGGACCTTTCCCAACACTTAACGGTGACTAATGGATAATTTTTAACCAGACCTCACAATCTAGGGGATCTCATGGTATGGAACCATGGATGCACGAATTTTGGACACAGTGAGAGTATTTTTGTAATTAGGAATGCTGCTGGGGTTATTTCACAAAAAAAAAAAAAAAAAAAAAAAATTCTAACAAAGGTGTATATGCCAAAACAAATCCTAAAAAATCACTTTATTTAGTTCACCTATAATAAAAAAAATAGATTTCCCATTAGATGAGAATACGAATTTAAAAAATGTAATAAGAGTTAATTATGTTTTGGATTGTAAAATGGATTGAGTGTAACATTTTATTATTTTAGTTCAGGGAGTCCCAACCAAATAAAAAGAGTGTTGATTTAGTGATATAAATGGCTCAAACTAATCAGAAAAATACATTTTTTTACATTTTTCTTATATTAATTGCATCATTTTTCAGTCTCATCAAATTGGGTTACAAAACTGATTAAAATTTTATGTTATTTGATCACTGTTTAATTAAACAAAGGAAATGAAGCGATGTGATCTTTTTGCTTAACACAGAGTACATGATTCATTATAATTTTACCTTTTTATTATAATAAATATAATTACAGGATAAAGGGTTGTTTCTAACATTATATAAAACAAACAAAAAGATCTTTAAAATATCTTTTGTGGATCATTATTTTTATTATTTTGTGAAACCGTGGGTCATGAAATTTGGGTGACCTTTAAAATAGAAATTTTGTTTGATGCGTTATAGAAATTTAGTTATTATTTTGGTGGTCAATTCAATATTAAAGCCTTATTATAAATGGTGTTTATGAAATTTATTAATAGATCTTGTTAGAATGGAAGAGTTATATATTATATTTATTGCACAATAAAGTGGTTGGTTTGTTCTTTCCCCCTACAACGAACAAAATGGAAATAAATATTGTCAAGTGGATTATGAATTTATTACAAGCAATCCGTGAATTAAATTATTTTTATTTTAAGTACAGGAAATAGCAATTCAACCTTGAAATACCTTGAAGCGACAGAGACCTTAATTCAAAATATTTGAAATTTTAGATACCACTGAAATGAAATCTTTAAATTATTTTTGTTTTAATTGAATTTAATATTTTTGTCACAAAAACATAATCCATGACAACAGATATGTTTAGTTGCACGATTGGACAGCTTTTGAGTTTACAGAAAACTGCATTTTACAATCCTACAACCAAACAGAAAAATTGGACAGTTTGCTACAAATAGATTTCAGTACCCAAAAACTGTGTTTTTCAAAAATTAGAGATCAATTTTTTACAAAATCAGTTTTAAAAGCCGCATTCATAAAAAAATCAGTTTTACAATCACGCAACCAAACATATCTCTCTTGTCTTATTAATCTTAAAAATCCACTTTTATCATTCTTATTTAATTTATATAAAGTTAACTAGTCAATGTCAAAATTTATGAGAATCTGAAACCGTCACTATTGTTATTATATTCAGGGGCGGATCCAGGACAATATTTTGGAGTGGGCTACATATTCTATTTTAAATATTTATATCGAAGTTTTTTGTTCTTATATATGATAGCATATATTAAATATTTGTATGAATGTTTTTTTTTCTTATATTTGATGCAATTATTTATATACCAAATAATGTGATATTCAAAAGACATATATATGTAAAGAAAAGAAAAGAAAAAATAATTAAAATTGAGTATTTGATTTTATCAGGATAAAAATGAGATATAAACTCATCCTACATGGTATATCAACAAATTTTATGATTGAAATAATCAAACATGTTTTATAAAAATAGGAAGAGTTGTTGTTAGAAAAATAAGAAGAGTCGTTTTATAGATATAAATGTTTTTTTGTTGTTCCATTAACATTAAATTAATTCTTATGATAATATTTGAATTTTAAATTTTATAATTGTTAAAATTTATAATAAAATTGAGACTGTGTTTGGTTGCACGATTGCAAAATTGATTTTAGACAAAGCTGGGTTTAAAATTGATTTTGCAGAAAACTGTCTATCCATAGCTTATGGAAAACTCAAGTTTTGGGCTCTTTTTCGCAAAAATATGTCTCCAACTTTGGCCCCAGTTTTTTTGTTTGAAAATGGGTTTGGAAAAAGAAGCTTTATGCAAATCCAAAACTGTCCTAACCTATTTTCAAATAGCTCTATTTGGTTTGTTAGGTTGATATCTAGTTTATTATGATATTATTTGATTTGCTATTAATTTCTTATATTGATATCTAATTTGTTATGAATATATTTTATGTATAAAATGCAATTTATATAATATAAAATATAAATATTATAATATATATCAAGTAATAAACAAAAAAATACAAAATTTGGGCCGGGCTACAGCACGGCCCAGCCAACTCATACGTCCGCCCCTGATTATATTCGTACAAATCTTTGATAGTCCAATCGCAACATAAACGCACCGATGATCACCTGTCTTACATCAATGATCACCTGAATTGTATTGGGTTTTTTATTTTTAAATATTTTAGTAACTATGTTATTTAGTGATCAATTTTATTTTTTTTTATATTTTTTAATTTCCACCTTCAAATGTTATTTCGTTATTAGTTTTTCTGTCAAACGTCAATCCCGTTAGGTTGTGAAAGAGAATTACTATTTTTAAGTTTTATAAACTATATTATTTATTAATCAATTTCTCACTTCTTCATATTTTTTTTAAGTCCCGAACTTTAAATATATTTTTCTTATTGGTTCATGGTTAAAATATTTATATGATTTTGTAAGTATTTTGATATATGAAACTTGTATACAAAATATGTGATTAAATATTTAAAACAAAATTGTATTTGTATTGTTAGGTATTTAATGATAATTTTAATATTATTCAAAATTGCATATGCCTATCCAATTCAATATTGCATTTTCTTATGACTTAAGCTGTCTAATTAAGATTGATTAAATAAGCAGAAGAAGAATAACATAGCTTATAAGGACTTAAAAATAAATAGCATAATTTATAAAGATTGATTATTAAATAACATAGTTTGTAAAGACTTAAAAATAAAAAATTTAAATGGTAGTTTAAGAATTTTAACTATCCCGTTAGCTCAAATAGATGGACATTTGGCGAAGAGACTAATAACGAAATAGTTTTTGAAGTTGAAGACTTACAAAAAAATATGAAAAAAAAAGAGAAATCACTTAATAACACAATTTATAGAAAATTAAAAACAAAAATCCCATATTTTAATGATTATTATTTATAATTTTATGATTTAAAAAAATACTCAGAACTAAGCAATGACACTGCATTTTTATTTCAATTTTTAAAATTTTATTTGAAATCACTAAATTGATAGTCTAACACAGTACAACATTGATTATATCCACATGTACTTATGTTTTCTAATACATGTATTAAAAATAAAGGGTTTTTTATTTTTAACTCCCCACGAATCATCATATTTAATGATCGATCACTCACTTCTTTGTATTTGGGTTTTACTCCCCAGATTTAAAGGATAATTAATTTTTACTCACTACCAGGGACTAAAAAAAAAATTAAATAATTTACAAATAAATTATAAAAAAGAATTATTCTTTAAATCTGAGAAGTAAAGCATAAATACGAAGAAGTGAATGATCGATCACTAAATATGATGGTTTGTGAGGATTTAAAAATAAAAAACCCAAAAATAAAATATGTGTGTTCGAATAAATTAAATGCACATTAAAAAAAAATAAAAAAGAAGTGTCTTTCCATTCTAAAAGGAAAAATATAATTATAAATAGAACAATAAAAAAAGATAATAAATTTTTTAGAAGGATAAATTGAAATCTACAGAATTTTCTATTTATAATAAGGAAATCCAGTGATTGTTTTACAATCGATAGTTAAGATAACAAAGAACACCAACATCCATTGTCCATCATCAAAAATCCATTGACCCGACGGACATTATCATAAACCCCAAAAACCTAAAGTATAACCAAATATGCTGTTTGGATGACTTTTATTTTAGAATAATAAAGTGATATCTACATATTTTCTATATATAAAAAGTAAATCCAATGATCATTACAATCATTTATTGTTAAAGTTATTATTTGTATTCTATTTTTAACAAAATCAAATCTTTCTTGCTCATTCACTCTGCTTATCGATATCCGAGGTCAAAATAAAGAACACCTACATCCACCGTCCACCATAAAAAAACCCATCGATCCGACGGACATTATCAAAAACCCCAAAACCTATAAGTACAACCAAATCTTGCTGTTTGGATGACTTGCTTGAACAATATAAATACCCTCGTCGACCTAAAAAAAAACCTTTCTTTTGGCTTCTTTTCGTTTCCTTCGATCGAATGACCGCCATGAACATCTCAGCTTTGAAACTCGAAACAAACCCTAGGTTCTCCTTCTCCCAATCGGGTTCCTTCGGAGGGAGGACGAGCAGGGTCGGCGAGGGCGAGACCCTTAGCTTCTCATGGAAGGGCGGCTTGGGTTCTTCTTCAAGGAAGTCCTCCGTGGTGTCGGTTTCGTGTTCTAAGACTTCGGCGGCGACGGCGGTGGATGCGGCGCTGACTGAGAAGGAGGGGGCGGGAGTTGATTGGGTTGGGTCACTGAGTCAGGTGACGGGGGTTTTGGGGTGTCAGTGGGGGGACGAAGGGAAGGGGAAGCTCGTTGATATCTTGGCCGGTCACTTCAACATCGTCGCTCGTTGTCAGGTGATCTTGAATCTTTTCTTTGTTTGTTGTTTTGTGTGAAAGTTTTGATTTTTGTTGTGGACGGAGTTGTTTGGATTGCATATTTGCATATCGTCCTTGTTTTGGCGCACGATGATTCTCAGTTTTCAAACAGTTTGGTTGTCCGGAAACGTTTTGAGATTGTTTTAATTTGTTGGATTATTCATGTGGAAGACCATGTGTTATTATTATTATTTTTTGATTTAGGTGAGAAAATCTATTGTAACATTCACAAGAAGTAATGAGTTATACATAATTAAAATGGTTATACCCTCAACAGTTCTTTGTGTTCTGAAAGTATTAGAATCATCTTAATTTTTAATTAGGGAAAATAATGAGAGAGAAATAAGTTATACTAAATTTGAAATTTTTTGTTATGTGAAGTAAAATGAAAAATTTAATATCTTTTTATTTTTATCATATTCTATATTTTCTTCTCTATTTTATTTTTAGTTAATTTTAAATAGATGAAAAAAATGTTTTTTTTTTGTTCATAAATGTAATTGTTTTGATAAAAGTAGTGAAAAAAAGAAAAAATATAGAAAGTATAAACAAATTGCATTTAAAGGGGAATCCAAAAAAATAGAAGGGAAACTCAATGGCGGTTGAGCTGCATCCCCTGTGGGGTTTACTTCAAATACATGCAGAAAATCAAATTATATCTTTTTTAATACACAAAGGATGATAGGATCAAGAAGAGTACTCAATATTTTTTTTCTTCTAATACATCCATATTATAGTTTTTTTCTCAAAATCTTGTTGGGGGGGGGGGGTTAAGCCCCCCATTTATATATTGTGGGTCCGCCAGTGACTGTATGCGTGATTCACTTTTATTATTGACTGAACTGAAATGAGAGTTTGCAATCATACATGTATACCAGAACATTGTAACAAAGTAGTCTGATTTTTTTTGTTGATTGTTCGAGAAAATTCTATGATTAGTAATCTCTCATACTTATCAGCCGCATATATTTCTGTTTATTGAACTATGTATTTGTCCATTTGAAATCTCTTCACGTATTTCATAATTAAAAAAAATTAATTTGAATATTCCATCCCCCCTCTCTATCTTTTTGTTTGCTATTGTGTCATAAATTTTTTATTTTTGTTGTGGATGGAGTTGTTTGGATTGCTTAGGTTGAATGCTAGAGAGATTTGAATTGGAAAATGTTAGGCTTTTGAACTCTGCAATGTGTTTTGATTTTTTTTAAGGCATGCGTATGTCTAATGAAGCATATCTTTACAAAATAATTAAAGTTAACTATATACTCGAATGATTGAAAGCATACCTTTGTTTTGTATTACACTATTATTGGGTTAGGGGATGTGGGGACCGCAAAAGAGACTGTAGGAATGACCATGTTTGTTGCAGCTTAAATTTACAAATTATAGATTATAACTTATAAATTATAGATTATAACTTTTATAATAAGTTGTAGACATATTTGTTGTAACTGTTAAAAAGCAGTAAATAAGTAGTAGTTGGTGCTTGTTTAATAAGTTGTAAAATAACTTTTTATTTGACAATTGTCAAAAATACCCCTAAATTGTAGAAGTAAAAAATTGATTTATGTTTGATAAAATAAGTTGATTTTTACATATAAAATTAATTTTATAAATATTTAAAAGAAATAAAATTAACATAAATACTATTTCAAAATCACTACAATATTTTTCAATATTACATTCTAGAATTTTAATAAATTAAGTGATAAATGGAATTATAAAAAAAAATTGATAATGTATTTTTTTGTAATAGTAAAAAAATTAAGAAGATGAAAGGTTGTTTAGTGATTTTTAGTGTAATAATAAAAAAATAGATACACATATATTATTAGTAAAAAGGATTAAAAGTGTGAGTGTCAAAAAGAAAAAAATTTAATGCATTTTATAAGCTATAATCTCAAAAGCATCCATTTCCCAGCTTAGAGATTATGACTTTTTAAAGCTTTTTTTTTAACTTAAACAAGTTCCAATAAGTTTAAATGAACATGCAACAGTTGTTTATTTTAATCTAAAAGCTATAATCTACAACTTATAAGTTTTAACAAACATGTACTATGTGTATCAACGGCTCAACACCCATATGAATTTGATAGTTTATTTTTCATATGTAATTTGATTGTTTACTCTTTTTATCTTTATTTTTATTTTTATGAAGGCTGCAAGTTTACTGAAGTCTTATGGGTATCAAAGGGAAGGTCTAACTTAGAGTTGGTGAATTTTTTTCTTAAAAAAATATCTTTTAAAAAATCAAACAATGTAATGAGGGGGAATTGTCCCTTGTGGGGGTTGCTTTCTTTCCTCTCTGTGTTCTTTTGCTTTTCTGTCTTTACTTGGGAGATCCCTCGTCTCCATTTTTACTTTCGGGGGTATCATTTAGTTATGCATGAAGCTCCAATAGTTTTCAAAAACAAAAAAAAATCATAGGCAGACTGATCTTGCTCCACTATAGAGGTGAACGTTGTTAAGCAAAAGTTCCCCATGTACAAAGAGGACGAAATACTGACATTTATTGAAGAAACCTTGTTTTGAATAAATACTCCACTTTGTTCTGCCCTCATACCAGCTCCAACTTATTCTGTTGAATTACCCTTTGAACTTGATGTTTTCATAGGAAAACTCCAAAAAAAAAAACCAAACTAACTAAGCTATAACATAAACTAGACTAGATCTGAAGTAGAATAAGGCTTATTATTTGACAGTGTAATTATTGAGCTAATACTTTTTTTTGTTAAACAAGTTTAGAAGTATGTTCTAAACTTTTTCTCTTATACAAATTGATGGTATGCTACCATGTGAAGGGGAGAATTTTATGTTAAACCCTTGATTTCTAGATGCCTCCGTTTTAAAAGTGTTCACTTTGTGCTACTAAATATATAATAGTATAGTGACTGTCGAATTATTTGCTTCCTTTTGTGTTGGCTTAGATGGTGGCTTGAATGATTTTTCCTTGCTAAATTGCTTTTCATGACAATTTACTTGGTTGATTAAGCTTGAACTTTAGGTTTATTTTGATAGTTACTTTCCTTTCTGGGATTCACTAACATAAAACTTTCTTAACTCATCATCAGGGTGGAGCTAATGCTGGACACACCATCTATAATTCTGAGGGCAAAAAATTTGCTCTTCATCTTGTCCCTTCTGGAATTCTCAATGAGGACACCCTCTGTGTTGTTGGGAATGGCGTTGTTGTTCATCTTCCTGGCATGTTTAAGGAAATTGATAACTTGGAGGCCAATGGTGTCTCTTGCAAAGGAAGAATTTTGGTGTCTGACCGAGCTCATTTATTATTTGATTTTCATCAAGTTGTAGATGGACTTAGAGAAGCAGAGCTTGACAAGTCTTTTATCGGGACAACAAAGAGAGGGATAGGGCCTTGTTACTCAAGCAAGGTCATTCGGAATGGCATAAGGGTTTGTGACCTGAGGCATATGGACACTTTTGAAGGAAAGCTTGAAATTTTATTATCTGATATGGCTGCCCGATTTCCCGGATTTAAGTACACTCCTGAGTTACGGAAAGAGATAGTCCAGGATTACAAGGTCTTTGCTGAAAGGTTGGAGCCTTTCATTACGGATACTGTACATTTCCTAAATGAGTCAATATCACAAAACAAGAAAATTCTGGTTGAAGGTGGTCAGGCAACCATGCTGGATATTGACTTTGGGACTTACCCATTTGTCACTTCTTCCAGCCCTTCAGCTGGTGGTATTTGCACTGGACTTGGCATTGCTCCAAGACGCTTGGGTGATCTAATCGGAGTGGTAAGCAGCATTCTCTCTTCTTTGCTCTGAGTGAATACAATTTCCTCTTATTTTTTGTTTATATATTAATCGAAATAGATGTGGAAATAATTTCAATTTCCTTTTATTTATTTTCATTATACAATAATAGAGATGGACTATGTTTGCACCTGTTAAACAACCTTGTGAGCTATGCCTTCCATTAAAAAATATTTTCCTAGCTCATGATATCTCAAATAGCAGTTGTAGAGAAATCACTTCTCATGGGCAAACCAGATGATCAAATTTATAATTTTCATTCTCATTTGTTTGGTGACATCACATCTGATTAAATTCTTCTTGGACTTGACGCTTAATTATATTGTATATTACATAGTTCCATCTTTATCAAATGCAGGTAAAAGCTTACACTACCAGGGTTGGATCAGGTCCTTTTCCAACGGAGCTTTTAGGCAAAGGAGGTGACAGCCTCAGGGTCGCTGGGATGGAATTTGGTACGACCACAGGACGTCCAAGGCGTTGTGGTTGGCTTGATATTGTTGCACTCAAATATTGTTGCCAGATCAATGGATTCTCCTCCCTCAACCTAACCAAGCTTGATGTTCTGTCTGATCTTCCTGAAATAAAGTTGGGGGTCTCCTACAGACAAATTGATGGCAACCCAATAGAATCCTTTCCTGCTGATCTTCAAGTTTTGGAGGAATTGCAGGTTAGCATATAATATCATTACTAAATAGTAATACCATGATTGAAGAGCTGTTTTTATATGAGTGGCTGTATTCAAGCTGAAAGCAGCCATGTTAAGTCTCTGGGCATTCCTAGATATGGTTCAATTTTACCCTAAAAGTTGAAAATGAGCATAAAATATGATGTGGTTTACAGTCCATCCTCACATTTTGCATTTTCATATCTGGGTTTCTCCACCAAATCTTGTCAACCATTCCCGCCTATGCTGATGATGGTCTCCAAATACTTGTTATGTCTCTTGGAAATCAATCCATCCTCTGAATTTTTGTAATTCACTTCATGTTAGTAAATTGAAAGATCACTGAGAGCATTTTTTTCATTGTTTGATTGATATTCATCAACAATATACTTATATGATTCCTCATGTGATTTAGGTTGACTATGAAGTTCTCCCAGGGTGGCAAAGTGATATTTCTTCGATCAGAAACTACAGTGATCTTCCAGCACCTGCTCGTCAGTACGTTGAAAGGATTGAAGAACTTGTAGGTGTGCCAATCAACTACATTGGCGTGGGTCCTGGTCGCGAGGCGCTCATCTACAAATGAATCACCTGCAGCTGAATTGAAGTTTTAGACTTGGTGCGCAAGAGATGGCTGCGAATAATCAATTCTTCATCTCTGAACTTTCCATCTTTAATTTTTTATATTTAAAATGGAATATAATAACTTATTTGAGTAGTGATTCAAGTTATGATGGGGAGTTTTGTCTTCGTGTTCTATTTTTGTAGGTGTCATTTGGATAGTAACATAAGTTATTTTGGTGTTTATGATTATTCTAGAAATAAAACTTTGTCAGTGGAATGAGTGATTTTTATTTTGTTGAGAAATATAATAATAAGTTTTTAGTGTTTAGTTGATTTTAAATAAGTTATGAATAAAATGAAAATAAAATATGAATAATTATGTATAATATTTAAAATGATAAAATTATCATCTCCCCTATTATTTTAAAATCACCACCACCGAGAACCCCCACCCCCACCGCCATGATCACCATCACCACCACCGTCACCCAGAGCCATCACCACCACTGAATCACTGTGAGTTTCATTGAAGGAGATGATGAACAATGAGAGGGGCAGTTGAAAAGGTGTGATGAGATTGGTGGGTCCACTTATAAATTTGGTTGGAATAATTAATTTCAATAGAGATGGAATTCGTATACCCACTAATACCATGGTTTTCTGGCACAGGTTTTGTTTTATTCCAAGTAACCAAACACCATTTCACTCCCTATTCCAAGTTATTCACTGTTATTCCATTGTTATAGCAGTACCCAGATACGGTGGTAAGAATGAGATATTGGGTTGATTCATTATTTTGTAATGTTTGTCTGTGAAATGTGATTCTGCCATTAAATTTAAAGGGCTGCATTTAAGCTCGCTTAAGAGGAATCAGGGATACACAAAATTACCCTTGTTTGAGGAGTGAAATAGGTGGAGAATAAGGTGGGATAGGGATGAATAAGGTTAAAAACATTTTTGTTTGCAAGGATTAATCAGGCATAACTATGTCAGGGCAGCAATGAGCTGCTGTTATCATTCCAGCCTATTGATAAAATATAACCATCATGCTTAGAGAAGTTAGAATACAACTTTGATAACTGTACGTGTAAATAGATAAGTATAGTCCATTCCTATTTATTTATTTAAATTTATAACTACAATCTATTAAGATATACACAAAAAATTAAAAAAATATGAATATATGTAAAAGAATAATAATCAAACAATAACCCCCTATTTGGGGTGGAGAATAAACCTTGATAGGGGAGAATACAGTATAATAGCCCCAAACAGCTGTTTGTTTGACAAGAATAAACCTTGATAGTTATGTCTGGATAAGCTAGGATAAGGCTTGATAACTATTCTCAGAAAAGACTAGAATTGCTTATCAGGGTTTATCTATACCAATGGATAAAAATACCCTTCTCTGTCATTTTAAAAAATTTATCTTATCTAACACTCTCTACACACATTACAAAAACTATCACATCTATCATATCACACACACATCTCTCATACTTATTCCCAAATACAAATAATTTATACAAGGGTATAATTATTATTTAAAAAGTCATATATTCTTATTAATCTTTTATCTACCACTTATCCTTATTTTATTCAAGGTGAAACAAACAACAAAAAGATCAATTTTACGTTTTTCAATGAGAATAACAGAAAAGATAACCAAATAAAAATTTATCTATTCAGCATGAATTGTTATCTATCCAAGTATAGCTATCAAGGGCGAATAACTTTATGTCACACTCCAAACGGAAATAATTTAATTCTTATTTTATTCATGTATAACTATTTTACACTTGGATAAGCTATTCCCTATTGGGCACGTTAGGCCCACCAACCTAATGCTGATCCCCCCAACCAGCTTAACACACCACTCAATTTTTTTTGTTAATTCTTAATCCACCATCTTATACATTCATCACACACTAAACCTAAACCCACCACTCCTAGTTTTTTCACTCTCTCCCCTTCGTCATCTCCTCACCCTGTTTTCTCTCTGATTCTCCCAAATCGATCCACCTTTATTTCCTGACATGGAGGAGTCTATACATCGGAAGCGAAAATCGCACTACTCCCTCGACGACCACCCCCGGCAGAAGCAGAAAAAATGCAAGGAGGCGGCCCTTCTTTTTGTCACCCAATCGGGCAGGGGAAGTTCTGGTCGGTGCGGCTGTGTAGGTGTCGCCGTGTCGGTCGATGGGGGAGAAGTTCGCGTGCAAGACCTTGGTGAAGAATGGGATTCCGTCGGTCCACCGCGAGGTTGAGATTATGCAGCACCTCTCGGGTTAGCAGTCGCGTGCGCGCTCGCGGAGGAGAATTTGTAACGCGGAGGAGAATTTGTGATGGAGATGTGCCCAGGTGGAGTTGGTGGATCAGATGATGAGGGAGGGGAAGTACAGGGACATGGTTTACATATATTGTCCAGGGGACCGTTCGACTGAGCATTGGTCGAGCTATTTGATCCAAGTCGACGGGTGTCTAGTCATCCAGACTCAAATTCCTCCACTGAACTTGTGTCACAGCTGACCTTTATGTCGTCTATCATGGGGTTCGCGATCGACAGGTAGGAGATCGTGGTATATAACCATGCTCGACATGATATTTGTCATCCTGACCTAGTAGTCTCGACATCAAGTTGTCGAGGAAGAAGTTCATATGGTCTATTACGTGACTTTTGATGTAGATCCTCGTGAGTTCCTCTCTACTCTCTGTGCTGAATAAGATATCATTATATGGTCTGCAACAAGGTCATTGTCCATTTATTTCATCCCGACCAAGGTATTTTGATGGCATATGTGTCGAGGAAGATGTTTACAGTGTCTTTTTTTGGAGGCCCGCTCAACGACATCTTTTTGTCAAAAACTCTGAACCCTCTTCGACGGCACATTAAAGGGTCGCGGGGATGTATGCAATGTCATTGGTGGAGGTCTTCGGAGGTTGTGGGTGATGATTGGTTGTCGACGGGGGCCGCCGCTGTTGATGCCGTTGGAAAACGCACGGAGATTTGTTGGATAGTTGGGTTGGTGGGATTAATGACCAAAAATCAAAACAGCATGTGTTTTTGCTTTTTATATTGGTTGGGGGAATGAGTTACTAGGCTGGTGGGTTTAGACCTGCCCTTCCCTATTCACAAATCGAATAGGGACAAAATCTTAAGGGGCTGTTTGGGTAGCGGAATAAGGATGAAATAGTGGTGGAATAGGGGAGGAATAGATAAAATAGGTGTTTGGGTAAGCGGAATAAGGGAGTATAGCTATACGGAATAATGAGAGAATAAACTGGTATTTGTATTCCAAGTTCACCCATGGAATTGTGTTATTCCTCCACTGGAATAAGGAAACTCACTTATCAAATCACCTGTCATCACCTCTTATACATCAATGGGGCCTACATGTCAAATCAACTTTTTATACTTTATTCACATCTTATTCTTCATCAACCAAACACCCCAACATTTATTATTATGTTTCCCAATGAGAATAACAGAAAACACAACCAAACACAAAATCTCTTATTCCACTGATAAAGTCAACAATTTCTAGAATAGGTATAAACCCCAGAATAACTTATGTTTCTATCCAAACGGGCCTTTAGAGTCAGTGTTCTGAAATGCGGTATGCGGTTTCTGTGCGGCTGAGGTACCGCACAGAGTATATGCGGCATGCGGGAGTATCATTATATTATAAAAATTAAATATAATGATTTTTAAATATATCAAGATAAATATTAAAGACATGTATATAAAAGCTACCTCTTAGATATTCTAGATCACCAAAATATACATCCAACAAATAAAAATTTATTGTTCCAAATCAATTATAGATAACCAAAAAAGAATAACTAAAAAAAAACTGATTATCTTCATGTATAGCATTTGTTAAATATAAACCAAAGACAGGTGTCACCATACTCCAAACATTTGTTAATATAAACCAAAGACATATGTCACATGATCATTCTAACAGCTCTCTCCTAAATCAGCTGCATAAATAAAAAGAAAAAAAAACCGAGTGAGAGAAAACATTGTTGATAAAGCATATGTTGATGAAGCCAGAGAGAGAGAGGGAGGGAGAGGTGAGACACAGAGAGAGGCGCATGTTGATGGAAACCAGAGAGTGACAAGAACAAAGAGAGGGATATCAGAGAACATAGAGAGATGGAGATCAGAGATGGAGAAGATGAAGCCCAGGAATCAGGTTGATGAAGAGGATGAAGCCGAGAAGATGATCTGAAGAAGAAACTTGGGATGAAGCAAATGCTGGAGAAGACCTAAACAAGAAGCTCTAATCCAAGGTGGGTGAAGAAAAGGGTGTGTGAAAAAGAAGAAGAAGAAGATCCATCGATGAAGAAGGAAGAATGTGATGAAGAAATTAGGGCCGACTTCTTTTGGGTTCTCTTCTGTTTTCTCTTTCTTTCTTTTTTTTGTTTCAAATGGCCAAATGGGTCGGGTGGCCAAATGTGTCGACCCGACCCGTTTAAAAATTCAATACCTGTGCGCCCGCTTAAGCGGGCGCACATGCGGAATCGGGCCGCATATGCGGGCCATATCCGCATATGGCCCGATTCTGCCCTAAGCGGTTCGGTCTGCCGACCGAACCACCCGTGCGGCCGCATATGCGGTCGCACAGGACGCATTTCAAAACACTGTTTAGAGTTAATTTGGCAATAGGCTAATGTTTGAGGATAAATTGTCCTAATTTTAATAGATAAAAAATTCATTAATTTTTTTATTATTTATATTTGTCAAAATTAAGATAAAAGATGATAAATATTATTTCAGATTTTAGGTGAAACAAACAATCCCCATTTTCAATTTAAAATCTAGACAATTGTCCTTATTTTATCCTGATTATATTTTATACCAAATGGGATGAGTTGTCGTCTCCTCCCATTCTGCCCCACAATTACTCTGTATCCCACTAATTATCCCCGTGCCAAACCAGCTTTAAAAGCTAGAATAACATTTAACCCCAATTTTTATCTCAATTTTTACAAATATGAATAATAATAAAATTAATAGATTTTTATCCTCTAAATTCAAGACAAAATATCTGTAAACTATAATGACTATTTTTAATTCCAGAAAAGAAAAATGACAAAAAAAACCATAATGACAATATCCAGGATCCAAATCGGGGTTAGTAGAATGACTATTTTTAATTCCAGGTTTCCTCGTTATCCTGTGATATTCCAACATAGTTATTCTGCTAGTTTCAAGGTTAACAAGTCTGGACCAACCAAAACGATTTCACCAATCGATACAATAGAATCCGAGAAAAACCCTCCAAAAGGCCCCTCCCAAAGAACAGCAAAATCTCTACTGGGGCAGGAAGCACCAACACTAACACAGCAATGGAGGGAGGATCCAAGAAGAACAGCTGCACCAAATCCTCCCCAATTTCTCTGCAGCAGTTCATCACCCTTATGTCTCCTCTCATCGACATGGAAAAGGTCCAATTTTCCCCCCTCTTTTTTTTTTCGCCTTTTCTCTTCATTTCTCACCATCTCGTTTGTGGGATCTCTTCAAATCGATCCTTTGTTGATGGGTTTTATGTAAAGTTCATTTGGGTTTTGAATTTTGTTGAGAAAGGTGGAAGCTTTGGGCCTTCAAATGCTGGCCGTGGCTCGAATTGTCCATTTTTGAATCGGGTCTATTCACTGCCGTGGTTTTGATTGATTCTAATTGAATTGAAACAATATTTTGATGATGGGTTTTCTGTGAAATCAAGCGGGTATCGGATTTTGTTGATAAAAGTGAAAGCGACCTTCAAATGGCATTCGTGACTCAGATTTATTACCTTTTTGAACTGTGTCTATTCATTGCTTTGATTTTGGTTGTTTTTCCTTTTGTGATTATGAAACGAGTCATGTTTTTGGTTTGGTTGAGACTTCTGTGTTTCTGACTTCCATTCTTCCCTCTCTTTTTTTCATTGTCATTAGGAGGCAGAGATATCAGCATCAGTTAGTTCCGGTGCGTCGAGGAGTGTAGACATTGCTCAGAAAAAAGGGTCTGCCATACTTAATTTGAAATGTGTGGATGCTCAGGTTTGTTTTTCCTTGGTCATTTTGAGGGGTGAGTGGAGATATACTTTATATGTGAATCAGGTTTTCATGTTTTGTGCTTGAACTGATTTTGGGCTGAAATTATACAGGCTTGATGGGGAAAACGCTTCTTGAATTCCAATCCAATAAGGGGGATATTCTCCCTTCTCACAAGGTGACTTTTTCAGATAAAGTTCATAGTTGTAAATGCTAAAATTTTCATCTCCTTGCATGTTGTTAAATCGGCTGGATATTGTGGCTATAATTGATTATCTACCTGACAATCTGACATCAAAGCAGTCATTTTTAAAAATCATATTTTTTGTGAAAAAGGCAGTAGTTAAGTGTTTTGCACCAACATCAATCGCTATCATGGTATCATGTTGTCATCAGGCATCAGTTTGGATGACTGATGGTAGATATGATATAGACATGTATGTTGCTTCTTTTCTGCATAGCCTAACCTTTTTTTTTTTCAATTTTTTTCCCTTTAACCTACATCTGTCCAATTTTGATGGTTTTATTGCAGTTTGGTTGCCATGATGTAGTAGTTCTTAAGCCTAATAAGGCTGACCGTGGATCAGCTTCTCTTGGGCAGGGCGTGGTTTATCGTCTAAAGGTTTGAATCTTGTTAATTCCAAGATAGCTGTGAATTTTTCATATGCTATGTTCAAATCATGATAAAATCTAGTCATTATTTGTTCTTCAGGATGTAAATTGTTGGAAATATTGAACAGGACTCTTCCATCACTGTTGCTTTTGATGATGTTCCAGAAGATGGTCTAAATAGTCCGCTACGCTTAGAAAAAGTTGCAAATGAGGTATCTTATCCGAATATGCTTTTAACTTTTAAAGGGGTAGTTGAGAATAGCAGTTGTGTTCCATCTTCTATTTGATTAAATGGAAGTTTCTGTTTTAGAGGTTCTGTAATGGATTATGATTGTTATTAACACGTTTTTATCAGCTGAACTACCGTTAGAGTCCATTGTCACTGTGATGTGGACTGAAATGAGAAGGGTTCTTCTACAACTCTTCCCTTTACAAATTTTGGCTAGTCTACAATAGACTTCTAATATCGGACAAATATAATATATTGCTCACATTTTTTCGAGGGTTCCAGTGTTTCTGGACTTCTGATTTTTCCAGTCAGGTGTGGATCAGATCTATCTGGATCACCTCTGAATCCGCCAAATTTTAGCTGGATTCTCAGACTTGGTTGGATTCCGATTTAATTTTATCTTGTAGAACAAGTACAAATTCTTTCAAAACAGAGTCCACATTCTTAAGAACATCTGACTTGACTTGGATTCCGTCTTAACCCACCACCTGTGAAACTTCCTGGTGTTGCAGCATCCAAGTTAAATGCAGTGAATTTTAATCATGGTTACCAAAACTGCATTCAGATGTGGATCCTATTAAATTTCAGTACAACATCCAATCCATTTTCAATTGGAAAATGTTAGACTCATTTCTTTTTACAGTCCAAATCGCAAACCACATATGCTTTTATTTTTTAAAAAATAGTAAACATCATCTAACGAGATATATGTTTTGATGAAAAGTGTATATAGCGCATTTCAAGTTCAATAAACCCATTTTTAATAAATGTAAAAAAAGTTTAACGATGTATATACATCGTCTAACGTTGCATATGTTTCACTCGATTTCTAACGATGTATATGGGACTGCATTTTGGACTGTAAAAAGGACTGAGTGTAACAATGCCCTTTTCAATTTTATTCTTGTACTTGTTGTCCTCTTGTACGATTGCACCAACTTACCTCAGAGCATTTACTCCAATTGATTTCTGGCATCGGTTGTGTGCATAGCCTTCTCTCTGGCAATCAAGTATACCGATATGTTTTTTCTCAGATGCATGCAATAAGGATTCCACCGGCATATCGTAGCTCTAGATCAAGCAGAACTGCAACGATTAAATCATATTTGCGATAATTGTTCAATTTCAAGCATCTATAGCAATCTAAGAAATAAAACGAATGAACCTTTATTCAGAGGTCTCTCAGGACTGAGAAGGAGATCTATTGAAAAACAAGCTAAACAAAGAATTGTTACCTTGTATCCAAGGGAGAGCCATTTACAAATTCCATTGACATCCTTTGATACTGAACGTGTAAGAAGTACAATTGGAAATCTCTTCCCATCGGCTGTCAAATGGTACTGGTTAAAATAAAACTTGGATAATGTGCATGTGGATAGGTTAACCTTCATTCAATTCTCTAATACAAGAGTTCAGAACAAGAAATTAAACAATGATATCTTGGAATAGTAAATGGAAGTTTGCAGAATATGAGCTATACTATGTGAAAGAAATATCTGAACGCTTTCCTTATGTAGCTTATGTGATTTGCTTATATTTAAGAATAATTAGCTGCTGAGAGTTGAGTTTGTCAATACTTAGTTATGGTTTTCACATTGCATTTTTTTTTTGCAGGTAACCTATCGTAGGATGAAGGATGCCTTAATACAACTTAGCAAAGGTGTGCAAAGAGGACCTTCTGCGGACTTGATTCCTGTATTATTTGGTGATAAATCACCTACGGCATCAAAGAAAAATTCTCCTTTTATCCCATATAACAAAAACCTTGACCATTCTCAGGTAACCTCCAATTTACAGCTCTTTCACAATGTGGGTTGTTTGTTGACTTGATCCACAAGGTGGACATTATATTCATCAGTTCATTAAGTTCAGAACTGTTTCTGATTCCATATTCTGTAGAGAAGTGCAATCTCAAAGGCCCTTGCATCTCAAGATGTATTTTTGCTGCATGGACCACCCGGGACAGGAAAAACGACCACTGTTGTGGAAATTATTTTACAGGAAGTCAAACGTGGGTCAAAAATTCTTGCTTGTGCTGCTTCTAATATTGCTGTTGACAACATTGTGGAACGACTTTTTCCTTTCAGGTACCACTGTTTCTATGTGAATTTAAAAATTCCCCTTGCAAGAGCTGTCTAGTCTATCATATTCTATATGTTTGGGTTATTTGTTTTTTTTTGGGTCTGATTTTGTTATGTAATACCAATATGTCTATCAATTATGACGAGTTCAATTTCTTTGAAAACTTTCAAGCTACCTTTATTCTTCGTTGCTATTTCATAAATCACAGTGCTGTGATGCCTACTGTATAAACGTGTGAAAATCAAAAGTTTCATTCTGATACTCTAATCTTCTGCTCTATGTTTCATTTTGCACAATATATGTGATATGGTGACACCATTGACTGCTAGCCCATTTCAACATTACTTTATTATGACATTGAACAATTTATTTTAAGACAATAGATTGTTCATAACATCATTATATTATATTCTTCACTTACTGATCATGAATTAAAGGTGACTTTTTTTTTGTGATTGGTTAATTTCCAGGGAAGTGAAACTGTATGTTGGAGATTCTTTATTGATTGGCAGAAATATAGTGGAGACTGCATTTGTTGTTGGGCATCAAATTCTATTTAGAAATCCTCTGTTGTCACATATTTTTGTGACTCCACAATTAGTTAGGAATTAAATCTCTGCACTATCGCACAATGCATTGGGCTTCAATACTGAAATCAATCAAACTGTCAAATTAATACACGATGAAAGTGATATTTTTCAAAGTAAGATGATTCAATGGACGAGTGATATGAGTAAGTTAATGCTGGTTCCTTTTTTAAGTTTCTTCTATCATTATCACAGCTAAGGCCATTATTTTGGTCCCCCTAAATGAAAAATTCTCCTCTCTCTGTGTGTGCACGTGTGTGTGTTGGAACTTGGAAGAAATATATATGCTGAATGGGATTTTTGATCCCCTCACTCTTGAGTGGAAATATTGTTTACTCTTGATCATTCAGATATCAAGCCTTGATTATGTGATTCCTTAATTGTGCCAAGCAAGAGTAATTTAGATTATTTTTAAATGGCCTAACCGCTATTAAACCAGGGTAAAGTTGGTGAGAGTGGGTCATCCTGCACGTCTACTACCACAAATATTGGACAGCGCACTTGATGCACAGGTATTCAGTCTGTTGATTGAAATTTGCATAACAAAATTTGAATTTCAGGTAGAAAAAACATCAATGCACGAGAAACTTATATAGGTTCAATAGAAGGTATATGAATGTCTGAATGATCTTTAAAAAGCCTGTCAGATGCTCAAATATGCAAATCCAATGTCACATTGATATCAATTCTACAATATTAATAGTCACACTATATCGGTAAATCTGATCGACATATATAATTAATTTACAGTTTTTTCCTATGTTCTCTAGTTGTCACCAATGAAGAATTCATATTGTTTCCTAGCCTATTGAGCCACAAAAATGTCTCTCGTGCACATTTGATTCACTGGTTGTCTATTACACGGATGTTGTCACCCTACTGTTTATTGTGCATTCTCTTTTTCACTTCATGTGTTTAAGGTAGAAACATTTATGGAGAAGCAAATAATAAAAGAATCGAGGAAAAGGATTACTGTATATTTTCATAAAAAAAAGGCTGCTCTGTTTGCCCGCTTTATGACATTCCTTTGTATTTATTTGAACCCATCATTCTGTCAGGGTTTTTCCTAATGATTTGTGAAAGAAACTCATTGTGTGGTGGAGTCTCAGCAATTATGTCTCTTTTTGTCCATACCATTATATGGTGAACTTGGCCTCATTATCTGAATGCGAGCCCTAGTCAACCTCCCAATTATATAATTAAAATATCATTGAGTTTTAAATGGGATAAATCAACTTGAGATTGTGCCAACCTGCATAAACTCGTTGTAATATGATATACAGTCCTGCATAAATCGGGAGACTTGGTGCTGGGTCTACATTATTGACCTGGACTAGATGACCCTTATCCTGCCCTGTTTGGTCTATGAAATTACATTTTTTTTCAATCTATTCTTTATTAGATTACTCAGCTTTCTAGATTTTTGGTGTGAGCGTGCGCAGCCAGTTGTTTATTTCTTATTATATTGTGATATATCTCCTTGAAGCTGTAAGGTGTTTTCATAATGTTGATGATCATCATCCCCGCCCGTGTGTCTGTCTGTCTCACAGTCTCTGTCTGATTGTTTTATTATTAGGTTTTACGAGGGGACAACAGTGGTCTTGCGAATGACATTCGCAAGGAAATGAAGGTACATTTTATAAATTTTGTGCTGTGGTATGTTTTTAGTTGAATTCTTCGTAGAAATCTAATAATAAATATCTCTTGGACTTGCTATGGATTTAATTTTTTTTTTCTGTTTCACTTATTTGGAGTTGCATACATCTTGTCTCTTATGTTGTGACATACTTACCATATTAATCATAGTTTGGAGTTGGACTATCCATTTCTGTTACTGAATAATATATGAATGTAATTGTGGAAACTGGAAAGTTAAAGGTTGCACCAATAGAGGATAAGATAGATAAAATTGTTGACATGACATGGTTGGACATGTACAATGGAAACAATGGATGCATCAGGAGGAACGAAATTGTTTAAAGGTTTTGTTATGGTTGTTATTATCATATTGTATAACCATGATCAGTTTACTATACTTTTACTTCTTCGTGCTATATTTTATTTGGTTGTGCCTCATGTGTGTGTGTGTGTGTGTGTTTTGAAAGGGTTGGAGCCTTTATTTTTTTTAAATGTTGCCCTGTGGACAAAAGATGAGGATTCTTCAAAAATAAAGTCAAATTATAATAAAGTACAAGCTAAAGATACACCTTTCACCCAATCAAATACATAATAATCTCTCACCAATTAGCTCCCATAATTGTGGACGGCAATTCCTCAGCAAGAATCACCATATCCCATGCCAGAAGCCAGGCCATGATTGCTGCCCATATATTTTCCTAGTATATGCATTTCGTGCAATCCAAAGAGCCTAACACACCGCATGAAGAACGAGGCTTTGAAATTTTGCCTTGTTGCTATGATCACCTTTTTTCCTTCTTTTGTGAAACTGGCCTTATGTTTTACTTAGTCGCTTCCCTTTCATAGAATTGGAAATTATTTACTCGTTGAGTTTTTTCTGTCAATGTATTTTATAATGACTTTCATGTTATTATGTCCTGTTAAGCTTTGGCAGATTGTGTCACGTGCATGGTGGTCTATTTTATACATAATTGTTTGGATTTTTTTTGTTGAGAGTAGAGAATTCTGAGCACCCCAAACAACAGTTGATGATGTTTATTTATTATATTTGTATTAAATTTCATATTAAATCCTAATATATTTTTATATGATGTGTATATAATGAGGACTATTCATGACGTGAAATGATTCTCAGTTTTCTAAATTTGTTGTTTATCATCTGTTCAGGTTCTGAATGGGAAGCTCCTGAAAGCGAAGGACAAGAATACTAAAAGAGAGATAAGGAAGGAGCTCAGGACCCTTGCCAAAGAGGAGCGAAAAAGGCAGCAATTGGCAGTTAAAGACGTCATAAAAAATGCAGATGTAGTCCTGACAACACTGACTGGTGCATCTTCTAAGAAATTGGATGACACTACATTTGACTTAGTTATTATTGATGAAGCTGCTCAGGCACTTGAGGTTGCATGTTGGATAGCTTTATTAAAGGTCCATTGTTTATCCCATGTTGAGAGTTCTTCTGCTTTGTTAGCTTTTGCATTTTGATAATGAGATTCTGTCTATATCCCATCCACAGTGACACTTCATGAGCCTTTTCTGATATCTTTGTGATGTGTTCCATCCTATTTTGATGTGATAAAGCTCATTGTTTCTGTTTTTGAACTCTATAACCGACCATTTTCAAGTTGATGAAAACCATTGTTTATTGTCCTCCCTACTTGCTAAACATCCCAAATCTATATTTATTGTCCAATTTATAAGATTGTCTTGATGGTTGATATTCTTCTCGCTAAACCAATTTGACTCAGCATCCTTTTAGAAGATGTATTGGTATAAAAAAAGTGAAAGGTAAAACATAGAACATCAAAACTCGTGTATGAATTTGCATACAGACAAAACTTGTATCAGAATTCAAGGGGCTTGACATCTTGCAGTCTACAATTTTAGATTGATTGAGAAGTTCTGAAAACTGAAAAGGTATTAAATTGGATAAAGTTTTCTGATAGAATATTTCTATATCCTTTTCTTTAATAACTCTATAACATCAAAAGGTGGAGTTAAATATCATACAAGTATATAGATTGCAGAAGCTGTGGACTTCCACATTTATATTTGTCATTTGACTCGTTTATTTCTTAAAATACCTAGTAGTACATGTTATGTCTTTATTGTCAATTGTATGGCTCATATGTCTTTATTGGTTAACATTATAGTATTACATTTTTAGTAGTGTTATTTATCTTCATGTATTGTTTGCAGGGATCAAGGTGTATACTTGCAGGAGACCATCTTCAGCTTCCCCCTACAATACAAAGTGTCGAAGCCGAGAAGAAAGGATTAGGCAAAACCCTCTTTGAGCGATTGGCAGACTTGTATGAAAACAAAGTAATGGAAATGCTCACTGTTCAGTACCGCATGCATGAGCTCATCATGAACTGGTCCTCAACAGAGCTATATGATAGCAAGGTTTGCATAAAAATGCTTCCTTATATAGACAATTGGCTATATGAGTGACCCAATGAAATTGAAATTGACATATGTTCTTGAGTCTGACAGATTGAAGCCCATGCTAGTGTTGCTGGTCACATGCTCCATGACATCGAGGGTGTACAGAAGTCTTCTTCAACGGAACCAACCCTTGTACTCATCGACATAGCAGGGTATGCATTGGGCTTGTAAAAGTGAATCTCTTGTTCAGAATCACTAGAGTATTGAACCAAAGAACTTCAGATGCCAATAACTTATTTTATCTCCGTTTCAGATGCGACATGGAAGAAAAAAAGGATGAAGAAGAAAGCACAATGAATGAGGGAGAGGCTGCAGTTGCCATAGCTCATGCAAAGAGACTTGTTGAAGGTGGTGTGCGCCCATCTGATATAGGGATTATCACCCCTTACGCCGCACAGGTTTTCTAGTTTATTTATTTATTTTTAAATTTATTCTTCATCTTTAGGTAGCGTTTGAAAAACAACTTTTCACTTGAACCATCTTTTCAACATAGTTTTCCAGGAAACATATTTGGTTAGATAACTAGATTTGTGGAAAGATTTTTTTTTTTTTTTTACTTCAAGCTTGGGATCATTGGGAACGATTGGAAACAGGATTAAATTAAGTATGACTCCTGCAAAAGAAAAATATCCAAATGCTGCCTAAACTCGTTTTCAAATGTTGCTTTAGTCTATCTGGAGACATTTATAAACAGGCTATCCGGTGCAGGTGGTCTTGCTAAGGATTATGAGAAGCAAGGATGACAAACTAAAGGAGATTGAGATCTCTACAGTGGATGGCTTCCAAGGCCGAGAGAAGGAAGCCATCATCATTTCTATGGTCCGCTCCAACTCGAAAAAGGAGGTAACTACGGATCTATAGAATATTCCAATGCAGTTCTGGTTCATCATCTGATTTTCCATTTTCATATATAGGTGGGATTTCTGAGCGACAAGAGGAGAATGAACGTGGCAGTGACCCGTGCTCGCAGACAATGTTGTCTCGTGTGCGACACAGAAACAGTAAGTAGTGACAAATTCTTGAAGCGTCTAGTTGAATATTTCGAGGAGCATGCCGAGTACTTGAGCGCATCAGAGTATGGTTGTTAATAAATTCTATGGATGTGTATCACGGCATTGCTTTTCAAATTCCATGTAATCTGCATTTTATAACACCAATCTCAACCCATCTCTAGATTTTAGATAGTGTTGTAATTGAAGGAATGACAGTAATTGCGATTGTTGAATGGACAAAACTTTTTCTGGAATGATTTTCACCTTATCTGATTCTGTATGCTTTGAAGGATCCAGCTGAAATGTGAATAACTTGTTTGGATATATTTTGGAAATTGATTATGTCCTTCCTGCTTTGTCTTGAGTCCCCAACTGTTTTAATATTTTTCTACCAAAAAAACTGTTTAGATATTTTTAAAGTATATGTTCGTTTAATGAAGTACATATTATTATGGATATGAAACATATAATTGGATGAATTAGTATATACTTTTATTTTTTATTTAAAAAATTTAATTAAACATATATTATAATTATACTAGTGGAGTATATACTGTATTAGGATAGCCATTGGAGTGTATAGTCTGGGATCTCGAAAAGGCTCTTTAGAAAGATCATAGAAAATAAAAGTTATGAATCATATGATTCTTGGAGTTTGTTAAATAATTTTTTTTCTACCACTATACTATATTCAGAGTTCACAAAATTCCTTAAATGGCAATTTTTATATCTAACCTTTTCCAAAAGTAATTAGTATTTTTGGTCGTGAGTTTTAAGATTTTTAGTAATTTTGGTCTTTGACAAGGTCAATTGTTGGTCAAAAAGACACATCTTCTTTACCGTTTGTAATACTACATTCAGTCAATCTTACATATTAAAATACAGTGTGTTCATATTTTCATTTTTTTATAAAATATATTTAATATCATTATAAAAATTTTGAAAATTTTTGAACAAGACATGCACCTTGTCACAGCGAGTTAAGAAAACTAACGAGTTGGAGTCCGTAAAAAGAATGAGTGTAATAAGTAACAAGGCTATTACATTTAATGCCTTTAATTTAAATTTATGCCTTCACCTTTAACTTACATCTTCACCCTAAGTAGAAACCCAAAAATAAAAAAACCCCACCAAACCCTATTAAAATATAATGCACTTATGTTTTTATTTTTTTAAAAGATATATATTTTTATAAAAATTGATATATATATTCTAATAAATTGAATATACAGTATCATTATAAAAAATGTGAAATTTTTAACGCATGTATTTTGTTACAATAAGACATACATGACTACACACATGAGTGTGAAAAGAATCCAGTGTAACAAGTAGAAAACGCTCTTACATTTAATGCCTTTAATTTAAATTTATGCTTTCACCTTTCACTTACATCTTCACCCTCAGTTGAAACACACCCCCCCCCCAAAAAAAAAAAAACAGCCCCCACCAAACCCTACCAAAGACAACACTGTGAACAAACAACTGACATACAACATTAATTCAGTGATCCCATATGGAACCATGCACGCTCAGCAGCCCCTCATGCACGTCCTCCATCATCGCCTCCACCATCACCTCCTCCTCAAGCCCCCTCATCCCTATCAAACTCTCCCAATTGAACCCCAACTCCTCAAACCCCCCGCCGCCACCACCACCGCCACCGTCCTTCAATCCCTCCTCCTCCACTCGCGATGCCTCCGGCGGCGCCACCTTCTCCTCCTCCCCCTCCTTGAGCACCCCGAGCTGCTGAAGGAACTCATTCAAATCGATCTGCGGCTTCTCCAAACTCCCCAAACTCACATTCTCGGGTGCCGCCGCGACATCGTCGTCTATAGCTATCGGATTATCCAACTGGGTCTCGATCGAAACTCGAATTGAACTGAAGGCCTTAACACTGACATCGCAACTACTACTACTAGTGATAGTAGTAGTAGTACTATCAGTAGTAGTAGTAGTCGCAGCAGTGCTGATTAAGTTAGCACCACCACCACAACCAGTACTAGTACTAGAAAGACTTTTAAGCTGTTGAAGCCTCTGGTGAATGACATGAACATTGTGTTGGGCGCTCAAATTGAGCAACCCACAAGAGGGGAACATGGAGGAGACCAACCCTCCTCCCTTGGATGGGAACCACTTGAAGTACTTGTGGGGGGGCTTGGAGGAGGAGGAGGTGATGGTGGATTGGAGGTGGGGGAGGTTGAGGTAGGCGTCGGGGCCGTAGAGGCGGCGGGCGGCGTCGTCGTAGGCTAAAGCGGCCTCTTCGGCGGTGGCGAAGGAGCCGAGCCAGAGGCGGGTGCGCTTCTTGGGCTCGCGGATCTCCGCCACCCATTTGCCCCAGGTCCGCTGCCGGACGCCGCGGTACTCGCAGGTGGAGTTCTGTGGGCCGCCCTTGCCCCGGGTTGGTCCTTTCTTCCATGGCCGAGATGGGGGTTTGCGGAAGGTGTCCATGAGAGAGTGAGTGAGTGAGTGAGTGAGAGAGTGAGAGATGGCGCGGGAGTTATATATGGAGGGGAAAGGGAGGGGGGGTTTTAAATGTTGTCACGCTTTGGAGGGGTTTTTTGTGTTTTTGTATTGTGGGGATTTTGAATGCATGTGACCGTTGTGTGTGTGTGTGTGTGGGTGTGTTTGTGTGCATGAGATTGGGTTTTATTTGAAATGGAAAAGAGTGTTAATACACTTGCAGTACATTATAGATTATTTTACAGTGCATAAGATTTTATTATAGTTTATGGAATAAATAAGTTTATGTTTTTTTTAAAAAAAAACGAATACGCTATATTATATCTTAATATTTTTGAAAAATAAGTACATAGATGTTGCTACCACAATTTTGGTGAAGATTTTGAAGTAAAACACTGAAGGAGATGAGAAAAAATAAAGAAAAATCTCAAACAAGTCAGAAAGCTAGCTAGGAACATAAGGAGAAGGAAAGAAGATGTAATCCTCGACGGTGAAAAGCCGATTAGAGATATTTAACTATGTTTAACACTGAGAGATTCACCCCGTTAAACCATGATCCTCAAACGCCTGTTATCGAGGTGCACCCCTCACACCCGCCATTATTGTATCTTAATATATATTTCATTTCGTCTAATAATATATGTATTTCAATAGGAAAAAAAATTATAATGCGGATTATAATTGAAAATGTAAAGAGGAAAAGTTACACAAGGCCGGCCCAGTAATCATCATTATTCAGTCCTTGGTAAACTTTGATAATGGGCTCTTGAATTCAAAAGAATAGTTGATTACTACTATTATTGAAATTTGATTTTTTAAATTTTTACATAATTGACCCCGACTGAAGAAGGATTCCCATATAATAATAAAAAAAAGACAAAAATCATGAATAATACGTGTTCGAAGAAAAATAAACTGTAAATGAAAAAAGAATTAATCTAGTAAGATTTTTTATGTAAATAAATAAAATAAAAGAAAATCTTAATACATTAGAGGCATACTAAGTTAGAAGAAGAAATAAAAAAAAGGAATTAGATATACACTCAGTCCATTAATCTTCTATTTTATATTTTTTTCACCCTCTGGAAAAAAAATTCTTATATCCATGTGTATTATAAACACCAATTTATCTTTATACCCTTCATAACTCAATTATTTCAATATATATATTTCATTTTTTATAATAGTATGTATTTTAATGGACGAATGCATGTTTTTTTTTAAAAAAAAAAATCCAATGAGTACTGCATATATATAAGTTTGCATATCACCGCAAAGGAACACATAGGACTGGTAAATGAACCAAGCCGCTCGGGCTCGGCTCGGTTTAAGCTCGTTCAGGCTCGTTCAATTAGACAAATGAACAAGCTTGAACAATTTTTAAAGCTCGGTTAGGCTCGGGACTTGGATCGAACTTCATTTTGTATTCAAACTCGACTCATTTGTGTTATAAAAAATTTAATTAAAGCTTGGCTAAACTCATTTGTAAAATCAGAACATTAAATCAATACAAAATTATGCTCGTTTAGGCTCATAAATTTGGCTATTTAGGCTAAAATTTTATTTTCAACCGTTAAAAACTTTAAAATGAAGAATAAGAACGCTAGACTCGTTGAGGCTCGTGAGCTCGGCTCAGCTTGGTTCGACTTGTTTATAAACGAGCCGAGCTTGAACATATCAAAGCTCGGCTCGTTCAGCTCATTTACCACCCCTAGGAACACATATGAAAGTTGTCAATCATATGCAAGTAATTTGCACTTTATTAGAGGCTACACACCCAGACACTTAAAGTGATTCAACGTTTGCAGGCTTGCAGCCAATTGTTAAAAATGATTCTATTTATTCGAAATCAATTTTAGATGGTTGGTTCCACTAGGTGTTTTTAAAATTTGAGTTTTCAATATTTTATTTTTTACATGTTAATAAAACATCTTTTAGGAAAAAAATTAACTTTTTGAGTCAACTATGAACTGTTTCTGAAAGTTAATTCTAAATGGGAGCACACTCTCATTTTTTACGTTATTTACTATAAAAATCAATACATGCATATTTTAATTCTTTTTGTGTCATCTACGTGATGACTTCTAATTGATCAATACAAAATTTCTCTTCTTTTGAATCGCATAGGATACCTTTGATGGACAAAATGATCAACCCATGCATCTCACTTTCACTATTAATGTTTGAATGAAATAGAACCCCTAGAACCCTGTTTTTTTTTTCCAGCCCATTGAACGGATTCAAATTTTGTAGTCAAAACAGAATTTATTAGAAGTTTGTGGTGTCTCATGAACTCCTTTTTGCTGGTCTCAAGCACAGCTGTTTTTTTGATAGGTTCATAGTGTTTCACTCCTGTTCCACTGCATGTGTTTATAATAAATAAATCCTGAGTGATAGAGATGGAGAGAGATATAATATTCCAGTCTCTGTCTCTTGAAGCTTTTATGAAGGCCACCTCACAAACATTTTTCACTTTCACGAGCTCTCCAGTTCACATGTTCTTATTTGCCATTCCATGACCTTCTTCACAGGGCAAACCTTCACTATTTTCCCATGCTCTCTCTCCCTCTCTCTCTCTCTCTCTCTCTGTGCGTGTACAGTGCCCATGCATATCCATGCACGTGGAAGATAATCCTATGACTTTCCACCAACTTTGGTTGGACATGCATTCCTATTATCATGTTTTCCAAGGTGAACAAATATAGATTTAGTCTTATTTTTAAGTCCAATTTTAATCTATCAGGTGCATCATCATTTTAGAAAGGTGGTATGAAGCAAATTTTGCTGTCCCAACATATTTTTATTCTTTAGTCACACATATTACAAAATGCATACTTTTACAAAAAAAAATGATTAACCTTATTAAATAAATTCAATACATAAATTTTTTAGGTCTTTTGTCATAGAGTATATACTCACACGATTAAAAGTATATGCTCTTATTAGAATTTCATATGTTGAATTAGAAGCGCATTTTATAGGGAATTTAGATAAATGTTAGGTATAATCATATTGGCGGTTCATATGTTTTGATTATTTTTAGTACATACTTTATTGCTAAAATACATATATATTTTTTAAAAATAAAATATATACTCATGCAAAGAAAGCATATAATTTTATATTTTACATAATAGAATATATACTGAGATAATAGATACAAAAGTATATCTATATTGGACGATTTTATATACCGCATTAATGACATAATGAACGCAAACATACTGCAAATTAGACCGATTAAATCAACGCCTGAGATTGTAAGATATTACACAATTTGTTTTATGGGCATGTTTCGAAACCAATAAAAAAAATCAACAATATAAAAAAAATCATTTAACAGGATCACTTTAACACCTCTTACTGATGATGTAGCACATTATTACACATTATTACGAGGAATGTAACTCAAAAAAAAAAAAATTAATTTTCAGTTCTATTATAAGTAAGTTCATATATTGAAGTATATATATCTTATGCCTTGTTACATTAAAATTACATCTTAAAAAAATCAAACAATTGTTCCTTATCTCACCAAAAAGCCAAGTCAACCTCAAATGCAGTCTCCCATAAAATTGGAAAAGACTACAAACTGAATCTTGCAACTGATATTTCTCTACATTTTTTTCAAGGAACCCCAAAATTGGTTTAATCTTTTTGTAATCTGCTCATATGAGATGTTCATCTCTCTCACTCAAGCATTAATATTCATAAGCATCTTATAATGAAATTTATGAGCTATCTATAATTTATGCATTCCAACTTATCAAGCTGCATTGATTCAATTCAAAGGCAACATAAGATTTTTCATGCATCAAGAGAAAATTGTGAAACTACAACTCAAAGTCTCAAGGTGACACTACATTAGAGAGTAAAAACTATATCTACCCGATGATGTCTAAAAATAAATTTTGCTATGGATGATCAGAGAGTACGAAAATTTCAAATGACTTGCACATACACGGTATATCGATTAACAAGTTCCAATTATTATACGAACACTAAGATGGTTTTACTAGCCATCTGTGTATGCGGGCATGTGTTCATTGTTTTCTGTTTGTTCTATGAAAACAGAGACCAACTATTCTTCATTACTCAAAGCTCAAAGTGTAGAAAGTACATACATCATATACATACGCGTGAGATTAGGCAGGGTCAAAATTATGGTGTGTTATGACAGAAACTGTTATTTACAGGAAATCTTACGCGGATGAAGATCAGTTGGAAGTTGTTTCAGAGGCCTAGCTTTATCCATGCTGCCAATCCAAACACTGCAAAATCATTTTGCTACTGCTAGTTTCTCATTGTAGCGCTCCTCTGAAGCTTGCGTACTAGGTGCTTCAAGAGACTTTCCTGCAATAAATAAATGAGAAAGTTTTTTCTATTAACATATAGCACATTCTCAATGAAAAAGTAATATTCTGAGATGCGTTATAACTCTCTTATGCATCTTGACAGATGAGAATTATATAGTCTCCCGTCCAATTTACATAGATTGTCTTATATGAATGGCAGAGTATGTAGGATGACAATAATACAAAGTGTTTTCACCCAATAAGAGGCATAGCCACACTTGGTGAGGGTTTCTTGCTTCATGATTGGGATTATTTAAATGAATACCTGACTCACCTGACACAAATCCAATCCAAGGGAAAAATCTGGGTATGAAACATGGGAGATAAATTTAAGGTTGTATTGAAGCAAGCATGTATACAAACACTTTGTACGGATATCATAAATCAAGAACATGGAAACAGAACAAGAAAATCCAGAGAGTGAAGATGGAACAATGTATATAGAGAGAAAATCCTTGCTGTCAGACCTTTTTCTGTTTTCCTTCTGCTCCGCCATAGAAGACGGATCGGTGTACCTGGAAACCCTGCATCTGATCTCAACTGCTTTTCCATGTAACGTCTATACGTCTCCGGAAAAAGCTTTGGATCATTTACAAAGAAGACAAATGTGGGTGGCCGAATAGCTGCCTGCACACAAAGATCAAGTTTTGTATGTGGTTTTTTATTTTTTCACTTAGTAAGCTGAAACTTTTGTTAATGAGAGGGGAAAGCATACCACTGTAGGTGCACACCTATACGCATCTCATGCATTGAAATGGTAATTTTTGGATTTGATGTATAAGAATGAATGCTGCTTTTCCCAAAAAGAAGATGAATGGTACTATCTTATCATTACCAAAGTCCTAGTTGATGATGAAATGTATTCAACTTCTTGAATCTTACCGCTAGAAGAAGTTCCTTAAAGATTAATGAATACTTCCATCGAGTGTGCAACAAGATACCATGGATTCAGTTTTTGCTCTCTTTTTTTAAGTAAACAGTGGACAATCACCCTCATACTAATAATAAAGGGGTAAACCCCTCACCCTCATACTAATAATAAAAGGGAAAACCCAAGCAGTACATAAACATAAAGGGAAGACAAAAGAAAACCCATGGATTCAGGTTAAGATGACATTTCACAATTACATTAAATTAGATTGTGTATATTCGTAATCTTTAGGAAGATGTATTTAATATGAAAAATCTAGTTGCACAGTTAAGCAACCTAGTTCTGCATCTCAATTAAACATCACACATTAGTCAACTGGACAAATTCAATATTCATGCTGTTCTCTAAAAAGAGAAGGTTACTTGTT
>CM060879.1:22716917-22878917 GCA_030737845.1 Acorus calamus | reverse complement strand
TCGATTCATTGGGGGAGCCCTCCAATGAATATGAAACAACGAATCCAAGACATTCTCCCTGCTAAGTCTGAGACTATGAATCCAATATCATACTCCCACTTGAATTTGAAACATACTCACCAGAGACATACCCCTCTTTGAATAAGAGACATACCTATAATTCCTTATTTATGGGGGGGGGGATGCCTCAGATTTAGGGGGGTTATGGTCTCAAATGCATGGGTATATCTTCAATTCATGGGGGTGTATGCCTCGGATTCATGGAGTATGGTCTCCTCCATGAATCCGATATATACACCCCTAAGAATCCGAGACCATACTCCCTTATGAATCTGAGACATACTCCCCCCCATGAATCCGATACATACCCCCCACACCTGTGAATCTGAGACATACTCCTCCCATGAATCCGAGAAATACACCCCCCCTCCCTCCTGAATCCTAGACGTACCGACCCGTGAATACGAGACAAACTCACCCATGAATGAGAGACATACTCCCCCATAAATTCGAGACTGTACCTTGAATCCAAAACTTGCCTTGAATGTGAGACCATATTCCCCAATGAATGCAGGAATTAATCCCCCCACGATTCCAAGACAAACTCCCCCATGAATGCAAGTCATACCCCTCATGAAAGCGAGTCACACTCCCGCATGAATCCGATATATACTCCGTCATGAATCCGAGACCATACTCCCCCATCAATCCTAGGCATAACCCCCATGAATATGTGACATACCCTCCCCACTCCCCATTAGGCATGTCAACAGGTCAGGTCCGGCTCCGTTTGATTGTAGGGTTCTTCGGGTCGGGTCAACCCATTAACAGGCCTAGGTCAGACAGAGAGGTCGATGAACTTCTTAAGGACCTACAATGACTTCATTTTTTTCTAATAGAGTCTAGTGTATTATAAATAGTTCTACACTATTTTGATTTTTTAATGTTTTATGAAGGAACATTTGGAATACGATTTATATTATTATGCTTTTATGTGAAGCTAAAAGGTTGTAAAAAATTTCAAATGCTTAAAATTTTAATTATTGAGTATTTAATTATAAAGTTTGGGTTGAATCATGGGTGTTGAGTTGGATTATAAATTTAAAAAATTACATAGTATTATTAGGTTGAGTCAATCGGGTCCATCGGATCCATAGGATCTGGTTGGGGTGGGTCTAGACCCGACCCGTTTTGATTGCCGAGTCCGTTGGGTCGTTTTTTTATGCTTTTTATCGATTCGGGTCCGGGTCTACCCGCGACCCATTGACAAGCCTACTCCCCATGAATTTGAGACCATACTCCACCATCAATACTAAACATATCCCCCCTCCCCCCATGAATGAATCCGAGACATACCCACTAATCCATGACATACTCCCCCCATAAATACAAGACCATGAATGCGAGACATACTCCCTCATGACTCTGAGACATACTTCCCCATAAATCTGAGACCTTGAATCCGAGACCATACTCGCCCATGATTCTGAGAAATATTCCCCCTTGAATCCGAGACCATTAGTCTGAGACATACCTCCCCTATGAACTGAGACATAGTCCCCTATGAATTCGAGAAATACCATGAATCCGAGACCATACATCCCATCATTCCTAGACATACTCTCCCATGAATCCGTGACATATACCCCCCAAGAATCTGAGACATATCCCCATGAATCTGACACATACTCCCCCCTTCAATCCAAGACCTTGAATACGAGACATACTATCCTTATGAATCCAAGACTTACTCCACCCACGAATCCTGGACATACATCCCATGAATCCGGACATACCACCACTGAATCCAAGACCATACTCCCCCATAATCCCCCCCATGAATTCGAGACATACTCTACCATGAATATGAGACATACACTAATTTGAATTTGAGACATACCCCCTATGAATCTGAGACCATGAATCCGAGACATACTCCCTCGTGAATCCAAGACCATACTCGCCCATGATTCCAAGAAATACTCTCCCTTGCATCCGAGACCATGAATTCGAGATATGTCCCCCATGAATATGAAGCACACCCACGAATTGGAGACAACCCCCCCCCCCCCCCCCCCCCGAATCGGAGACATACCCCCCAATGAATATGAGACATACCCCCAATGAATCTGTGACATAGTCTCTCATGAATCCGAGAAATACCATGAATCTGAGACCATACATCCCATCGATCCTAGATGGTTGTAACTGTTGATGATGTTGGTGATACTATTTCAGTAGAGTGCAGACACAGGCAGTCAAGTTACTTACAATCTTCATATGAAAATATATTGAAATGTCTCGGTTGGATATTTGTCATGATACAAGAATACACATTATGCATATTGATCTAGAATGTATGGTTAGAAACTAAAATGTGCACACTTGATCCATGTTTGTTGTCATGATAATTTGATTTTTACCATCCTAATATTCCTGCTCGAGATTGAAAGGAACGCCAACATACTCAAGGTTAGTGACCCCATAAATGAATTACTTAAATATCCAAATTATGACATCATTATTCGGAAATAACAAGAGCCCTTTCCAATCAGGTACTTTGGTCTAAATTTATTGGTGAAATTAGCTACAAGATCTATTCAATACTTTCAGTAGTGAGGTCTTTGAAGTTTATTTACTACCATTGTCGAGAATTTAAAGTTTATTTACTACCTCCAATTGTCGAGAACACTGATTTCCACTCTATTATTGGGGTTTATTTCATATGGGCATATATGATCTCTCTCTCTCTCTCTCTAAATAGATGGATGAATGGATGGATGAGTGGAAAACATGCTTTGATCTCATTTTCCATGAAAATTAAAATTTGACGAGTACATTATCTATTGAGTGTTGATTGATCTTTTCATATGAATAATATTGGAAGTCACATTTCATTTCTAGAGGCACCTTACTATAGATTCTTAGAGGCCACATTTATAAGGACAGTTTTGTTTTTTCTCGAGTCTAGGCATCATGACTCTTCTTGTTGTCCTCGTATTCTACATAATGCCTTAACTCGTCAAAACATATTCTTGGTTGATGTTAATGGTGTTTTTGTTCTGAGAAAACGTTGTTATTTTAGCTCAACTTATGTAGATTATTTCATTCATATTTTATTAATATCCATGAAATTAGTGCTAAAGAAGAGCATTTGGGTTGCATTCAATTGTATTAGATTTTAAAATTCCATCCAGTTTGCTCATACATAGATTCTTTGATTTTTTTTTGTGTGTGTTATGTGGTGCAATCTATCTTTTTTATTTGTATGTTATGTGGTACAATCTAAATTACTTGCTTTTAGGGGGGAATTGGTTAGGCTTTTCGTAAATGACCATAATAGAATTGCTTGTGGTAAGTGTATTCTGATTTGATTCTAAATTGGAAGAATGCTTGGATAGAAAAAGTTTCTCCAACTCTCCTTAAGTTGGATGTATCAATGTTGAATGTATGTTACAAATGATTATAGTTGCTCTGGTAAATAACTTTATTCTCTCATAATTGAATTCAGTATGGCTCTCTTTTATATGTTTTTTTTTCATACTTTAACTTCACTGGTGTATGATGCATTAAAATTGCAATACAAATAAATACAACATGACATAGTCTTTGTAAACCGTGTATGAGCAATTACATACAAGAATTGCAAACCATGGATGAAATATTACACATAACTATAGCATGATATTATTTATAAGTTTTTTCCTTTCAACAATTGCTTTCAATGTTTGGAAAATCAATTGTCACTCTCAGTTGTTTAATAGTTGAACTTCTCCTTAATGGGGATATGAGATAGATATAGTCACTGCAGGTTTTTCATTTGGTAATCCATGTTTGTTGCATGCCAATTTTAGCTTTTACCTCCTAAGATTTGATTGGAAATAAAACAATAAGCCTGGACATCCTTCTCCTTCCCCCACCCCAAACCCCACACACACAAACCCACTCACAATAATATTGCAGGAAAGAAAACCAGGGTGGGGGAGTGTGCATGCATTTTTTGTTGTAAAAACAGAGGATGCAATTAATCACCTTTTGTTAGTTTGTCAGATTATTTTGAAAATATGGAAGTATATCTAAACATCTCTCTGGTGGGCTCTAGGTATGGACAATTGTTTGGAAGAGATGTCATTGCAATGGAGTCTTAGAATAAAAGATGTGGAAAAGCTTCTCTAGTGGTACCTTCCACATGCAGTTTGTTGGGAGTTGGGACTCGGGTAATGTGGAAAAGTAAGAGATAGAACAACGAAGAACAAACCCAAGAAGTTGAGAACAAATCCACATTTAAGAATGGGGGTTGTTAAAAAATGAAGATATGCAACCTAGCTAGCCTGAAATTTAAAGAGAGGGAGCCTATGGTCAAAGTCTCACTCAAAATATTTGGGGTGCACGTGGACCGGATCTTATGAAGATGGAGTGAGGTGTGTGACATGTCTGTAAACGAAAAGCAAAAACCAAACTACAATTGGAGGCAGATATTGTGGGTATTGAAATTTAACTTTGATGAATGCTCCTTGAGGAGCTCAGGCCCTTCAGGGATGGGTTAGATAGACAGTGATGAAGCACATATATAACGATGAGTTCACCATTCTTTGGGATTAACAGGTACTTTGGGGCAGAATGAAAGACTTTTCCGCACAATGTAGAGTTATCCTGATGGTTAGAACCATTCAAAAAAAAAATATTCCCATTTGGGCATTTTCTCTCATTAATATAATTGGAGGGCAATAGCCTACCCTTAAGTTTCAAAAACAAAATTGAGTCAGAAGTATCTCTAAATTGGATCTTAAAGAGAGTGAGTAGCTGTGAATATCATATAAAATGAAGTCCGTGATGTTTTGACTGCAAACTGCTCCTATATAACCCATTAGAAGGGCTTCGAATAAGTGGTTTAATGGAGGAGGGGGCTCTGGACACACGGGGGCTTGACTTCAAAGAGCTCAAGTCAACCACCAGAGGAAATGCAAATTATATATTGTCCCAAAAATCTGTTTTGAACTCTGTTAATAGCCAATTCTTGCTTCTTCAACCTGATACGGTCCTTGTTGATGATAGGAAATTTTTATCTTTTAAATCTAGGGCTTCTTTATTAATAAGATAGCTCTTATATTTTTCTCCCAAAAAAAAGGGAGAGAGTGAGTGAGAAAACTTTTTTTGATACTTCACCTTCAGCCCAGTTTACATGGCGCAAAATTTTAGGAACTTTATGTGCTCTTCACTCACTTCACACAGCAGAAGTGTGTTGTCGGCATATAGGAGAAGGAAGATGATATCAGCCGAATTTCTTGATGTATTCCCGTCTCTTCCACTCTGATGCACATTCTGCTTAATGCATCAACCACCAAATTAGATGATACTCTGTTTGGTTACCTTTCAATTCACCAAATATATACCCACTTTTTCATCAAAACAAAAAAAATTTATCAGGGGATTTCACATATCAGTATGTGTGGTTTTCTTTATGATTATTTGTATGGTGTCTTAAGTGGTTAATATGCAGATCCAGAAATGCAGTGGGAGATCGAGAGAAATATGAATGTAGAGCTAGTTGCTCGGATTCAGATATGATGTTATCATATTAATTTGAGTATGATAAGGAATTGCTGTATTTGGATCTGCTTTGTTAAGAAGTTGGATTTATTTTATGATATCTCAACTGAACAATGTCTGCAAATGATTTTTCCATGTCTCAATTTGATTACTAAGGGTAGATGGGATCAGTTTTCTGATCATTCGATCCCATTCACATTCCTATACTCCTGCGTGTGAAGTGTTGGATATCACATGTATGAGTACATATTGTGTTATCGATCCAGTGGTCCAGAATAAATTTTATATACTCTCCAATTTTTTAGAATCCAAATCCCGTAAAATTTGACATTCAATTTGCATATGAGATTAATTACCTTGTTCCCAATTTGTAACTCATGTATTTAGCATTGTATGTGTGACAGATGGATTCCTCTGGTGTTTGGGAACCAACAACTTTCTAATTGAATCGGGATGGCTACCTAGTGAAGAGCAACCATAAGCCAGGAGCACTAGACGAAGCTGGCCGATGTTCTCACTGTAAGCTCACGCTAATCGAAAGCATCATATGTGTGCATTAACATATATTATATGTAGATGTAGAAATATTTGACGGACAAAAGCTTATTGTTTCATGATTTTGATATGGCGGTTGATTAGAGTGTTAAGATCCATTCATCTTCATTCATTCAAAACATACATGTCCATACATGTCACAACCGAGCCTTATTAGCAATAAACATATTTTAATTAATGAAGGTAGCAATGAACTCACTTCATTCCATGAATATATATATCTTCAACAATGAATCTAACATAACCTGACAGATGGGGTACTAGGTTCATTCTTAAAATGAGGCCAAAAAAGAGCGATTATCAATAATTTTAAATATTTTGAAAAATAAAAAAGCTTATAAAGTTTTTTTTATAAGTATATCTTGTTTTATAAATACAATAATTTAAGAACAAGAGTGAAATATAAGATGTGGAATTAAGGTCTCTATCCAAGGATCCAAGGCCAGCTCCTGTAAAGCTCTGTGGATTAATTCAGTCTGAAACCTACTGAGTATACACATGTTACATGTTAATGAATGAGCTCGATGTTCACTATTAAAAAAACAAAAACAATATATGTGATTTGAGAATCAATGCTTACTATGGAAGTTATAAAAAAAAATCCAATAATTTGAGAATATGAATAAGCTCCATGTTGTCCACCTATCTCACGCGCCTATACCCAGGATCGACTCTGGTGTGTTGTGTGTGGAGATTCATTGAAGGGTGAATTTCTTTTGGTATGCACTTGTTTAATGACATAATGTTTACTAGGAAATAGTTTAGTAAGTATAAACTTGTTTAATGGATGGATGTGGTGTGGATTCTTTTGAATTTAGTTGAAGTAAGAGAATGCTCTTGTAAGGTTGTTTGTTGGTTTTTTTTTTATTGGAAATTTTTTCTATCGGTAAATATTGATAGAAGTGAATACTTGGGCGAATGGATGACATGTGCCCATAAAAAAACAAAAATTCTTTACTAATTAAAAAGACTATCAAATGAATCACACGCATCGTTTGATAGTGATTTATTATGCATCTATTCAAGTATATACTGATGAGAATTCCAACATTACGTATTTATGAAAATTGTGATATATAGGATGCGACAACTAAGCTTCCCGTGGACAAGGAGGTGACAGGAGAGGATGCGTTGAGGGTCACCGGAGTCGGGCTATGGAGCAAGCCGGAGATGATGACGTATCGTGGTGGGGTGGCTGCGTCGGTTATGGCGGCGGTGAGGCTCAACCAGAGCAACCAGCTGTGATAAACTTTTGATGTCCCCTACATTTATGAGTTTTGGGTGTTTGTTTTCACTGTTTAGGGGTTTTGTTCATGCTTTGTTACTTTTGGGTGGTGGGTGGTGTTTTTTTTTTAAAAAAATTGTGTTTGTGTGGGACTTTGTATGTGAATAGAGGAATGACACTTGGTTTGTATCACGACGTTCGTCAATTACCCCTGTTTGATGGCAGAATCTGGTTTTTTTAGATAGTGTTATTTCATCATATGTCACTGTTTTAAGGAGGTTTTACATGTTAATTTATTGTTTCACATCTCATGAATCAAGAGATTCACAAGTCCATTCATTTTTTTTAATTTTATATGATTTTTTGTTCACATTTTATTAATCTTTTAGTTGTGTGGATCATTGCAATTGTGACAGGAAACTGGATGTGCTTAGCAATTTGTGTTGAAACTTTCAACTTCAAAGGGTAGAGAGGCTCGGATGGGCTACGGGCTACATTTTGAATTTTTTGATAATGAACTCTCTCACGCCTTGCCAACCATCGCGTCGGTTGGCAGGGCCGACGCGACAGGGCTGGCAGGGTAGCGATGCGCAAGGATGAGCATCGAGGGCGCGGATAAAGCGATTAACGGTGGACCGTTCAGATCTCGTGAATAAAAGTTATCATTCGCTCTGATTCAAGACTCAGGGAAGAGAAAGAAGCTTTAGTGGATCTAGGGTTTTTGATGTGAAAGCTATGTCATGTTGGAATAAAGGAAAAAGAATTATTTTTATTGTATTAAGGAGCTAAATACTTTATTTATTGATATAAAAAAAACCCTTGAAATATCTGAAAAAAGATACTAGGAAACTAATAATATATAATAATTATAATAATTACATAATATTCACTCTTCAACACACTAAAAAAAACCTCGGCCGACAGCTTTACATCATCCAAACAGCACACTAAACGAGAAAAAAATACCATAATCCGACATCACCAACGACCACGATTTCTCCCTCCATTAATCCACATTTAATTCCCCAAAACACTCCCCATTCCGGGACGATGACGCGGACGATTCTCCTCCTTACGATCCTGATCACCATCACCGATCGATTGAGGAGTCTATTTGTAATGCACAAAGCACGCGGCATTACATTCCAAATTACATATAAATAAATGATAATAATTATGTAAAACTTAAATAATCATTAAATATAAAAAAAACAAATTTGTTTATACATGGGCAATGATAAGAAGAATGTGCTATTATAATACAAAGACAGCATGTACATATTTTAAATGAATTTTAGATACTTAAAATAAGGATAGGATAATGATAAACAATCAAATCTTTTAATAAATCATGAACAACCTTAAAAATCTCTCAATGTATGTACACCAAATGTACTCACAAAGAAAAAACAATAATTTATTTTACCTCAACTTAGCATTTCATAAAACACATTTTGACCAAAAACAAATAAATCTAAACTAACTACCTGTAAATCAAGGAAATATGTTCTTATATCATATCATACATAAATAAAAGTTACATTAAATATTTCTACTACTGATTTCTAAAAAAATTCAGGGAATTTGAGTTAAATAAAATTCACGGAATTTGAGTTCTTACTCAATGACATATACGGTAGAAGTAAAATTCATTATGAACAGTGCCCCAGAAAACATTTGGGATCAGTATTTACTAATCAAGATGATTTATATAAACATTGGGAATCATACTATTAGGCTACATTGAAATGTTAAAGTCACACAGTTTTCGATCTGCGGTTTGTTCGGTGTTCTTGTTGGCTTGAGTGTATCTAACTAATACTAATAGTGACTTATCACGATAAAAAAAATGTTACAATTGTGTCACCATTAAGGGTCTTTATACAAATAAATAAAATACAACTTAAAAAATTGAACTACAAAAATGTTATACTCGGTCTTTTTTACAATTTAAAACAGAGATCACACATGTTTTTATTTTTTAATAAATAGTAAACATCGTCTAATATGGTAAAAAATGTATATCGCTCTATTTTAAATTAATTAAACTCACTTTTATTAAGTGTGTAGGAAAAAAATTAACGAAATATATACAATGTTTAATAATATATATATTTTATTAGATTTTTAACGATGTATCTAGAAATGTATTTGAGTATAAAAAGAATTGAACATGACAGCTCCCATTGAACTACTTGAGAATCTATCACTGATGTGGTCCACAAATTTCACTAGTTCAATTGCATTGCACATGATTTATTCAAATCTGTTTGTTCTCATGTCATTTAATTATCAAAAAAAACATTAGAGCACGATCGTTCAACTCACCTTTTGCTTGACATGCACTGTGAGAGAGTTACAAACAACAACAAACTGCTTCAAGAATTGAAGAAGGTCAGATTTGATCAGATTTCAGATTTGTTGGAATCTGTTTTGTGTGCAAGAGGACATCCAACCGTCCACAAGGTGATGAAATTTAACAGCCAATGTTTTTTTTTGTCTACAATCATGGAATGCTGACACACACAAGTAACAAAACCAGTGGCTCTTTCGAGAAACCCTAATAATTATAATCTTTCACATGGAGGGGTTCATTCTCATGAGGAGGAAGATATTTTGTAGTAGGGTGCTGTTACACTGACTTATTTTTTTAATTTAAAACATAATCTTATATACCATATTAGAAATACAGTAAAACATATATCTCATTAGATATTATATACATCTCATTAAATATTTTCATACACTTATTAAAAATGAGTTTATTCAACTCGAAATGGAGCGATATATAATTTTTATCAAATCATATATCTAATTAGATAATGTTTGCTGTTTTAAAAAAAATAAAAACATGTGAAATTTAAGTTTTTGTTGGTGAATATGACTGAATCTAACATTTTGCTTTGTATTTTGATTCTGTAGCTAGCAAACATAGTGGTTTTTTATGTTTCATGTTTATGGTTAATGGTTATTTGGGCCACTAATAGGTCCATTTTAAAACCTCATTTATAAATTTATAAATCTTCTTAGTTCTCCGCACTCATTATAGCAAAATATATATATCTCATTATAAATTTATAAATATATCGTATATGTTTGCATATTAGAATAAAAGTGGAATGACAATAGATAAGGTGGCACAGGGAACTTGGTATTGGAATTTTAGAACAGTGGAATAAGGTGGTGTTATTGGTATTCCAAATCTCATTAGAATTAAGTAATTTCTCCTAATCTATTTCATCAGTAAAAAAGGACACATATTAAATCATTTTTCACCTCTTGTAAATCAGGGGGTCTAAATGTGAAATCATTTTTTGTTTTAAAAAAAAATTCTCTATGAATATCATATTCACTTTTTATCAAATGATTTATCCATGATCCATAAAATAAAATAAGAAATATTAATTTATTTTTTTTGACAAGAATAACTAAAAATACAACTAAATATATATAAAATAATATATTTTATCGGTATCATACATCGATCCTACATTTCTCAATCTAAAAAGGAATGAAATAGAGAAAAAAAATGAAAGCATTTTTAGGATATGTGATAGTACAGATCCTATGATGAAAACATGACGCGATACCATTGATCCAAACAAAACTTTGGCCTTCATGTTTTTATATTATAATAGATATTAAAAAGTCCGATCTGGACTCATGGCCTTTGGACGTGCTTGGGCCATTTGAAGAGCAAGAAATGAAACAATCTTCAAGGGCTCAAGGTTTTATTTTGAAAACAGGTGGGAAATGACTCGTCAGTCAGTCACAGAATGGGGAACATGTTTAGGGGGGGCGAGTTAGATCACTCTGGAGCAAGAAAATTTTCACATTACGGTTTAGTGCTTAGTGTCTAAGCATGAAAATGGATATATGTAGAAACATTTTCTACGTCACCTTTGTTGGTCCATGCACGAGCTCACCAGAGCCAGCCCTGGGGCAAGGCCACCAAGGCAATTGCGTAGAGCCCTCACCAAACAAGGGCTCCTAAGAGCCATTTATTCAGTAGACTCTAATAAAATGTAAGGTGAGATGTGTTACTTTAATTAATCCTTCTGAACAAACTTTAATCTGTTTGATATTTTACTAAAATCTCTTTTCCCTAAATCTCTCCAACTATAATCTAATAGTCATTTCAATTTTTAAAATTTATTTTATTTTATTTTATTAAGTGCATGATATTGTATAATGTTTTAATTTAAATTATTATATGATATTGTGCACCTATTTAGTAATATTGATAATGTACAAGATTAAAACAATCTAAATTTTTTAAAAACATAATACATAGGGCTCCGCTTTAAAATTTCGTCTAGGGCTAATTTAAAAAATTCAATTCTCAGGACAGACCCTGTAGCTCACTGCTCCTTCCTAATAAAATGCGCTCTAGTTTCATGTTTTCTTCTCTATTTTTCCTCACCACCCTTGAGACTCTACTTGTTTAAAAATCTTTAAAATTAATACATGTTATATTTCAGCTCAAAAAAACAGATGTTGAAAAGTCTTCTTTTTCTCTCACGTTTGAAGAGCCCAAGAAACAATGTTTTCCCCGCACTCAATAATAGAATGGCTGTTAATTTACATGGTTTTAGAATGGCAGTTAATGAGACATACACGGAACGTCGACAAGCAACATTACTAGGTAATTAATTAATCTAATAAATAACAGTCTGTATGAGACAAAACATGAAAGAACGAACGGTCCAGATTAAACGGACTGTCGTGACCAGACCCCCCAACGACCGAGCGGTCGCGTGCCTCGTCATCACCACCAACAAAAAGACAAGCGACCTTTTTTTTTTTTTTTTTTGTTCCTTGTATTGTCCTTCTCGTGACGCCACCAACCAAACAAAAACGTCTCCGGTTTCGAAAAGATATGGGTCCCACCCACTCGAACACCATTTCAGAACAACATTGAACAATGGATAGCGGCAGACTATCTCCACCGCCTCACGAGATTTTCGGGACACGTCAGCCACGATCTCGCGATGTTTTTTCTTTTTCTTTTTCTCTTTCCCGGATCCCGTGTTCTCGGGCTTTCTACACACTCTTCTCTTCTCGCCGTTCTAGCGGTATCTCGCCAAAAGATCTCTCCTGAGTGCTTCTCTATCTCCCGAAAATCTTAAATGGCAAATGTCATTGGAGTGTGTCAAAAAATTAAACCAAACTCTTCTGAACTGCATGCATCCTCACAGAAATTTTATATCTACCACCTACAAAGCAGTCAGAGAAGAATTCAAAACCATTTATGAGCTTGGGTTGTAGCATATATAATATGATCTTTCATTAATAAATATTCACAAAAACCATAATAATCACGAATAATGTCAAATATTTACGCCTAGGTATGAGTTGTGACTAGTGATAAGCTATTTCAAAGAAGATAAAGTATGGATTATTACATCGATGGAATAAAAAAAAAAAAGTAATTGTATTTTAGTTATTTTCATTAAGAAACATGATAAAGCCATCAAAGCATTTGTCTAGAACCCCATTTAGAGGGCCATTGAATCATTTAATTAATGGAGTTTTAAAAAATGAATAGTAATATGAGTCATTTTCTGCAATTAAAAAAAAAGTGAATTAATTTATCTCAACAAATTTTTTCACTCTATTTAAAATCACAAATCAAACCCAAAATTTTTCAAGCACGTCTATCCCCACACACCACACCCTTTTTCTAACAAAATAATATACATTTGTCGTAGATTTTGAATATATGAGACATTAAAATAAACTCAATGTAGCAATGCTCATAAATTATATAAAGATTTTGAATTGTGATGAGCCTATAAGATATGATTTCTTAACCTATCCAACACAATATATTATGTTATTTATTAACTAAAAATAATGAATTTGAAAATCAACTTTCATTGAAAAGTTGGATTTTAAATGCCATAAAATGAGTTTTTCATAAAGCTATTTTCTCTGTGTTTTAAAAAGCTAATATTCTACACATAAATTAAAATTTGAAAATCATGCTTTAAAAAAATCAATGAAAATTGTGTTTGAAAATGAGTTTGTTTTAAGTTAGATTTTCAAATGTGTGTAGAATTAGTCATAACGTACTTTCAAATGGACCCTTAATTCTACCAAAAAATAATTATATGAACATTGATTTACCTAAGGAATGACCCTTGGTTTATTCAAATGGATTTTTTTATTATTTAATTATATGTCTGTCTTTTGATTTACCCAATGAGAGTTTTAAAGTTACTCATCGTATCACTTTATGATGGTAATATGAATCCCAAGAAGAAAATCTTTTGGCCTCCCATGAGAGCATCTCTAATCCTATACTCAAACATTTACTCAAATTCAAATTTGAGTAAAAATCATCCAAAACTCTCTCAAATCATTTACCCATACCCGTACCAAATCAAGCTTTTACCCAAATCAAGGGAGACTCAAATCTTTACCCAAATTTTTAACCTCTCTTTTTTTCCTTTATCTCCACATTTTCTTTCAAATGTGACATTTTTTTTCTTCAACTCCACCTTTAGTTGAATTATATTAAATGCCTTCCCACCCCCCAAAATTTTCACAATCTCTTGAAACCCAAAAATAAAAAAAAATAAAATAATGGTGTTCTTTCTTAAGTTTTCATCTTTGATTTTTAACTTCTTATTTTTACTCCAATAAAAAAAATATTATTTTTATCTTTTTTTTCAAAAAATTGGATGATAATAATTTTTTATTTTAAATATCTTGAAGGAGAGAAAAATTGAGTAGTAAAAATGTTTGGGGAAATGACTTTGAAAATCTTTATAGAAAATAATTAGAAGAATATGTGATTTTTTAAAAAGATTTGAGTAAAACACAAAGTGATGGTTGGAGACACACCGTATCAAATTAAGCTTTTACTCAAATTTTAAGTAAAATTTGAGTATAGATTTGAGTAAGCACTGGAGATGGCCTCATTTATCATAATATCTTCAATAACTCGTATAAATATTCACCAAATCTCTACTGAGAGAGAATCTCAATTTCAATTGAAAAGGATCAACTCAAGAGTTTTTTCAAAGTAGGAAATTACAAAACTGTCAATAACTGTCAATTTCTTACCAAACAAAAAAAAAATGCAAAACATGTTTCTTTCACTATTTAATTTATAAATTAAAAGTGTCACACTCCAATATATACCCAAGTGCTGTGGTGAAGTAATTGTTATGCATCACATTGGATGGGATTTGACCCTCAATAATGCTACATTTCATGCATTAATTAATGTTCAAATTATAAATGAAAAAAACACAGAAAATTTATTTAAAGTTTCATTTGAAAACATGTTTTAGATATTTTTTAGTTCGTAAAAAGTAAAGTTTTTCATATCCGTTTTTAAAAAGAAAAAACTACACACATTTAAAAAAAATAAATAAATAACTAGTTTATTTTGAAAATCAATAGAGAGATAACTTCTTATAAATTTAATTTTAAATCTAGCATTTTAAAAGAAAATAAAACCTCGGTTTTAAATCTAGCATTTTAGAAAAAAAAATAACACCTGTAACAATTTCATCAATAATTGCATGCATACTCAGCCTTAAATCATGTCATACAATAATTGTCTGGACACCCAAAGGGATATAAATATTATTTTTGTCATATTATTTATGTCGTTTGATAGCAGTGTTGTGTTGAAACACAGAGTGAGACTAATTATTTGACTATATATAATAAGTAGGGTTTTTTTTGTATATATATCCCTGTTATGATCCTTGATTGCATAAATACCTTTGTTAGGATCACGAGTGCAAGAATACCCCTACTAAACTAATAAGTAGTGCATCGGTACCCCTATGGTTAGTCCCCGTAAGCTTTGGTTAAAAAATGGTAGTTTTGCTCCGTTAAGTACAAGGAAAAGTCAATAATGCCTTTCTCTTTCTTCTTATTTAGGTAGCTTTAGTTAGGGGTAAAATGGTAAAATACATATGTCGGTTAATAAATTAACTATGGTGGAGTCGTAATTGCTTACGGCGGATAACGGAGGGGTACCGATGCACTGCTTGTTAGTTTGAGAGGGGTATTTTTGCACTTGTGATCTTAACATGGGTATTTATACAACCAAGGATCCTAACAGGGGTATATATATATATATATATATATATATATATATATATATATATATATATATATATATATATATATATATACGCGACCGATGAGGTGCGGTCGTGCGGTCGTGCGGTCGCGGTCGTGGGCCGTCCGATCGCGGGTCCATCGCATCCAACGGTCGACGTGATTCGCACCCGACCGTCCGATGCGATGGACCCGTGATCGACGGCCCGTGATCGCGGACGCACCGACCGCACGACCGCACGTAATCACTTCCCTATATATATATATATATATATATATATAGACTCGTGATTACGTGCGGATTACGGTCGGTGCGGATTCGATTACGGGCCGTCGATCACGGGGTCCATCGCATCGGACGGTCGGGTGCGATTCACTTCGACCGTCGGATGCGATGGACCCGTGATCGACGGTCCGTAGTCGAATCCGCACCGTGCGGACGACCGCACGCTATCACTCGACTATATATATATATATATATATATATATATATGGTCGCGATTACGTGCGGTGTGCGGTCGGTGCGGTTTACGACGTGTGCCGTTCGATCGCGGGTCCATCGCATCCAACGGTCGACGTGAATCGCACCCGACCGTCCGATGCGATGGACCCGTGATCGACGGCCCGTGATCGCGCACCGCACCGACCGTAAACCGCATGTAATCGGATCCCATATATATATATATATATATATAGGGAAATGATACGGTGCGGGACGTGCGGTCGTGCGCGAACGACCACGGGCCGTCGATTACGGGTCCATCGCGGGTCCATCGTATCGGACGGTCGGAGGCGATTCATCTCGACCGTTGGAGGCGATGGACCCGCGATCGGACGAACGACGTCGTTCCCGCACGACCGCACGTCCCGCATATTATCATCGACCTATATATATATATATATATATATATATATATATATGCAAAAAAACCCTAATAAGTAATAACTATATACTACTATTACAAGCAAGATCATCATCATCATCACACACGTTATTAAAAATAAAAAATGATGGATGGCTTGTCTAGGCCTTGGACAGTTAGTTGTACATGTCAAATTAATACAGTTGGACAGTGACATGGTCGATTCATCAATCTTAGTATTTAACATATATGAGGTGGCGAATATATATAATTCTTATTTTATATATTATTTTTCATAAAATAGTGCATAAGATGCCATTTTTTTAAAAATGATTTTGTCAAGCTGGGACAATTACATATACTGTGAGTGTTGTTACAATCAGTTTTTGTTTTACAGTTTAAATTACAGTCATATATATCTCGTTACAGATTCAGTAAAGCATATACCTCAATAGATAATGTATGTATGTATGTATATGTATATGTGTGTGTATGTGTATATATATATATATATTGTTAAAAGAATTTTACACTTATTAATAAAGAGTTCATTCAACTCGAAATGAATTGATGTACACGTTTTATTAAAGTATATACCTCATTAAATGATGTTTACTATTTTTAAATCATAAAAAAATAAAAACATGTGTAATCTGAGTTTTGATTGAGTCTAACATTTTTCATATATATAGGATTAAACGGATCGGACATCTATGATGGGCTGATTTCGACCCTGTCCATTTGAATAAAGAGTGGGTCCGTTGGATGGGATGATTTATAAAAAAACAGAGCATGATACACTCAATATGTTTTACAGTCTTATATATTATGATGGCATAGCATATACTGCGCTATCATAACATGTAAGATTATATCAAAGTGTGGATTTTTTTTTCAAAATGAAAAAAGACACACTACTATAATTCAATATATATTTTATTTCATATAACAGCATGCATTTCAATGTGAAAATGTATGATTTATTTATTTATTTTTTAAAAAAAAAACGGTATAGATTGGCAATCAGGGGCGGCCCACACATTTAAAAAAAAAAACTACCACTGTCACCATTTCAAACCATAGCAACTTAGCTCACCAGTGACCTCACCTGCCTACCAATTGACTATGTCTGGCATAGATTTTATACTTAAAACCCTCAAATTATAGAAGTTTATATATTGAAAATCTTTTCTCTCTTTCCTTTAATAGTTTTTTTTTTATTAATGTAACTTGTTGCATAATTTTCAAAAGAAAATTTATTTTTGATAAACATATAATAAGAATAGATTTTTTAAAAATTTTATATTATAAAATGACTATCTATAAAAATCTCTAGAGCCACAATTGATTGCAATAAGAGCTAAATGTATCGTTTTTCAAAAAAAAATTCACCTCCCCCACACAAGTTGGTTATGTGCTTAGTCCCTGTAAATTTGAAAAACCGCCATAGGTCCCCAGAAAATATATATGGTTAACGAACTTAATCCTTAAGTTAAATTGTTCCAATAAATACATTCAAATAAGTCCCTATCAAATATAAAAAATTTGATTTAGACCTTTTGATGACAAAAATAACCTTCTTTTCCTAAAAACTCTTTAACTATCATATAATCACTAACGGTTAAAAAAAATCAATATAACTCTTTGAAAACCTATGAAAATGTGAAAGTCCCTCTAAAATTAATAAATCCCTTTAAAGTGGACCACAAATCTGATTAGTGTATTACAATCATTTATCAAGTAAATTTTAAATTTTTTTAAAAAGAGTATCATAGTAATTCATCATGTACGATTAGAATCAACCACATATCTGGTTAATTTTGATTACAGTAGAGAACAAAATAAATATTTTCTAATAAGATATGCATTGAGAGGATTTACAGATTTTATAAGGACTTTTTTTATATTTTTAGGAAGTTATATTGATTTTTTCAAAATAAAATGTGAGAACATTCTGATAAATTTTAATATGTAGTTAAAATTAATCACGTATCTGATTAATTTAAGTAACTATAAAGACTAAAATGATATTTTTTAAAAAACACAATACCTGTGACGATTTTTTTAATTTAACAGTCATTCAACTTTTTACGGAATTATATCGATTTTTTTTTAAAAAAAAACAGCTTGACTGTAAGGGCATTGATAGTCCAAGTGAGTACCCGTAAGTGGGTCCCATCTGACTTGTACGTGCTGTGGACACCACACACGTGTGTTCCGTACGATATTGTCACGTGAAAGATGTGGGGACCTCGTCGACACGTGGATGTGGTATTCGAAATACACGTGACTCACACGTGAACTGGATTTTGGTGGTGGGATAACGAAAACATGGTGTCCATTTGGATGTTCGGATTATCTTAAACCCCGGCTCCGCCCAAAAAAACATCGCACTACAGTCATCACATCACCAACAAACTGTATTGTCCTTTTATCTTTTTTGAATGAATGTATTTCATTAATCAAATATATATTTTATAAAAAAATCAAAATGTGTGTGAGTTCTAAATGGGTCTACAAACGGGTTCAACGTATTTTTTTTAAGGGTTTTTTATTTTTAACTTCTCACAAACCATCGTATTTAACGATCGTTCCCTTACTTCTTCGTATTTGGGTTTTACTTCCCAGATTTAAAGGATAATTCATTTTTACTTCATACAAGGGACTAAAAAGAAAATTAAATAATTTACAGATAAGTAGCGTTGGGAGTAAAAAGGAATTACCTTTAAATCTGGGAAGTAAAATCCAAATAAAAAGAAGTGAGGGAGCGATCGCTAAATACGATAGTTTGTGGGGAGTTAAAAATAAAAAACCATTTTTTTAAATATACATGTGAAATAATTAAATTTCAAAAATTGATAACACTTGAGGATGGAAGTTAAAGGCTGTGTTTAAAATTGAATATAATTTTATTGGATTCGCATTCCTGTCCGAGAGTTATTTTGAATTAGGGGCCTAAAGGTTGGCTCGGCCGGGCTGTAGCCTGACCCAAATTTTGTTTTTTTTTGTTATTTGTTATATATATTGAGATAATGTTACGTACATACTTTTTTCAATCATAATTTTAGTTTACACATGTTTTGAATAAAAATAATATATACTTTATTCAATGAGTTACATGCGTTTATAAAAAAAAAGAAACATTTACTCTAATAAATTGCATGGATACATTTATAGAAAAAATGTAAAATTTATATCAAAATATATACCTCATTATTGTGAATATGTACTCAGTTATCGACGCATATAAGACTAAAATAGGGGTTAAAAAAAATGATATGTCATATCCCTTCTGCAGCCCCATTTGTAATCCACACTGTTTTTCTTTTTTTAAAAAAAATTATGCACTCTCCTATCTAAGTATATGGTGTTATATGAAGTGATATATAAATTGAGACACACTAATGTGGTTTTTTTCATTATAAATAAATAAAAAAAAATTTCATACACTATAATACCATACAGTATAATACGTAGTATATACTACGTTATCACAGTGTATGAGGTTGTAAAAAAGATTGAATGTCTTTTGAATAACACATTATTTGATATATAAATAATTACATAAAATATAAGAATAAAAAATCTTTTATATTAATATTTAATATAGTCTACTCAAAAATATTGTCATGGATCCACCCCTGTATTGGATGGACCAACAATGACTAAAATGAGACCCCACGTACATTCATAAAAAAATATTTGATTAATATGTACACAAAATAATACATTTAATCATTCTTGTAGTTCTAATCTAATGTGTAGTTTTTTTTAGGGTCAAAGACGTGTGAGTCCTTGTAAACATCCGTAAACTCATATAAGTCATTGTAAACTTGGAGTCGGACATACAGGTTTTTTAAAATGTTATGGTAAGTAAATTCAATCCATGAGTTAACTTTTTATTAAATTTGACAATATATTTCATAATATTCCATTTGTACGAAATTAAACACTTATATAAATAATGGAAAAAATAGAAAAAACATATATATCATTCTAAATGACCATCTTACCCCTGATACTCCATTATTATTATTTTTTTGCTTCTATTTCAAACAATGTAATTGTGAAAACGATTTTATTTATATATTGTATTTAATATACTATAGACATTACTTAGATTTTTATTTTACATTTTAATGAAGTGATTACACAAATTTAAAAACTCATATTAATCATCATGTTGTGCATTCTGGAGGGTATAATAGTAAAATCACATCTATGGTTCATTTTAACAATGATAGGTTAAAAATGATTTAATAGTAAGGATGTAATCGACATTTTCTGTGTTTCTAAGGATATAATTGTCCTGCCCCAAGTTTACAATGACTTATATATGTTCATAGATGTTTATAAGGACTCAAACGTCTTTAACCCTTTTTTTTAAACCTAGCATATAATGGAGCTGTGCTCTTTGTCAAGCTGCAGATGAAACAATTTTTCACCTTTTTTGTGAATGCCCAGCAGTGACTCGATTATGGCTTCTCGCGGGGAGACTCGTGAAGAGGAACTTGTAGTTCCGTTCAATGGAGGAACTCTGGGAGACGCGCTGCGCATGAAGAAGAAGGGGGGATAGGAGCAAGTAGGGGAAGGTCAATCTATCCATTGTTCCAGCATGCACGTGGGCAATCTGGCTTGAGCGCAATGTGGTGGTTTTTAAGGGGTTGACCTTCTATTTTGATAACTTATGAGAGAGAGCGTGATGCTTCATTCGTGAATGGGGTGCGATACTGGTTGAAGCTCCGGTTATTAGAGTGGAGAACGATCATTTATGAGTGATCGAGTAACATGTTTTGTCTCGGGCTTGGTTGAAGTCTCTTCTACCTGGCGCTCATCTATATTTGTTTTGATTTTTACTTTCTCTTTTCCTCTCATCAGTCATTCAGACATTTTCTATTTTGTATCATTCTTTATGAAATAGAAATGTCTACATTATCTATAAAAAAACATATTTTTTCATCTTTTCTTGAAAATAATTATTTATTTTTTAGTAATGTTACATTCAACCTATTTTACAACCTCATTTACATATCTATATATCTCATTAGCCATCAATTAGTCCATCCAATTCATTCAAATATATATATTTCATATTTTATAGAAAAATATATATATTTAATTAGAGATGTATACTATTTTTTGAATAAATATATATAAAAAAGTTTGAACTACGTGTTCCTTTATTTTTTGTCTTTTTATAGGAAACAAAGGGCCTAATATTGGCCCATGTTTATTAAAGACTCCTGGCCCATCTATCTATTTTCATTCCTGGCTACTTTGCATTCAAGCTGGGGCATCTCAAGTGTTTTATTATCTATATATATATATATATATATATATATAGAGAAGCGATCACGGGCAGTCGATCACGGGTCCATCGCATCAGACGGTCGGGTGCGATTTACATCGACCGTTGGATGCGATGGACCCGCGATCGAACAACCGACGTCGCTTCCCGCATTCCCGCACCGAATCACTCGACTCTATATATATATATATATATATATATATAGAGGTAAGAACAAGTGTTTTATTTATTTATTTATATTGGTGGACAGAGATTGTGGTTTTAATTTGTTCAAACCATTTTTTAACACATGTACCAAAAAAGAAAAAAAAATCATTTTTAACACTTCTATAAAGGTTGGAGGGGTGGGGGTTTAAATCATACATGCACAAAGGAAAATGATATGTCCAACCCCATTAAAACTCTACTGGCAATCTATACTGTTTTTTTTATTAAAAATTTATACGCTCTCCTACTGAAATATATTCTGTTATATAAAATGAAATATAAACTGAGATACAATAATATATTTTTTTACTTTAAAAAAATGAAAACAAAAAATAGTACATACACTATGATAAAAATTCATGTACTATAATAATGCAGTATATAAAATGTTTCTAGAGTGTTTAGGATTGTAAAATACACTACAAAATGGACCGGGTGTATCATCACTCATACACAAATCAAATATGTTCAAAATCTTAGAGAGCTCTCAATTAGGTTGGGATATCAAAGAGATCCACAATGTGAAAAGCTTACATCATATTCAAAGGGAACATCAATATGTGTGAAAATGTGAGACAGAGATTTTTAGTTTTAAGTCCCCATAAATTATAGGATTTAGCTATCGATTCCTCATCTTCATATTTAGATTTTAGTCCCTACATTTACATGATATGTTCCTTTTTAGTCCCTGGGAGGGACCTATTTCTAAATTATCATTTAAATGTAGGGACTAAAACCTAAATATGAAGAAGTAAGGGATCGATCGCTAAATCCTATAGTTTACGGGGACTTAAAACTAAAAATCCCAAAAATAAATGAGAAACTGTTATGTTCAATATGGTTTGTAATCTTATACGTAGTTTACACGGGTTTTGATTTTTTTTTAAATACATTCTTTTATAAAATATTCTTTTATATCAATGAAATGAAGCGCATAATTTTTTTTTTGTTTTTCATAATAAAGTATATACTAAGATAGTAGAGTATATATTGTGTTAATCAATTTCATTTTGCATTAGTGGCATGGTGACCGCAACCACTTATTAATATGTGATCACTAATGGAAATACCTTTACAATGGGCCTAGCTTGTTCTAAGAGGAAATATTGGTAACCTTTTCAAAGGTCCCTCATCAGTAGATTTCTCATGCCATTTTTTTTTTTTTTTTGATAAAAGGCTTTTTAAAAAAATAAAAATAAATAGTATATCTCATCAAATTATAACTCATTTTTTGAAAGATAGATTTCTCGTGCCATTGTTATTTCGCAGGCGTCAATATACTTGATCCATTTTGTAGGCTCATTTATAGTTGACACGTTAATAAAACATTATATGGAATCGACTAATGCAATAATTACATAAAAATATATACATACTATTCAGAGTTTGTGTATTTCACTTTAAAAAAATGTATTTATACAAATGTCTTATATATGGGTAGGTGGGATTATTAGGTCAACCACTGCAATTAGTCACAAAGTACAGGCTACATCACACAAAAAGCACATAAAACAAACCCACCCATCCATATCACAGTGCACACCATCCAAACAAAACCACATGGATTTGGGTTTATAATAAGCTCAGATGCTAATCTTGTTCTCACACACCCCCTCTTAAAAGAGCATAGTTACATCCGGTCCCGTTATAATCTTATATCTTGATAATTGTCCAATAATATATATACCTTTGAATACATATTTTGTTAATAAAAATTTTCATTTTCAAAGAATAAGTTATTATTTGACAAGAAATACTATTTTTTTTAATGAAAATTGCACGCAGAACTATAAAATTGTGTTTAACAATATTTTTCCAATCCCACCCAAAAAAGCAAGGAAAGAAACAAACAAATAAACAAAAAGAAAATATGTAATATAATAAAAACTATATTTATAATTGGAGAAATTGATTAAGGTATCTGAGGTCACCCATCTATTATTTTTAAGTCCCTGAAAATTTTTAAGTTTTTTTTATAGTCCTTAAGGCAGTAAAAAAATATATATTTTTAGATTTCTTCAGCCAGATGTTATTCAAAAATAGTCAGATGTTATTCAAAAATAGCAAAAATGTTCTCACCCAATTATGTAAAGATTAACAATATACTGAAGATACTTACTAATATATTGGAGAGTGTTTAAAGTGTACTAAAATAATTAGGCGAAAAACATTTTATGTGAATGTTAACAATGTACTAGGAAGTGTTAATAGTGTATTGGAGATACTTAACAATGTATTGGGATGTGTTAACAATGTAATAAAATAATTACACAGAGAACATTTTCATTATTTTTGAACAACAATTGACTAGAGGGATGTAAATATATATATATTTTTTTACCACAGATTTAATAAAAACTTAAAAAATTTCAAAGACTTAAAAATAATAAACAGTTAAGAGGAGGCCACGATTTTTCCAATTTAGTGAGCCCACATCTTCAAAAGTTGATGGTCCATCTAATCAAAACACAGCCAACCCATTAACAAGTGGCATCAGTTCACAAACAAATGCAAAAATATTCTCACCCATCTCATCATTTAACAAACCCACAACTACCTCCTGATAATAGAGCAGAAAGTCAAAAACAGATAACCAACTTGAATCAACAACCACCACTGAATCCTTCAAAGTATTATTATAATAACAATAATGTTTTATAGGCCCCAACTTCACAGGCCCTATTATAGGCCCCATGAAGTGGCAATGGAACATTACCTATTATACCATTTACTTGATAATAACATCAAGATTTATTCCGAGAATCATGGAGTATCATTAATTCTTTATGCATATCTCAACCGAATTATTATTATTTTCTTGAATGAGATCTAAACAAATAAATAAATAACGGAAGATAATCAAGGTGATCTCCGAAGACCCATCTCTTATTCTTGTTGTCTTCTCTGCATTTCCCCCTCCTCAATAGTCCACTTGTGGCCATTGTTGCTGCTCACCTCGTAGCTCTCTCGGATTTTTTAATCTTGTGAAGTTCGAAAACATTGTTTTGTTCTTTATGGAGTTGGATCTTCCATCAACGCCTACCGGATCAGGTTTTATTTATGTTTTGAATGTCATTTTTCATAGTTGGATTTGTTTTTTATAATGTTACATTTTATATATATAACATTCTTCGTTTTTTAAAATCTGTGTCGTTTTTGTTACATTCGTAAATGTAACAGTCAACTGCATATATGTATTGATTTATATTTGTTACATTCATAAATGTAACAATAAACTACGGGTAAATTAAATAGAATGTAAAACATTTAGAAATACATATATATAAATGTAACAGTTTTTATTAAAATGAAACCAATAGTTCATGTAATATTTGTTAAGTGTAACTCACAGCAAAACAAGTGTTTGATATTTTTCATGAAATATAAAAATTCGTTTTAAAATTGCTTAAACATTGCATGAAATGTAAAACATTTATGTAATGTAAATGTAACAGTGTTAATGTAAATGTAATAAATGATGTAAACATGTAGGAATGTTTTTACTGCTGTTTGAAGGATTTTAACGAAAAATAATTTAGGTAGTTTTAGTGTAATTTATGTAAGTTTTGATATAACTGAAATAGAAAACTCATAAAGATTTCAAAATTTAAATTTTGAAATAGGGTGTAACTAAAATTAATATGAAAGATTTGTAACTGAATAGAAAAAAAAAAAAGGGATTTGGGTTAATGAGATATATTTTTAACGAAGGACATATCCGTATTTTGCCATTTTACATTTTTTCAAAAGTCAACAAACCATTCAAAATCAACCAGTAAAATAATGACACCTCATGGGGCTTGTGAATGGGGCTTGTGATTTGGGGCCTATGTATTAAAGATAAACAAATGAGGTGGTCCTCAACAAATGAGGGTTTTCAAGAACAATATTGAAGACAAGATTCAACTTCCAGAGAGAGAGAGAGAGAGAGAGATTTGATGATTAGATTAAAAAAACACAAGGCAACAAATACAATCTTCAACAACACATCATGTGTACAAGGGAGATGTCATATTTACAAAGCCATCCAATTACATCACACTACCTACACTAGCTCCCTTTTTTTAACAAACATCCTCTCTATGGTTAAGTAATACAAGAAATAAAATGATGGTTGTATAGATTTTAACACAACCAACTTCACCCATTCCCCTTAGAGGGCAAAAAAAGAAAGGAAAACAAAAAGAAATTGAAAGCTCCATGTGAGAAGAAATACCAGTGAAAGAAGAGAAAAGAAATTTTTTTTTTTTTTTGGAAACACAAGTAATGGAAGGGGGGAAAGGAATTTAGGCTTCTTTCTTTTTTGTTTTCACAAACATCTCCTCCTTCTCATATTGTTCATCTACATGGTTACCTGCAAAGAACCATCTTTCATTAACTTGAGACTGAGGTTGTTGAACCGTTCTCGTGAATACTGTCGCGACGCTTTCCTCCAATCGGTACCCGCCTTCATCATAGTCGCGAATTCATCGTAACTTATCTTTCCATCCTGTTAAATAAAAAAAGGTGGTTAATGGGTGTGGTGAAACATATTGAGCTTTGAAGCAAATCAAGCATTTAGAATAATATTAATAATAGTAAGAATAACAATAGCATTAAGAAGAAGAATAATAACATAGTAACATAGGAGAAATATATCAACAATAGTAAGTTCCAATGGTTTTGTTGTAACCAATGCAATCTTCTTCAAAATAATTGAGTGAGTATGAGAATGTAAGCCTGACCTTATCCGTATCAACGTCGTGGATGATGGCATTGACAACCTCCTCACCATCGGAACCCAAATCATCAGACAAGCAGTCTCTGAGTTCTTCGATCTCTATGTATCCACTTCTGTTCTGATCGAAGTAAGCAAAGGCTTTGTGCAAGTGTTCATCGTTGCCCATCTTTCTTAGATGAATTGAAACAGCGACAAATTCTCCATAGTCGAGAGTTCCATTCCCATCAACATCCGCCTGTCAGAACATGAAAAGGGACTTAAGTAGTTCGTTCAATAGAATCCTGTAAACATAGAATGACTAGAATGGACAATGTTCAAATGCTGGATAAATGTGTTTGCTCAGGCCCATAGAAGTACTATAGTTACACCACTGCGTTTAACTACATCATCATAGGGTATGAACGAACAAGGCCAAAAAGTAATTTGGTTTTTATATCAATCATGATTGATTATATCCTTATAGCAGTTATTAAAATAAAATTTAATATCTCTTATTTTCAAGAGGCAAGTGATTATAGAAAAGCAGAAAAGAAAAGAAAATAAGAGAACTAGGAATTTGTTGAGGAGCATATATACTTTTATCCACCATTGTTTCGCGAATATGCAAGTGGATAAGGAAAAAATAGGTTTGATCCTTAAAAAAAGTGTTTGTTTGGCATGCATAAACTGTAATGATCATGACTTGATAAGTTAAAATAAACCCTAATAACTATAACAGGGGGGCAACTGCAGTTTATAAAAAAAATATGTTCGTTTAGCATGCATAAACTATAAGGATTATGACTTGATAAGTTAGAACCAACCCCCTAGTAACTATAACAGGTAGGCAAGTACAGTTTATCCCTGCTTATCCATTCAAAACCATAATTATATTTTAGTAAGACAAATACAAAAGACAAGAAAAATAAAATAAAGGGATAAAACCAAACAGAAAATCATCTAATTCAGTAATTCTCTTAATCCCTGTATAATTTTTATGCCCGGATAAGCTATCCATGCACTAAATAGGGGGCTAATGAATATGTTCACAAGCATCTTGATACTTTTTCTACATTACTCAAGCATAGTACCATCATGATAGAAACAAAAAAAAATGATACTCCAAATTAGCATATGTTGATACTCCAAAATGACTTAGGGGCACTTACAGCTTCCATCAACATCTGGACGTCCGCGTCTGGAACATTTTGACCAATTTTCATCAACCCAGCTTTCAGTTCCTCAAATGTAAGTTTTCCGTTGTTGTTTACATCCATCATTTTGAACATCTCCTTTATCCCCGCCACTTCCTCCACAGACAAATGTTCTGCCACAACCTGAAGAAATGGAGACTTTGATCAATTAATCATACTCGAGTTTACATAAACATGTGAATAAATTCCACGAGCACTGAAATCTGTGTTTGTAGCAAGAGAGTTCATGTGTGTGAGAGAATGAGTGTGTGTGATGACAGCTGATATCATACCCTTAGAGCTCTCTTTTTGAACTTGTTCATCACAGAAAATTGCTTCAGCCTTGCACGGACATTTTCCCCAAGAGGAACATTGGGTGCCTTGTGAATATTTTGCAGCCAGGGATGATCTGCGTTTGGAATTGCCAAAAACATGTTCAGTTTAATCTTCTATACATAACCTTGGTCACTGTAATACAAAAACACTTTCATGGTGATAAATTCCACACTTCATTTGCAATCTTCAGAATTTCATGATCAGTGTTCTTAAATTTCATGGTATTTGGAAAAGAAAGTAATTTTCAATATTATTCCAACAAAGATTATATGAAATGTATGATAAAATAAAGTTGCACCAAAAAAGCCTCAACCATGCCATTATATTTAACTTTACCTTCTGAGAATTCTTAGTTAGTCAAAGGAAATTATATTCCCCAACCTGAAAATGTGGTTGCTGGACCATAGACAGGACAAGAAACAACAAGAAATACTAAATCAAATATTATACCTAGCACTTCTTGGGCTGTCAATCGCCGCCTTGGATCAGGATCAAGCATCCGCTTGACAAGGTCTTTTGCCTTGTCAGAAACTTTAGGCCAGGGATCCCTTTTAAAATCTATAACTGAGCGAATAATAGCCTGTGCAACACCTTGTTCCGTTTCTGCAAGAATAAAGCAAAATGATGCACCGATCATTTATGGTAATTATACTGAATATCATTTATAATGTTCAACACCTTGCCAAGGCAATTATGCACTTGCAACTATATACCTCACATGAAATTAAATAGCGCAATGTAAAGAAAAAGTCAGTTTGCGGGGCTGACCTGCCCAAAATGGTGGTACTCCACAAAGCAAGATGTAAAGGATGACACCAGCACTCCATATATCAATTTCTGGACCATAGTTTCGTTTAAGAACCTCTGGAGCCATATAATATGGACTGCCCACAATCTCCGTAAAGCGCTCACCTGCCAAAAATATATATAGAACGCTCAAAATAAATTCTCAAAAACTGAAATTGGAAAGAAAAGAAAATAACGGTGAAGACTTGACTTGATATCACTAGGAGCAGATCAAAGGCCATACATACCAGGTTTAAAAAATACCGACAACCCAAAGTCAATCGCCTTGAGAGGAGCTGTCTCCTTTTTGTTTGCAAACAGAAAGTTTTCCGGCTTGAGGTCTCGGTGCATCACGCCATGCCTATGGCATGCCTACAATCATAAACAAAGTTTAGTTAATGTGGCTTGACTTGAACACCAAGCCGCTCAATCTCAATTCGTTAACTATTGTATCCTGCTCGATCCTGGCTTGAAATCGAGCATGTTGGGCCCTACTCAAGTTTGGCTTGGGAAAAATTATCCAAGCTCAGGCTCATAATGTTTAGGCTCAGAGGTCCAGTAAGAAGTTTTATATGGACAAATAAAAAAAAATTGCACTGGACCATCCTACGTTGGCAGTCCATTCACTTTACCACTACAGGGAGGCTCTTTTATAGATGCTTTCCACATATTATTTTCCCCCAGAATCCGACAAGGAACTAGGAACTGGATGATGTTTTTCAGGTTACATGGTGTATACATAAACACAAGCCACAAACACCTATATATGATACATACTACCTATGTTGCAGACTCATATGCGTCACATGGCCCAATCTGAGCGGTTGATTACCCTCAATTTGACGACCATAAATCACTGGACTCCAAAATGGATGTTTATGTTTTAGTAAGCAAGGTCAAAGAGGACAAGAAATGGCTCAATTAATAAAATTGAGCTTCAGTGAATTTGTTACCAAGCCAAGTCCAAGATGTTTGCATAGTGGCTTGGCTTGATTGATGGACACAGTCGCCACATTCAAAGTGAGTCTAACCATATAAACTCCACAACTTACTGGAATCTTAAGATACTAGAATCAGACACTCTAGGCTCCGTTTGGAAACACAGATTGAAAAGTAGATTTTGGAATAAAGCTGCTTTTTAAGATGATTTTAGACCTTAACTTTTTTGGGATGCTTTTTTTAAATTCAGGTATCAATATTTGGAAGGAGTTTAATGTTTGGTAGAAAAAGTTGCTTTTCAATTCAAAAAATCGATTCCGACCAAAAATCGTTGTTTTTTATATTTTAAAAACACGGATTTCGAGAGAAAAATTAAAAGGAATCCAGCTTTTGATTCCGCCGGAATCCAACCCGTTTCGCTGCACGATTTTGGGATTTTAGCTTTTCAAAAAGCGGAATCCAACTCGTTTGGCTGCATGATTTTGGGATTTTAGCTTTTCAAAAAGCGGAATCCAACCCAATCGTGCAACCAAACGGAGCCAGGCTCCGTTTGGAAACACAGATTGAAAAGTAGATTTTGGAATAAAGCTGATTTTTAAGATGATTTTAGACCTTGACTTTTTTGGGATGCTTTTTTTAAATTCAGGAATCAATATTTGGAAGGAGTTTAATGTTTGATAGAAAAAGTTGATTTTCAATTCAAAAAATCGATTCCGACCAAGAATCGTTGTTTTTGAGATTTTAAAAACACGGATTTCGAGAGAGAAATTAAAAGGAATCCACCTTTTGATCATGCCGGAATCCGACCCGTTTGGCTGCACGATTTTGGGATTTTAGCTTTTCAAAAAGCGGAATCCAACCCGATCGTGCAACCAAACCCTTAAAGACTCGAAACAATGCACCATTATCATAAGAGTACAGGGTCATTCTAATGTTACCAGTAAAAAATCCAAACCAAGATATTGACCAAATAAAGTAGTCCACAACAATAATAAACTATCACATCTAGCCAGGAACTCTTCATATGGGATCATATATCCCAGTGGATGACTTGAATTTGAATAACCAACATGTGGAACATTCTCCATGCAAACCGAAGTGTGACTAAGATCATACAAAATTCAATAAAAACAAAGTACAATTAATACTTCATAATTCAGTGGAAATCCATAAAATCAACACCAAAAGACCTCTAGCTAAGATTTCTCAAAAGATCAATCAATAATTGAACACCAGTTCCCTAAAATTCATAGAACCCAATTCAACATATATAAAAATGATCGCAAAAGAACAACGATGGCTACGAATCTCACCTGAACAACCTCTACAATCGTACGCGTGACCAGCGCAGCCGCCCTCTCCGTGTAATGCCCCCTCGCAACGATCCTATCAAACAACTCCCCGCCCTCGCAAAGCTCCATAACAAGATGCACGGCATTGTCGTCCTCATAAGTATCCTTCAACGTCACGATATTCGGGTGCTCCGGCATGTGCCTCATGATCTCTACCTCCCTCCGCACATCCTCGATATCCACCGCGGTCCTCAGCTTCTTCTTCGATATCGACTTGCACGCATAGGCATCCCCAGTCTCCTTCTCCGTGCAGAGGTACGTAATCCCGAATTCTCCGCGCCCAAGCTCCCTCCCGAGCTCGTATTGACTACCGATATCCCGACCCGTCGCGTCTTTCAAGACGTAGAACTTGTTCGCGCCGCCTCCGTCGTTGGCGTGGTAGCCCGGGTAGTCTATCGCAAAGGGGTTTGGTTTCTTCCCCTTCCGGCCCTTCCTCTTCGTCGGGGACGACCCCGCCGGGGTCACGCAACAATTCCCCATCTATTAAAAAATCGGGTTTTTCTTTGATCTTTGAAGATGGAATTAGAAAAACTGCAAAAACCCAATTCGATATTCCCCCTTTTAAAGACGAATCAAAGAGACCCAATTCGTATTTGGAGCTCTGGATGAACAAAAAACCGGATCTTTGAAGAGAAAACCTGCTAGAACCCCTTCAAGAACAGATCTTTGAATGAAAAAACAGATACCCAGATGTGAGAATCACCTGATCAAACGATTTTGGGAGAGACCCAGCTGTTGAAAAGCACAGATCTCTCCAAGGAACCCCTAAAGATCCAAACTTTGGTCGATAATGAATAGAAGAGAAACAAAAAAAAATGTGAAGCCTTTATGAGGAACAGTGAGGAGGGTGAGATGGGTGTGGCTTGGGTTTTGAGAGGTGGAGGAAGAGACCCAATTTAATGGGTTTAGGGGGGGGGGGGGGGGGGGAAGAGGATGAAAAAAGGGGTATTTTTGGGTGGTGATGAGAGAGGAGAAAGAGAGGGCAAAGAGGGGTCAAGGACTTCTTTACAGGTTTCTTTCCCATTCTAACCCCCTCTAAAAATTAATTATCTAATTTAATGATAAAAATTAATATTAGAAACAATCTCAATTACAATTTGACAAAAAATTATAAAAAAAAGTATATACCCTTCGTTTTTAATAAATATCAAAATAAAATATAGACCTCATCTAAAACGGATATATATAAGATTGAGTTTGAGACGGTAAGAAAAAGTGCCTATTTTCTAACATCTTATAAAATATAAGTTTTATTTGTTTTTATAATCTCTCTTTTAAAACTGTGGATGTATTTAAGAGGATGATTTGATAATAAAAAATCTCATTTCTTTTAAAAGTAATTTTTATAGACATATTTTTATTTTGGGTTTTTTATTTTTAACTCCCCGTAAACCATCGTATTTAGCTATCGCTCCCTCACTTCTTCGTATTTGGGTTTTACTCCCTGAATTTAAAGGATAATTCCTTTTTACTCCCTGCGAGGGATCTATCTATAAATTATTTAATTTTTTTTAATCCCTGATAGGGAGTAAAAAGGAATTATCCTTTAAATCTAGGGAGTAAAACCCAGATACGAAGAAGTGAGGGAGCGATCGCTAAATACGATAGTTTGCGGGGAGTTAAAAATAAAAAACCCTTTTATTTTTAAAGTTTTTTGTAAATGATATTTATAACTAAAAAAATTCAATCATATTTTTTATAATTCTAAAAATATGTATGAAGATTTTGGTCAAATGAATGAGAAGATCTGGTTACACCCAATACAAATATCAAACCCCGGTTCCCCTCTCTCAAAGGCTCTGTCATAATTGCCCTTTCTTTTTGGATGAAATTTTGGGTGAGGGTTGTTTGCCGTCCAAAATACCCTTTATTTACCTCCAAACTCCAGAATTGCCCCTTGTCATATTTAATTAATAAAACATGAGAAAATCCATATAACCCCGATAAAAATGCTCAAAATCCGTATAACCTTACTTTTTCTGAAATTCATATAACCCCATGTAAGCCCAAATAACCCCCTAAGCTAAATTTCAATTGACATATGAGATATATTTTGTTTAGTTAACCATGGTCGAAAACAAAACATATCAAAAATCTTATACAATATGTTAAAAATGTGTAAAACCTCTGTAAATGATGATTGTACCCTCTGAATACAGAGGATTTTTCGCATTTTTAACATATTGCAGAGGATTCTAGTATATTATATTTTCAGTCAGGGTTAACTAAACGGAATATTCATAGATATTCCTCATATGTCAATGAAAATTTAACTCAGGTGGTGATTTAAATTTACATAGATGTTTTCAGGGGGTCATGAACTTCAAGAAATGTCAAAGGGTTATTTGGATTTCGGGAAGTTTACAGGGGGTCATATGAATTTTTCCCATAAAATATATATTTTCATAAAAATAAAATATGTATTCAAATAAATTGAATATCTATATTTTTATACTTTTAATCTAGTATATATGATAATCTAATATATTGGGTTGAGAGTGTAGAAATGATTGATCGAGGTGTTAATTATTATTTTTTTCCGAACAAACTCTAATATTAGAAGTTTAGATAATTAATATAACTATAGCATATATCTCGATGTTTATAAAAATATATATTATGTTGCCTGAAGTATATACTATACAAATAAATAAAAGAGCATTATTACACCATTTTTTTCAACCTTATTTTATTATATATATCTTGTTAATCATGTATACAAATACTAACAAGATATATTTTATAGAAATTTTTACATTTTCTATAAATAAATCTTTATAATTTATTAAAATATATACTTTATCTTTTATAAAAGCATATATCTTATTATATAATATATCTTAGAAAATTAAAATATGTTAGTTGTTCAAAAACACAATTAGGGGTTGCCATATATTGAAACTTTTTGATCTCTAACTAACATGAAAATGGAGAGTAATATATGGCAACAGTGTTAGTCTTGTTTTGTGGAAAAAATGCATCACATATTCACAAGTGGCCTCCTTAGTCTATATATACAAAATTTAATTTTGTCATTTGATATATGAATTCAATTTTATTTTTATTTTCAATCACAAGAGCTAACAAATTATAGTCCCTTGTGGACCCAATTTTGATATACTAAAGTCTTTGGGAGGCAAGCCAGACACAAATTCTAAAAGCACAATCATGTGATTCACACTCTTTTGCTAGGCAACTTTCAACTTGACCTTAAGAAGAAACTAGCAAATCCATATTGAACAAGATTGGCTTCAAAATCAAGTTTTATTGCATGTAATGACAAATACCTATTTTCCAATTCCCCTTGAGTTTGGAAAAGGTTCTATTATTTCATTTATCCAATCTACCTTTAATTGGGTGGGAACCTAATTCACTATTTTCACAAACTTAAGCACAGTAAATATAATGCTTGTTGGGTTGACATCAACTTGTTATTCTTGTGACGAATTGGTTGATGAGTCGACTTGATCTTTTTTTCAGACAAGAGAAAGTCCTATAAAAAACACTCTAAACATCAACCTAAATTGCATTTATTTTTCTATATTCAGTTTTTATTTTTATAATCTTAGAACAATACATGACAACATTTGATTGACACATTGAAGTCTTGTACTCTCTAAAATTTTTTTAAAAAATCTATGTGGCAGCATCGAAAGCTTTTCAGGGAAACATTAACAAACATATTTACATTTTAAAAAAAATATTAGAATTTTTTTAGTTTAAACATCTTTTGGAAATTTTACTTATGCAAAACATTTTAAAACATCTAAAATTTTATTTCCAAAAGTTACTTATTAGGTCCTATTTAGATAGAGAATTAAGTTATTCTGAGATTTATGACTATTTTATTATAAATTAAAATAAAGTGATATTTTGTTTGATTATATTTTAATTTATTCTTGTTGAAAACATCATATTAAATTTTTTGTTGTTTACAAAAATGTGAATAAGGTGCGGATAATGACTTATAAAAAGTTTTAAAAAAATAATAGTTGATTTATAAGAGATGATGACAATTGATTTGACAGTGGATCCATATATTCTTTTAGGTTAAATAACCTGAAATAACTTAATTTTAGAGATTAATTGAAATTCATAAATCATTTTATATCAGTTTATTCTGACGTATAGATTCTCGTTTATTCCAGCTATTCAAATAGCATTAAACTAATGTGACAAACCGTTTATTATCTATAAAAAGTGCAGCCTTAATTATACACAAATTTGGTAATCTTGCAATTAACCTGTGAATCAGGGGTATTCTCCAATACAAGTTATCTAGACGTGCTGACGTGGCATATCCTTCTCGAAGCCAGACCAAAATGGGATATCCCTAATCTGCTTCCATTACCCTTGTCTTTGAACCTATTTACGGAACTACCGCATGACGTGTCATTTTACGATAGTGCCCCCTTAAGAACATTTTTAAGGCGGCCGGGGATACGAATGGCAGAAATGAAAAGTCAAAGGGTATTGTCGTCACAAAAGAAATGGTCAGCCGAATCCGCTGTGTGAACAGGTTGACCAGATGCGGTCCGTGAGACGACCGAAGACCAACGCCCTCAATGATTGTTTGACCTGATCACCCATTAATTTTTTTTGGGTCGAAAATACATTTAAAAAAAAAAGATTTTGAATAAAATGATTTAAATAAATTTAATTCATGTAAAACGTATTTTTGTGTCTTTTAAAAAATAATATTTTTATATTAAAAATTGTAAATAATTTTTTAATTAAATCAATTATTTAAAATGCGTTTGACAACCTTTTTAATTTTCTATTTAATTAAAAACAAAAAATAAACTAATTACATGTTATTATATAAAAACAATATATATATATTTAAATAATTACCACTTATGATATATTTTAAAAAATTTAAAAATTTCAATGGATAGTATATGCTCGATTAATGGAGTGTATCACCGACTGGGAGATCGACTTCAGGCTACAGACAAAACTGCAAACGAGATTGAATGTATCTGTACTCTTTTTAATGGGGTTGATATGCTCAGTCAGTTTGTGACCTATTTGCAGCTATCATATCACTAATTTACTAATTTAGTTACTAATGCAGTGATAGTATATATTTCATTAATTCAATATGTACCATGTTAAAAAAATACGCGTTCAGTTCATATACGCATGTACATCAGAATAGAAACATGAGCGTGCTGTATAGATGGGTGTATTTTTATTTTTGCTAATATATTTGCACGAGAAAATGTTTTAAAACTGACACAATGAACAGCTGACAGAGAAAAGATTCCACAGTTATTTGATTCCACAGTTATTAATATATCCTTAGTTGTGACTTTGTGAGTCGTGGTCTCTGCCAATCAATCAATGCAAAAAAAAAAAGAAAAAATGTTAGGGGCAGTACACGCAGACTGTCTCACACGTTTTGATTTTCATTAAAAAAAAAAAAAAAAAAAAGTAAGAGTGGTGATACATAGGCCCAAATCATAAGCTCCATTCACAAGCTCCATGACGTGTCATCACCTTATTGGTTGGTTTTTATTGGTTTGTTGACTTTTGAAAAAGTGTAAAATGGTAAAATACGGATATGCCCTTCATTAAAAATAGATCTCATTGACCTAAATCCCCCTTTTTTCTCTTATTAATATTTCACATTAATTTGAATTTTCTTATTTTAAAATTTAAGTATTTTGAAAAATATATCCCACTCTAAAATTTATCTATTTCAAAATTTGAATTTTAAAATTCTTATGAATTTTACACCAAAACTTACATAATTTATACAAAAATTACTTATATTATTTTTCATCAAAATTATACCAAAATTTACCTAAATTACACTAAAATTATCTAAATAACAAAAAAAATGTTACAGTTTTTTTTTATGATTATAACTGTTACAGAATGTAACATAAATGCATAAATGTAAATGTAACAATCTTATTATTGTATAACTGTATAAATGTAACAGAATGTAACAGTGATGCATAAATGAAACATAAATATGTGAATGTAACAGTTTATAACATTCATGTTACAAAATATTGTAGAAACAAAAAAAGAGGAGAAAGGATGTAGCAGACGCCCTGTAAATCAAACATTCATGAATAATAATATGATTGATCATTGAAATATCCATGAATTCGTATGTTAAATAACATTATGTTGTTACAAGACTGTTACATTTTAAATGTAACAAAATAACAAAAAACTGTGTATTGCTTAAATGTAACAAAATAACAAAAAACCGTTGCTACACACATGCACAAGATTGTTACATTTCAAATGTAACAAAAATCATCATCCGAAAATCTTTCAAAAATCACAATCATCATTCGAAAATCTTTCGAAAATCACCCGAACCTGCCCTTCAAGCCCGGGAGGCAGAGGAGGAGGTGGAGTGTCGGAGGGAACCCTGATGCATCAGGAGGGGGTACTAGGGGTACTAGGGTTTCGTCACGGATGTCTATGGTTCCGGAGATAAGGCGTTGGGAGGAGACGAGGATGCCGGTGAGGTCAAAGAGGCGGCGTTTGAGGGTCTTGCCGGAGATGGAGGGGGAGGAGGAGAGAGGAGAGGCACTGTGTGTGGTGAAGAAATAATAATGAAGAAATAATGGTAAAGGAATATATGATTTTTAGAATTAATGATATCCACAATCATAGGGATATATGTTAGGGTAGTTATTAAGTAAAATGGCATAATAGGTAATATCTCATTGTCACATCATGGGGCTTATGAATCATTATTGAAAAAAAAAAAATTTTACCTAATGATATATATTTTTTAATGACGTATTATTCACATTGAACAAAAAACTTGAAATTTTTTTATGATGTCTATATATATATCTTTTTGATATACAGGTTATCCATAGGACTGTCCCGCGAACTACGTGCAGTGGCGGAGCGATGATTTTTTTAAAGGGGGGTTAATATGACTTGTATAAATATTTTCTATGGTTATATTATTATTTAAAAAAATTAATAGTATATTTTAAAAAAAATGAGATAAGGACATTCATAAAAAAAATATGTCATTGAATAATTATAGAAAAACTAATTGTCAAATTTTACAATAATATATTAAATTTCATGTCAATGATTTATAAAAAAAAATATCAAAACATAAATCTACTTTAAATTTGACATCGAGAAGGTTTCATATTCTAAAAATGTTGAGTAGTAGAGTGTTACTGTTTAGGGAATAGACACTATTACACTCAATTTTTTTACTGTCCAAAATACAGTCATGTATATCTCGTTAAAAATCCAGAGAAACATATACCTCGTTAGACGTTATACATACCTCGTTAAATATTTTCTTAAACTTAAAAATGAGTTCAATTGACTCGAAATGGAGCGATGTATATTTTTTAATCAAATCATATACATCATTAGATGGTGTTTATTATTTTTAAAAATGAAAATATGTGTGGGTTGAATTTTGATTGATAAAAAAAATTAAATCTAACATTCTTCTCAAAGATTTTCATATATATAGGTGAGGTTATGACCTGTGGGCTCAATTAAAATCAATTAATCACAAAAAATAAATGTATTTTAGAAAGAAAAGAATGAAAAATAAAAAGAGTAAAACCCAGGAGCCTGTGCCCCCCAGGCCCATGGTGGCTCCACCACTGACTACGTGTAACAACTCTAAAAAAAAGGTTGTTTATGAGAAAGAGAGGATTAACTAGGGTTGATCGAAGACTTAATTAGAATTCAACAACCGTAGTCAAAAAGGCTTTCTTGTGATGGAATCTTTGAATAAAATCACAAACTCTACTTTGTGATCCAAGACCAAGCCACATGAATCCTGGTCCCCCCCCCCCCCCCCCAAAAAAAAAACAAATTTCCTTTTTAACTTTTTTTAAAACAAATCCCTCCAAACTATACCATTAATGAGCAAGTTGTAAACATGAAAATTTTGAGTTTATTCACAGTTCACTAAAGAAAATAAGATGAAGAGCAGTAACGAGATATTTTGTATTCTAGCATGAGCGGGTTGTTCACTTAGGTTGGATCCGCCATATTTTTTGCAAAGGTATTTTGATCATTTTTAAATTTTTTTTCCTATTTATTTAATATATTACTTGTTAAAGTTAGAGCTAAGACATTATCTTTTAGAGAGGTGGTCATGTGCATAATTATTTTGAGAGAGAGGAACTCCAGTGAAGAGAAAGAGAACCTGGTATAGAGTTATAATCCAATTATTTGATGTAATGAATCGATTCATGCTCTTCAACGTAGACCTTTTTTTTTTTTTTATGAACTGTGGAAATCTGTGTGTTCTCTTGTGCTAACATCTAGCCTTAAAAGCATCATTGTGTTAACAATAGTTACAGTCCTCCCATGTTTGGATTATACACTTAAGAAAACATATATATTTATAACAAAAGTAAAATATATGCTAGAATGAATTGAACCTATCTCATTTTATTAAAAAGAATCATATTTTAATTTATACTTATTAGAAAGAAGGAAGGTAAGCATGATTTTAAACAAGACTCAGCTCATATAAAAAGAAGAAAATACTAGAGATAAATTTCACCCTATTAAATATAATTCCTTTATTAATATATACTAATATAAATTACATCTTAACCCAAATCAAACCAGTTAAGATAATGTTAAGGGGGCATTCTCATTCTTGCAACCGTGTGTGCATTTTATCTGTGTTTTTATTTACTATATTTTTTGAAAATGTTTGCTGATGTAATGAAACATGTATTTTCATAATTAGCGTTTATATTTTAATGAATTACACATGCTGTTATATACCTTAAAAAACAAAACAATTATAGGAATAATTGAGATAACAGTGTACGGATGATTATGTATAAGGACAACATGTAACAATGACATTGAAAAAGTGAAACAATAATACTGAGTTATATTAATTGATCATGTGACATGGGAGGCAGATAAAATTGAATATAGCAACAGTCAATAAAAAAAAATTGAGCATTTTTGGATCCTGCCACCTACATTGCCTTTGCAAAATCATTTTTTCAGTTTTTGTTCAATCTCTCCCATTTTTAATCTATTCCAATTTCTACACTTCATTGTAATCTTCCCCCGTTTGAATAAGAATAAAATGATTTTTGTTTGGTTGTGTTTTGAATTATTCTCGTTAGAAAACTAATACTAAAATTTTTGTTGTTTAGATAAAATGTGAATAAGGTGTGAATAAAGATTTATAAAAAGTGAAAAAATGATAACACTTGATTTGACGGTGAACCCATCAATTTTTGTTGGGTTAATAACCTGAAATTTTTTTGGGTTGGCTGGAATTCATATACTACGTTATACTAGTTAATTCTGACATATAGATTCTCATTTATTTTAGCTTTTTAAACACCTATTTTGAGGTTATTATGATTAATTCTCACATATTCCGAATCTTATTCTCCAACCAAACGGGCTTAAAAGGAGAACTAAATAAAAAACAATAGTCACACAATGAGTTACAATTTTAGGGCATTCATCGAAGTATGGACACATCTTAACCAAACAAACACAGTTGACATCATATTGACCTAATTTAATGTCAGGGTTACAGTCCAATTACTTTATATTTTTCTTTTAGAAGCCAGATAAGATCAATTTAGGTGCACCACCACTTTCAGCACATTTGATATATTGAAGTGGGGTCTAAGGGTCTAACTCAGCATTTTGAATTATTACAATATGTGAAACATGGTGAAGACACCCATTAACAAATAATTTAGGTCTACGGTCTGCTTGAAATTGGAGTCAATATCCACATGGGTTGACCATAAATAACATGAAAAAAATTTATAATTATAATTACAAGGAGCAAATAATCATAGGATGACATGTCTTTTTATTAATAGTCTGTACTCTAAATAATATGAATAGATTGCTTGTCACATTAATGGTTTTGGGAGGATTATACAATGAATTTGTTTCATTTGCATGATTTTATAAGACATATTATGCGGATATTTTAAATTTTATGCACACCATTTATTAACCACTTTTTTTTTATAGAATGGTGTGATGATTGGAAAGAAACTAGTTAGATGTAGTTGGCAATTGTATGCTTAATTTTTTTTTTTTTGGCAAATATTTGATAAAACTCATGATACATGATTATCATTCTTCGGCTCCGTTTCGTTGCGCGTTTGAGACGATTCCGCTTTTTGAAAAGCTAAAATCTCAAAATCGTACAACCAAATGAGGCGGATTCCAACGGAATCAAAAGCTGGATTCCTTTTAATTTCTCTCTCGAAATCCGTGTTTTAAAAAGCTCAGAAACTGTGATTTTCGGTCGGAATCGATTTTTTGAATTGAAAAACAATTTTTTCTACCAAACATTAAACCCCTTTCAAATATTGATTCCTAAATTAAAAAGAAACATCTCAAAAAAGTCAAGGTCTAAAATCATCTTAAAAAGCAGTTTTATTCCAAAAACTACTTTTCAATATGTGTTTCCAAACGGAGCCGTCATAATACATCAATTTGCAGAAAAGGGATCATTAATTAATCTTTTATAAATATTCATACAACTTCCATGATATATGTCTGCTGAGTTGTAAATTTATCCCATAAAAAAAGTAGTCCAACAAATTGGTATGACATAAATCACAGGCAGATAGGTTTCACTCAAAGGCATATAAAGGATATGTAAGACTGTTTGGATGGATGGATAGACTAATGAATACTATTTATTAGACAAAAAAGAACTGTTGGAGAAAGCTCAAACAACCTTTTGAGTTGCATGAAATAATAAAAAATGAATGAAACTTCATCACTTTGTTTCATGTCTGAAAAAAAAAAGTAAACAGTTCAATATGCTTCACAGAGAAGAGAAAGTGGTGATTGGGGTGCACGAGATTACAATGATATTGCCAGCTGATGCCTTTATAAAAGCATATGTTTGGGATGCAATTGATTATATTGTCTCTATTTAGCAAACCACAAATGTGTTTTTTCAAAAAAAAAAAAAAAAAGAGACCACAAATTTGATGGATTCAATGCAATCATGCCAAGTGATTACCTTTGTTAAGAAACTTATACTGTATACATTTGCCAAGTGCTTATCTTTGATAAGAAACTTATACTATGTACATTTTTTAGGGTGGGGGTAAATGGCATGGGAGAAAAAGAGAGAGAGAAAGAAGCAACCCACCTTAAATTTTATTTGGGTAGGTATATGACAGGCGAGGTGGGAATAAACACCTCAATAAACAATCATACTACTATTATTTCTAAAAAAATAAGCGTGTAATTTTGGAACATGAGACGCACATGTCATTATTTGTTTAAATCAATAAATAATCAGAATAGTTGATTGTTTCTATAAGATATTAAGATGGTCTTTGCAAACAAGATTAAATAATCCCTCTTATAACCCTAACAATGAAAACACTAAATAAATAGAAGAAAAGATGAAAGACCTTCATGAACCCCCACTGATCTTTTGGTATATCAATGCATAGGCTTGTCCACTCAAACATCTGTCCTGACCCTCAGACTTTCATGAACATGCTCACTCATGCATGCAGAATGTGACCTCTCCTCATCATCCCCTCCACCCAATAAGTAATTATTGTTATTCTAGACCACATATAACTTTAGAGAAGACATGTTAATTTACCATCTGGCATCCAAATGTATCTATTGTCTATACATTACTCAGTATAACAATTGTGGTCCTACTTAAGAAGTTGGCAATGGCCCAACACAAAGTAACTTAGCTAACAGTTGTCTATGCTTTACTCGTATAAAGTGGTCCTAACTAATAAGTTGGCAATGGTCCAACACAAGATAACTTATATAACTTGCACTTGGGAGTAACACAGATATATATTATTTTTGTCATTTCAAAGCAACCTTTCAAAAAAAAATCACTCGGCGGCCAAAAAGTGTTGTAGATAGAAAATCAACATACAATATACTTACATTAACGAGATATTTATTTCAATATAAATTTTTTATATTTTCTATAAATGCATCAATGCAATTCATTAAAATATATGTTTCATTTTTTTATAAAAACATGTATCTCATTAGATGATGTGTACTATTTTAAAAAATTCAAAACACTTGTAAACTGAAATTGAGACTGAAAAAGGGACTATGTAACATTATCCAAAAAAAAAGTATGCTTTTTTGAAATAAAACAGTGTTCCCAAACACACTTTGGCACCCAAAAAAATTTAAGCTTTTAACTTTTTTTATGCTAAAGCAAAAAATGGTTATCAAACAGACAAACTTAAATGCATCATCATTACCTGATTTTGTCTATGACACGGTGCTTTAAAATCTGTATTTTATAAACCAGTCATCATCAAAAGGTGTGCATAAAACATTTAAAAGCAAAAGGCTGCTTTTCAGATTGTGTTTCCAAATGCACCCTTAATCTAGATCACTTTCCACTGCAGCAAATCAATCTGCATGTCTAAAGAACAATTAAGGTCATGTGTTTCACATCTGTGGCCTTATTCAATGAATTTATTTTGGCATTTCCATCATAGTTTCAGCACAAGCAGAAATGAAGTGCTCTGCTTTAATTTTGCATGACCATTAAATCATAAACAGATAATGAGAGGAACAGTCCTACATGCAATCCCAAGTGCTCCCAATGTGTATAAGAAGCATGCACTTTCATAAATATAACTGTTTTTGTATGAACCCATTTACTGAAAAAATGAAAAATAACATGCTTTTGACTTCAAACAAGGAATGAGCGTAACAACACCCTCAAAGAAATACAATTAGAATGTCAAAGACCATAAGTATGTTATCATTTCACAATTTCTTTTTATATGTCATGAACTGAGACCAATGACTATATATTGATCATACCTGAGTTCCTGAGTTTAGAAGAAACAGATGGAATAATATATTGTATTATGTAATGATGATCGAAAGGTCCATTTTATAGTTACAAGATGTACAAGCCCTAGAATAGAAAAATGATCAAAATGCCCATGACAAAAATTCGAGTCGGAGGCGCTGCCCCCGAACCCCCATACACCCAATCGACGATCCCCCACATGGGCCTATTCCCTCTGACCTGGGGGGGGAGGGCTGCGGCCCATGGGGGGCATTACCTTCTAACCCCCGGGCCTCCAAGAATAAGCCCAACAACAGGCCTATACAATGACTCCAATAAGTTCCAGGCTAAAGGTACAGTAGTTGATAAATTAAATTAGAGAACCCTACTGTCCTGGAATCTAAGGCCACAAAAAAAGGACCATCATTTTATATTATTTCAAGACAAAAATTTTGGAACATTGGCAACCGTTGTTTGTAGCAGTGATAAAATTCTCGGGCTAATAGTATAGAATGCACATAGCAGGATACTAGGAGGAGAGAGATTAAATACAATCCTAACCTTATGACATTTTTTAAAACATAAAGTGGTCATTCCTAGACTCAAACCACTTTTGTACTGTTAGACTGATTATAGTTTATTTAGATTGTGTTACTAATTTTGGTCAGACTAATGAAGTCGGGAATTTTTATTTTTCAAATCATACATTGATTTTAGCTGATGCCAAGTGCTTTGGACAAGCTATCTATACTGATGATGTTTATCATGATGGATGGCTTCATAATAATTGGATGGTTATGATGTAAACTCTAACTATGACAATATATTGGTTAATGGAAAGCAATGAAGCATAAGTAGGTGCTCTGAGCTCACATTCCCTGCTTTATTAAAGACTAAAGGCATCAACTTATTTTCTTGTTGGATGAGATGGATTTAGAAATATTAGATGGATTCCTTGGGATATTTAGCTCAAAAGAAAGTTCAATCTCATTGTAAGTTTGTCATCTTTCATATCCTCCTCAACCACTTGCATCAAAGTCTTCATAAACTTTGACCTTCTTATGTAACAAATGCTATCAACCCTCATAAATCATATATACCTTTCATATTCTCCTCAACCACTTGCATCAAAGTCTTCATAAACTTTGACCTTCTTATGTAACCAATGCTATCAACCCTCATAAATCATATATTTAAAATATTAACATTGTAATAACCAAAGAGAAAATCATATGCCCAAAGTGAGTATTCACACTAAATTAGAGAACTCAACTGGGTATCAACCAAATAATGCCCAACCAACATTAAAATATTTATTTTTTATGATGGCTATTGAAGGTTACACATAAAAATAATAGTTATTCAAAGAAAACATTGAAAAGGTCTCTCATTGCACCCCCCCCCCCCCCCAAAAAAAAAAAAAACCCTAGTGAGGCTGATGGGTACAAATTACAAAATGATCAGTGCAAGGTTTTCATGATTTCCCGCACCATCTTACAAAGTGATTAATATTCTAGCATGCTGTCAAAACAAAATCTGATGGAAATCAAACAAAATGAACAACACATACATACACTAAGACTTCACAACTCGTCTTCAATTCAAGTCATGTGATTAGACAGGTTGCGATTTCTAAGTCACCCTTCTTTGATTATTCAGGTATATATTAAGATAACAGCAAACCCAAAATCTCTAAATGTTTGGAGCTGTTAACTTACAGTAACAGCTTCCGTTCAGAAAGACAGGCTGATCGATCCTCTCATTCACCTTTGCCATTCTGTTGCGAAGCAACGTAATTATGTATTATTTCCATGGCAAGCTGGTGAGCGCTCTTGTTCTGCAACTTTGCGAGGCCATCCATGGCTTCATAAGTCTGCTTGTCAGTGAAGAGCTTAAGATTGTATCGCGATGGCGCCTCTGGTGGACCTTCCCACTTCTCAACTAGCTCTTGCATTTTCTCAAAACCCTGTGATGCAGCAAAGTTGCATTGGTTTCTTCTTTTCCTAAGGTAATTTTACCTACCCTGTTTGGAACCAATTGTCGAATGGATTTTGCTTTTGCAAATCCAATTATTGGATAATCAGTTCCAAAAGAGTATTTTTGAACTTCAACTTTTGGTTTCAAATTTTAGTTTTCGTGTGTTGATTACCAACAAAACTTCTTTTATGAAAAGCTGGTTGAGAGTTGCTTTCTACAATAGGTTATTTTAATCAATTTAGAGCATAAGCTATTTTTGAAAATCATTTCCAAACGAGACCAGGATACTCTTAATCAGCTTTTATAATTCTGGAACTTACCATACGGTTGGTGAAGTGGCCGAATGATTCCTTTGTTTGGCGTTTGTGCTTCCAATAGTAAAACAACGGCTCAAACACCTTCTCCAGGTCTTGAACCTTAATTCTATTCATGAAGCAATTTGCTAGTGAAGTCTGGTTGGGCGTTCCTCCAAGCCATATCTATTTGACAGAGAGAGGATCTCAGATGACAGTAGTAAGGAACCATTCTTTTGACATTGAGTCATTGGCTGAAATTCCATACGGTTTTTCCACCAAACAACTATGATTCAAATGCCACACCGGGAATCACAATTGAATTTATTCTTATACTTGGAAGCAGAAACTACTAGATTCTCTATCGATCTTAGTTCCTTGTTTTGCCAAGAATGAAAGCCTTGTGAAGTACCTGATAGCTGTTGGGTCCATCGCCGACGAGCCCTAGCTCAGCCATGTAAGGCCTTGCACAGCCATTGGGGCATCCTGTCACCCTCACCACGAGGGACTCATTGTAGCTAAGACCAACCTAAATTAAGAAGACAGTCTTGATTCAAAATCCCAAACAAGGTAGACAATAGATTTCTGATTTCAGAAGTTATGTGAACTGAATTTTTCAAATGCAATCTACAAGTGTTTCTATAGGTTTCAGTGCAGTGAAGAAAGAGAATTGCATGAAGTTTACCTTTTCGAATACAGCTCGAACCCGCTTCAGAATGTCGGGTATACCTCGTTCTGCTTCAGTTATTGCCAGGGGACATAGAGGTAAAGCAGGGCATGCCATTGCAGTTACGTTAAGTGGATCCACATACCTCGGGTGCTATAAAAAGAAACATGGAAGACAGACGCGTATCAACTGCATAGTTCTAGAAATGTCAAAAGAAACAGAAGGAAAAGAAAATGTGTCATATCCAGAACTGGATTTTAAAAAAAAATTGTCTTCGTAGCACCCATGCAACATGTGTGCTCAGAGAACTATTTTACTCCCTCTCATTTTTTTAAATTGAACTTTATTTTCTTTTTTTTCCTTCCATTTTTTAAGAACAGATTGGTTAGAAACATATAAATTTTTTCCATTTTTTAAGAACAGTTTGAGGTTAATGAACAATGACACAAAGCTTGCCAAAATAGAACTGCCTTCAGTGAAGACTCCACTCACATGCACAGAGACATAAAAAAACTATCCCATGTGAATCATGTTACATATCATCACCAAAGCAAATAGATTCTTCTGTTATGGATGGTATTCTCCATGTGACAATGATTTTAATTGGTTCAGTATGTAAATCACACTAAATTAATACAAGTGTAGAAAAAATACCAGCAAACCAGCTTGAGCAAGGGCTGTGGTGATCGGCCGCCTCCAAGCACGGCGAATGTCACACAAAATTATGTTCTGGTTAGGAGTAAGGCGCACATTCAGGTTGTACTTCTCAATTACCTCCCTCAAAGTTTTCTTCATTTTACCTCCAATGCGACCATTATCCACATGAAGCCCACAAAACAGCGCACCATCACCCTGCAATTTATAACTGATTAGGGTACATTGAAATAGAGAATTACAGACAAAAAAACAGACACATGGGATAGACCACGCATAAATATGACAATGAATGGAGTGATATCCAGCAGATGGAAAAGCAAGTGACAAAAACAGTGTAACAACAAATAAATGAATAAACATGTAGTTTTCAGCATAATACTAATAAATAATAATTCCATAATCAAAAGGCACAGAAAGAATCATCAGATACATACCTGCTCATGCCATCCCAAATAGCTTTTGAATTCCCACTCTGGTAAATCACGGAAAGGCTCAAATTTCTTTCCGTAGTACTGCTCAACAACACTCCGGAACTTCTCGATTCCCCACTCATTAATCAAATATTTCATTCTACTATATTTTCTATCATCCCTCCTCCCGTTTTCTCGTTGCGTGACAACGATGGCTTTGATGGCATACAATATATCATCCTTTGGCACATAACCAAGAGGTTCACCTAAACGAGGAAAAGTGGTTTCAATCCTGTGTGCCCTTCCCATACCGCCACCAACCTGCAAAATGACTAATTAATCAGCCATAAATGACCGAAATATCTAGATGATTAAATGAGACGGATTGAAAACAACAGCATGACAAAGAATGCACCCCACTTACATAGATGTTGAATCCTTGAGGTTCGCCATCAGCATCAGAAATTACTACAACACCAACGTCATTTGTAAGAATATCAACAGAGTTGTCTGTCGGTATGGTCACTGCAACTTTGAACTTCCGAGGAAGGAACTGGGTTCCATATATGGGTTCTGGGGAATCAGGGAAATTTGTTCCATGTGTGTTATCATTGCGAGCCTGCACCACTTCAGGAGGTTCGGCTGACATGATTTTCTCCCCATCAACCCACAGATCATAATACGCACCCGATTGAGGGGAAAGAAGCGCAGCTATATTATCCGCTGTCTCTTGAGCAAACAGGTAATCTTTCCTGGTGAATGGTGCTGCAGGAGCAAGAACATTTCTGTTGAGATCCCCACAAGCACCAAGAGTTGATCCCATGTTTCTGATAATAGTGCTCATCACAGTCTTGAGATTTTTCTTTAAAATTCCATGTAATTGGAACGTCTGTCTGGTAGTCAGACGAAGAGTGCCAATTCCAAACTCATCTGCAAGATCATCCATTGCAAGATAAAGCTCGTTTGGGACTTTGCCACATGGGTTCTTTGTTCTAAGCATAAACTGGTAAGCTTTTCCACCAGGACCACGGACTTCTCTGTCGGCTTGTTGATAACTTCCATGAAACTTGATTAGTTGTGTTGCAGCCTCATTTATATTTGGAGCATCTGTTTCCAGCTCCTCATTCAGAGGGTATCTAAGAAAGTTGCTTTGCTCTTTGAATATTTCGACCTTGCTGCGCTTGACTTGTGGAGTGTCTGGCTTGACAGGCTGCACGTAGAAGTTAAAATGTTCAGACATTATACAGCAATCAAACCCTTTCTACCGATTCAACATTCATGAGATTTTATACGCATGGCATGTCTTTTATTTAGACTTTTATACCATCAAAAAGCAGATAAAAAACTACATATGTGCCCAGAAAAAAACAGACACCAATAGATGATGGCAAGAAATTAGTCATATGCGTGTGTTGAAGATGTGGGTTGCTGGAGTTGCAGCAGGGCGGAATAGATAGGCATTATTTTGGCTTATAACATATGGTATAAATAAAAAAATAGTATGAAAATAATTAAATTATTTTCTAGATGTATTCTATCATTAATATGGAAAAATATATGTAAAAATTTCTATTTTGGGTGTGAATGCATTGGCAATAATTAGAGTTAGCTTTTATAATTCTGAAGAATACCATAAATCATTCAAACTAAGTAAATACCCAGATCCTGAAATATACGAAGCATACAGTTCAACAAATAGAAGTATATTCGCCTGATAGGTATGGGAGGTATCCAAGCAGAGTACTTTGTGACTATGGTCATCATAGTCTTCTCGCTTTCAATAACAAAGACCCATTCCTAGCTCTACCAGGGAGAATGGAAAAAAGGCTAAGAATATAATGAGACTTATCCCACATTTTTTTTTTTTTGTAAAACTGCGAGAACATTAGCGAGAAGCCTGATTCCGTAAGGGACAAACACATGCTTAAACTACATAACCAATATGGGCTGACCTCAGTTATCGCGTACCCACTAACTGGATTCTTAATAATTCGAAACTGGTACCATGTTGCATACAACCTTTTACCAATCCCTCAAATGCACTTCATAAATAAACCCATTTTAATGCAATAAGGCTTCTTTTATGTTATTCCTATCGAATATGCCAATAAAACAATCTGTGCGTGAATCAGGCAAACCAAAGAGAAGAGATAACAACATCCTTGAATGTCAACAGACTGCAAAAGGAATAATTTTTTTCAAGAATTGTATCATTTCATGAAACAAATCAGAAATGTCAAGCAATAGTGGTTTGACCACTCAAAATTAAGCTACACACATTAATTTTTTTTTAAAAATGTTTTTCACTTAAACATCTTTCCAAAATTATTACAAAATTCTGTTTTTTTTTGCGTTTGGTTGCGCGATTGCAAAACTGATTCTGCAGGAATCTGCGATTGTAAAACTGATTCTGCAGGAAGCTCACTTTCTCAGCTTTTTGAAATCGCAACTTTTGGACACTATTTGACTGCAATCGCTGGGTTTAAAACTGTGATTACAAAACTGTTTGGTTGCACGATTGCAAACGCATCTTCCAGCAATCGCAATCACTGCGCAATCGCGCAACCAAACGCACACAAATTTCCTTTAAAACCTGAAACTTCAAAAACGCAATCTAAAGAGACAGAGCAGCAGAAGAATCCTGACCGTCGAAACCGCGCTTATAGTGGAAGAGCTCGTCGAATAAGACGTCGCAGGTGTCACCGCCGGAAGAATGGAGCACCTCCCCGGTCGAACCCTCCCGGACGACCTGAGCCCCTGAAACACCCCGATCTGGACCTCGCCGGCGGAGGGATTCACGGCCACCATCGCCGCCGTCGCCATCAGAGAAACTCACAGAGAAAATTAGGGTTTCTCGAAAACGATCGATCAAAAAAACACTCACTGTGGGGGGCGACGGGTAACAGAGAGCACACGAAGGGGCTTTTATTTTCAGTTTTGGGGAAATTAATTCCGGCTCCTCCTCGGAACCCTGAATTATTTTTAAGTCCCTGAAAACATTTAAACTTTTTTTAAGTCCCTTGTTGCCTATTATTTCCATGTCCTTTCGAGTAACAATTGTTGAGACTACCATTAACATATTCATGCCCCTGATCGATTATGTATACTATTAATAGGTCTGATAATATCATTAACAGGTCTAGCTAGATACATTGTTAAGGCGGGAGAGAGGGAATGACAATAAAAAGTGGGTCACCTGGGGAAGTGGGTGACTGGATACAACTCGAGGACAAGGAAGGACTGCCATTTGTGTGAGTGGGAGAGAAAGGGGCAAAAGTGAAAAAAATGGTAAAAGATAATAAATCAACTAATATGTGGAACCTAAAAATAAGTCTACATGTTTTAGGGACCTAAAAATAATTTAAGGATTTTTCGGAGGACCCTGAATTAATTTTCCCTTGTTCTTATGTTGAATATATTTGGTGGTGGAAGAGTTCGTCTGGTGATACGCGGGTTGTGTTTATTATGTCGATTTTCTGACGTGTATGGATTCTGTTGGTTGGTCGCGATAGCTTTTTTTATTGGGACTTTGATTTTCCTTTTGATGTTGATACATCGAACCTGGACGTGTAAGGTGGTCCCAACGTGTTGGATGTGATATTGGCCGTTGGATTTGTGATGGACGGTGTGGATTAGAGACGTGGATGTGGTGGAGATTGAGAAGGAAAGGTGAGGTTGGGTTTTGGGTTATGTTATCCAATCCAAATTTGATTGCTTGGATGAAGGCATTCAAATTAAACAAGTTAACCTATATTTAAATTACTTTTTTATTATAAATTAATCCCACCCAACCTGCCCCAAATCAATTTTTGGATTGATATGGATTTGGTTTTTAGTGGTGTAAGTCTGCATTTAAATGTACATATTTTTTAAACTTATAAGTTGCAGATTATAGCTATTAACTTAAAATAAACAGTTGTTACATGTTTGTTTAAATTTAATAAAACTTATTTAAGTTAAAAACAAATTTAAAAGTCATAATCTCTTGGGTTAGGGTTGCTTCTCATATTATAACTTGATAATTCATTTTCATAAAAATCTATGAAAATGAATTATCAAGTATATTTTATCCAACAATTTGTCATTTTCATAGTTTCATTTCCATTCTCTTATTTTCCATTAGTATTTTCTATCATACTTTGCTGCAATGATTGCAAAATTTAAATGATTTAAAATGACACTGTTTTGAAAATCAAACAAGAATCAAACTCAATTCAAACCTGAACATACCTGTTTAGCCACAAAAATAGACCTCTCCTTGGGTTGTGTTTGGTTGCACGATTATAAAACTGATTTTGGACAAAAGTTAAATTTAAAATTGATTTTACAAGAAGTTGTCTCTCCATAGCATCTGTAAAACTTAAGTTTTGGACATATTTTCAAATAAATATGTCTGCAGTTTTTACTCTAGTTTTTGGGAAAAGCAGGTTCCTGCAAACCCAAAGTAATATTTCTCAATGAAGTCAATTGATTAAGAATTTGCTCAAATCCGTTTCCAAACAGGAAGGCATCGTTTAATTGCACAATTGAGTAACTTTTGTGTTTGCAGGAAACTGCTTCAGAAATCGTGCAATCAAACAGTTTTATTATAGCAGCTTCTTACAAACAGATTTCAGGTAAATAATACCTAAAAGCTGCAATTTTAAAAGCTGAGAGGGTGAGCTTCCTGCAAAACATTTTAAAAACCACATTCATGCCAAATCAATTTTGCAATCGAACACGCCCCAAGGGTAGTGACAGGCTCACATGTTCTTGAAATATTGTACATAAATTGTGTCCCATAGGACTTACAGCTCGGTTTAGTGAGCTTCTACCAAAAAAAAAAAAAAAAATTTAACCTGAACATGAAAGAAATGTAATTAGTTGGATTTGGATTGAACTCTTTACTCATTAATTTTGTTCATGTTCACATTTGTTAAAATTGAAACAAAAGATAGAGATAACTATCTCAGATTTTCAATCTTTAGGTGAAATAAAATATCCACATTCTTATTTCAATTGACAACTATCCGCAGCTTATTTGATTATTTATTATATTAGATAGAAATAAATTATCTTCTCACTCACCTGTACTCATAATTATCCATTATCTCACTACTTACCCCTTGTCAAATCAGCCCTCAAAATATAGCCCTAGTTTTATGTATTAAAAAGGTGTTTTGTTGGCACATACATAACCTCCAAACATATGTTATATATGATTTTATACCATTGCAAACAATCTATTTAGCTTTATACAATTATAATGTTTAAAATTTTGTATATTTACCACTTTTATTAAGTTTCCTCTTTTTTTTTTAACTATGATAGTATGTTCATTAAGAACATTAATTCATACATAAAAACCAAATATTTGTTTTTATTATATAAAAACTATATTTGTAAATCATTAACTAAATCGAGTTTTAAACAAAAAAAATGATTTAGTTCAACCAAGATCTGCAATATATATATACACATATATATAAAACATCAAAGAGTTTTCTTTATATTTTAATTACATTAATATAATAAAGGAAAGAATGTTATTTTATTCTAATACTAATCAGATCAACCATAAAATAATAAATCTATAGAAAAACTTAATAGTCTTTTAATTTGAAATCGATAAATCATTTAGGATATAATGATTAATTATTTACACTATTACAAATATTAAATTATTATTACAAATATTAAGCTAAGGTTATTTTTATCCTTTCTTTCCACTAGTTAGGAGTTCAATATAATTAAGTAAAATTTTAATCATAATAAGTGATTAAACGAACATTTTTTCATTGAATAAGATTTCAATGGTATACATTTACATACGCTATGTAGTGGTAGAAAATAATTAACATGTATTTGAAGGGCAGACATGATATATATATAAAAATAAAAATAAATAAATAAAACCTCAAAAAATATCACAATCCTTTTTTGTAATAAACAGTGAATGAAAATTTTACAAAAAAGTAGTGATATTTTATAAACTGAAAAATGGACCTTGGGCTTCAGCTTTCATAAGGCTTTATCATCACCTGATAGCCAAGAATGATGTTCAAACAATGTTGATACACAACTGGAATAAGTGAAGAAGAATACACATTTCACTGTATTGAATGATGATGTTAGTCACATTAAATGTATGCCACAAAACATTGGCAATTCAGACTCAACCAAGGACAAACAGGCCTGGACCAGAATAATTAATTGATTTTAATGAGATTTTGAAAATCAAAGAGGAATAAAAAAGAAGAAAGAATTCCCTAGGAACCTCAGATCTGAAGAATAAGGATTACCTACCCAAATGCACCAGAGTATGTAGTGAAAAAAAAACTGACTTTCGGAGAAGCGGTTGCTAGGCATCGAACTTTTTCGGTTGGCGCCATTGTAACATGCTTCTTGAAAGAGAGCCGAGGAAGGCGCTTTTTTGTGGACAACCCCTCCTTCCAAACAAATGCTTTCCTCCTAAATACGAATAAGTTGGCTCTCCGCATCTCTCAATCTGCTCATACACAAAATGAGGGGTGAAAAGTGTCAAGGTGCATTCATGGAAGTAGTATAAAATTCATAACCAAATCAATGCTTGCTTCCCCAGATCATATGAGGCTCATTCAGTTAATAGTATTTATGAAGATTCATCAGGCAAAGGGTGTTATCAACAAGAAAATCAATGTGATCAACTCTAATATCTTCCATCATATAATCATCATGCAGAGATCAAGAATAACAAGTGTTCCCCTCCAATATTTTACAATCATTCAGTTAATAATACTTTTCTCTTAATAAAATCTTCCAACCTCAGCTGAAAAAAGACAATTCTTTTTGTCATAATTTTTTTAAAAAAAAACTAACCCAAGCAACCACAAGACATTTTTTGTAATTTGTTGGCACCAGGATAAATGCATCTGCATTAAGCTTACATCTGAACCAACTAAATAGTTGATTGCTGAATGCACATCAAAAATTGGTCTTGGAAAGTACATAAGCAAATTTGTCACTTTCCATCTATCCAAGCTTTTTGTCTACTTAGTGTGTGTTTGATATGAGTTGTTCAATAAGTAATGCTAATGCATTTATGTAACTGGCTTGTGTACATTACACAGTGAAGGTTTTGTAGCTGTCTAAACTCTAAAATACTCAAGATCAAATGTTAGTGGAAAGACAAAATATTGCACCTTTTTATTGACAAGAATATAGAATCTTAAAAAAAGGAAATCATAAGACATGAACAAACCTTGTGTATCTTGCCATTTTTCAAATGATACCGGACACCAGACCAGTTGATAGACTTCGAAAAGTACGAACGCAGAGAAGATACAGGGTACAGAAAATTGTCGACAAGCATTGCAAAAAGATCTGCTCACCATATACAATTTCTTAAACTTCAGCATCAGAAAGCTATAAATTGAAATTTTCATCATAGAAAAAAAAACATTGTTCATTTAAAGATTCCAGTCAAATTATAAATAAAAAAAACCATAAACATGGTCAAGCATGAGTGAATAAAAAAGTGAACTAACAAAATGCACCTGTAATGTTTCTAATATCAAGAAACTAGAATTGGAAGTTTTCACTTCAATTCTCCTAGATATTAAGAACATCTACTGAGTCCCAATTTTAGTTATTACAAATTCCATCATATGGTATTGGTTCCTGAAAAAAATATCAGAGGAATAAAATTGACTGAAGGATGTCCTTGGATACATTAGAGGCATGCCTTATATGATGTAAGACCTGCATATGGTCATTCCATTTCAGTCATTTGACACCAAATAGACACCAGTTAACAGATGCAATGGGTACAGCTAATCAACAATTCATTGTAACCCACCAAAAAAAAAAACAATTCATTATACATAAAGATGGAGAAAGTAACACCACAGGAGCAATAAATTTTAAATATTAATGTTTTTTTTAAAATGGAGAAAAGTAAAGTACACAAAAACAAATGAATGATTTCTGTGCTTATCTACTGATAAAGTAAATTAATGAAGATATAGCTTACAAATTGTACACATCACCGAGTGATATTTTGCATCCTGTATATATTTCTGTATGTGCTTATTGGTCTAGATAAGAAGTAATGAATCTCTAAATCACGAGACATTTGGTTTGCACGGGTGTAATTGTGAGAGGTCTATATTTCAAACACGACTGTTATGACTGTCATTAAAGTGCTTGTAGCCAGAGAGCTGTACGCAAAAACAGCTTAGTTGGCATGTCATGAGAGCATGTTTGTGTCATAAATTGTGCTAAAGTAATCATTGATATGATCCATAAACCACCACAACCCCGAGTTTTTAATAATCTAAATGAAAGGTGATATATATGATCTAGCATTATGCATCCAAGAAAGTAGGGCACATACATACATGCTCTTCGATAAAACTTGCAAAAAGTGATATACAGACACACCAGCAGCAAAAACCAAAAGAGAAGATTTCTTGATTCTCTTCCATTAGATTTGAAACTGATTATTAGTAACTTTTTTTTGTTTGATTAGTGGTGAGACTTGAACTTAAGACCTCACGGTGGCAAATTTTGTTGTCAATCAATGACCTATGGGTCCAAGAACCAATTACTATTATTATTAGTAATTTACATTATGCAGGGCATGATTTTGACATTAAAAAGTAAAAAGACACTTACCAGGCCCCAATTGTAAGATTTAAGTGATACTGGAGGCCCCTCTGGAGATAACATGCTACACAATTTTATTTCCACTTTTGTCAAATTCCACATAGAAATAAGTTCAATAACTGTGCATACAGCCAAACAGCCTGCCAGTAACAAACCTGCGTATAAAACTCTGTAAGGACCTATCTAAATTATTGAAAACATTGAACAAAAAGAAAATTTGCTTGGCCATAATTTGAAGTGAAGAACAGGATCAGCTATCTACGAATGCAAGCATCAATTGGATCTCATAAACAATGCTGATACTGCACCAACCTCAGTTCATCTAGTTATTTGCATAACATATACTTATGCTTAAAAATGAATTCAACTGATTTTGGAAGAACATTTATAATCCATCAAATGTCAAGGTAGTATACACATAATCAAACACAACATTCAACAGGACATTAAATTTTATACAAACCAGCTCCCTTGTCTAAGAGGAAGAGTGTGCTCACCAACAGACGTGTGAGTTGTTTCCTTGATTGGATAATCACTAAACTGCACCCTTAGAGCTGCTGCAAGATGTATCATTGCCATAAAATAAGGTGCCACAAATCCCCAGGACAGATAAATGTGTGAAGAAAACAATGCACGATTCATCATCCAATTAACTTCCGATATATATGATTCTAGAACGAATGTTTGCTTCCTCAGGTAATTCCAGTACCTGCATAAAAAATCAATAAAATTGATATATATGCTAGCCACATACATACCAAAAAAAAGGGATATGAGAAGAGCATAAAACAAGAACAAAAGAAACACAAACCTTGAAAAGCTAAGGTCACTGGCAAGAGGGTGAGGAAAAATGGCTACTGGTGGTGAAGTGATAAGCCTCTTATGTGCCCCTGCAGAGGACAATTCACCGTTGTTCAGTACTTTGAAAGAAGCTAATAAAGAAATGAAATTATAAGCTTTAAAGAGGGCCCATAGTGTGACATCAAACAAGGGAGCAAGCAAAACATATAAAGTCCATATTATACAAATGAAACTTTTAATATAAAGAATTATGCCAATTTAAGGATGACATAATTGACTGGGTCTGAGATATGAGGTTACTACAAAAAACAAATCAAAGTGACATATTCTTCTGATGTGATCTCAGTCCAGGAAACAAAGATGAGCTATAGAAATTATTATATGATGAGGGAATGCAATAAGAGATTGTACCATGTAGCGTAGTTCATGGCACTTTAGAAAATATATGCTCGATACTCAATTCATATCAGCAAACAGAGAACTTTGTTTCCAAGAAGTGGTGTTGTACATTTTATAGCATAATGACTTACATGAATCCAAAGCTTGTTTAGAGTTCTGCTTCTGACACTTTGGGCATATTCCTTAATGAACTAAAGACTGGGAAAATAAAACAAGTTGCTCTTTAAATCTCTTTTTATCTGAAAACAGCTATATTCAGTACAGAACTACAAATAGATTAGCAATCAGGGATTTCAATCCAGTTCTCAGGCAGTTTTATTGAGGGCTTGACAGAGCAACTTTCCTATAAACAAATTACCATTTTAGCGACTATCTAGATACCTGTTCACCCCCATCTGTTACCCATAACTATCTGATAGTATGTTGGCGTTGAGAGAGGAGAGTGGCATTTGACCATAAACTATCTGAGGATTTCTGTTCTCGATCAAAACCCTTCTTAAGTCTTATCTCCATTTCAGATATAAACTCCACAAGCAATGTCATTGAGGACAATTCATCTTTCTGAACCAGAGATTCTCAAGGATACCTGTCCTTTAGCCCCCAACATATCTATGAGACTCTGGGTAATTCTGCTGAACAAGGTTGATCTTACTTGAAGGAGTTGGTCTCGCTTGGAGGACCGCACATTTTCTTCCTCATCTTTTTCATGGATGTCATCCACCATTGAAGTACTATTTCACCTCTTTCATATCCTAATTTAGAGAAAATAATGAATATTGACATTTCCCCGAGTAGTCAAGTAGCAAATGGTACATTTTCAAGGGGATGTCAGCGAGTCATAATCATCTTGTTTTCTCACAAATGAACTAGATTCAATCCAAGATCTATTGATTCCAATAAATCTGTTAAACACTTAATTATAGGTAAAAATATGTCCATATTAACTGATCGTAGTGGCTCCCCAGGACAACATTTAAAAATAAAAAATAAAAACATCAATAAAGCATAGGCACGACTAAAATGAATATCAAGTACTACAAAGAAAGGATAATCATTTAGCAAAAACTAACCATAACATAAAAGAAAATTGATTACATAAGTCATGAAAAATCCATATACAATATATTTACCAGCAATTGCTGCAAGGGTCATATCATCTGAGTATCCACCGTCACGAAGCCCAGTGACTACACCGTGTCGGTCCAGTCTGAAATCATCCGCATGCATCTGAGAAAATAAATCTAATAGAATAAGAAAGCTACTAATTTGCAACATCCTTGTGGATATCTCAAAGAAAAAAGAATGATTTACCATCATGCAACCTCCCCATAGAAAGAATGTCTTGCCACCAGTTGCAAATCCCATCGAACAAGGCTGAAAGCAAATAATTCACAATAACATTCGAAAGACAATATATATAGAATATATATAAAAACAAAAAGTGAAGTATCATAATATTCAAATTAGCAAATATATTTGAAGAATTTTCAAGGATAATCTTGAATTTTTATTAACTACTGATGAGCTCCAAAGCACGACACTAGGCATATCTTGCTCTTGTCCTATATATGTTGGGCATGACTAGGGGTGCAACTTGAGAGGGTTGAACCTGACCCAACCTCAACCAACCCAACTTTTGACCTGGTATGGGTCAGGGTTTTAACGTTCAGGTTCACTCGGAACGAGAATCCTAACCCGAGCAACCATAACCCAATTCAGGTTTGTTGTTGGTTGAGGGGTCAGATGACCGAAGCCCAACCTAAACCTGTTGTGGTGAGTGATAAATTTAAATATTTTAATCAAATTTGATTTAATATGTGAGATGAAATTTGAATTGTCCAATTTAATTTACCCTAAAATCTGTCACTTTTATACTTTCATTTCTCTATTTTCTCTCCACCCACGCCTCTCATTTTCATCTTTATTTAAGTTCTCTGTGTGAGGCACCAACTATTATGAAGTTCAAATTGTTTAAATGACACCATTTTGAAATCTAAGCTGAATCCAAAGTGAACTTGACCCAATTCAAAATAAACCTGAGCCCGAACCAAACCTGACAGGTTGGATTTGGGTTAAGATTCTCAAGTTTCATGTTCGGGTTGGGTTGGGTTAGGTTTGAAGGCTTCCTTCAACTCCGAGTTGGGTTAGGGTTGAACTCCAACCCAACCCAACCCGCAGCTCTAAACATGATGTGCATTTCCTATTGGAATAAAAAATCCCTAAAATGACTTCCACTTCTTGCCACAATGACTGCTCTCACCGTCGATTTCAGGGTCGCCAGACCCTCTTCATCTTCTATCAACTGAGAGAAAAAGAGAGACCGGATTTGGGAGCTTGGATTTCTATCAGGTTATGGGTTTATGGCTTTTAATTCAGAACGAGAATAGCTATTAGTGATGATGAGAGATTGCCCGTCCCCCTCCCTCCCTCCCCCCTCCTGGTTGTCATTCAGGGGCAGGAGTAATGCGGACAAAAAAGGACATACATCTCTCTCTCTCTCTCTTCTCGGTTTCGGATGACAGATGAGATTGTTTTGTAACTGCATAAGTAAACTTATTTTCACTAAAACAACTCCCCAGTATTGTCAAAATCCAAGTATAATAAAATCTTAATGGGCATTTGTCTTTTGTAATCACATGCTCTTCCTTATCTTAGACTCATTCTATTGCTTTTCCTAATATGATTTACTACTCACAAATAAAAAATCATACATAGAAACTCTTATTATAATTATTTAAGAAACTTAAATAATATTTTATTAATGCAAGTTTCCAATTTATTTCGATGCACGAAAAATTGACATTATCAGACTAACACTAGTTTAGACATTTCACACATGTTATGATCAGTGCACATAATTTTTTGCTCCTCAATGTCCAAATGAATGTATATTATTTCTATCATAATTTTAAATATCGTTCGCGAAATTGATATATCGAAATCAGTGAGAAAAATGTGAATATCGGGTGATCCCACGAGGTCTTATTGAAACCAGCTGATGTCGTGATGATATATCGACCACCCAACCCGATTGTGCTTTTAAAAAAAAATGCCCCCCCCCCCCCAACCCCACTTTTTCCCCCTTCTTTCCCCAATCCTATGAATACTCCCTCAAGCCTCCATTCTCACCACAACTCAACAAACATTTTCTCTACCATTCAATCACTCTCATACAATCTCTACTCTCTCATTTAGCAAACAATTCTTCCAAAAATCCCTCAATCCCAAAAGAAGCCCAAAAATCCAAAAATAAAAAAATAAAAAAATCCATCAAAAAATCCAAAACATTCCCTTCTTGGTGGAGATATTGGTGGACTACTTGGAGGACTTTGGTGGAAGACTTCTCTTTCTATTTTTCTCCTATTTTTAGATGTATTTATTCTTTAAACTTAATAGAGCTTTTGTAGAAAGTAATTAAAATATTATCATCAACTTAATTAGATAATCAATATTTAATTTTTTCACACCTAAAAAATTTGAAAAAAAAAATGTCTTCTTCTGGAGCTAGTTCATATAATCTAAGACATCCTAATACAAAAGACCATGCATGGAAATATGGTGAATATAAAAAGGCTACTGAAAAACATATTGTCAAATGTTTGCTTTGCTCACATCTATGTAGTGGTGGCATAACCAGACTAAAAAAGAACACATTTGTTCACCAGGAGCTAATGCTAAACCATGCCCTAAAACAACATTGGAAATTAGAAAAGAAATTGAACAATTCATGAATAAGAAATATGAAAATAAATGTAGAAGAAGTGCATTTTATTATGAAGATTTTGCTAGAGACATAAGAGATGAACAAACACATGTAGATGATGATGATGTACAAGAAATTAGTGGTCTATGGATTTATTTTGTAGGGGTAATGTTGAAGATGTAGTTGACCAAAAATTAAGAGGAGGCCCAAACAACTTTGGAAAATGGCTAAAAAAAGAAGAAAGAAAAAATGCAATACAAAAGATAGCTAAATGGGCAATCATAGGTATATCTTTTCATGCATTAACTTCACGCAACAGACTTAGCAAACATGAGATACAAGACGTCATGAAAAAAGACAATCATTGAAGAGTCTAAAGACGAGCATGACAATGATGGAGGAGATGAAGTCATCCCAGCAACACAATTTCAGGGCTAAGAAGGTGTTGAATCATCTGATGAAACAAGAGATGCAGACAATGAAATTCAGGAGGAAGACACGGATTCGGATGACAACAACAATGGTGGACACGGCGGTACTGATGGTGGTGGCACCTCTTATGGTTATGGCACACCAATAAGTGGAACCCAAGGAGGAGATTTTGTAACCAATGCAATAGATTATTTATTTAAATAAATTTTCTCATTTATATGTTGTAGTTACCGCTTTATGTTGTAGTTATGCATTTTTATTTCAAACCAAAACCATTGTTAAATATTCATAACTTGATATGATATTATTGTTATTCATTTCCTCTTTTTTCACATTTTTCCTTCATTTTCGCTTTTTTTTCAATTTTTCGCCCAAAAAAAAAGGCAAATCAATATATTGATTTTAGGGGTTTTCGATATATCGATAAAATTGATATTTGAAACATTGGTTTCTATTTATTTATTCTTCTTGTGTTCCTTCCATGTTTTTGTCCTAGTTTTTCAATATATACTATCAGCTTGTCATTGTGTACAAGTCATATTGTTGTGTCGCGTCGTTTCATGTCATGTCTCATGTCCGTGTGGCATGGTTGATGAGTTTATCCACTGAAAAAACCTTGAATTTTATATACCAGTTCTGTATTCTTATTAATCATTGATTCAAGCAAATATTCCTAACCATTTTTTATCAGCACTTGATTGTACCAATCATGGCATTGAAACAAATGACAGATTCTCTCTTTCAATGTAAATGGAATCTGTAGTTTAGCATATCATTGCTCAAATTAATGGAAAATATACAAGTGTGGGCATATGAAGAACATCAAAATCGGCAAATTAAAAAAAAAAGGGAACAAGAATTAAATTCTTTAGTATGTGTCATACCATATGATATTCATATATACAGTAGCTTCCTAAGCTTCCAGATGGCAGATCAAGAGGGTACCCAGTTTGAATAAATATCTGCATAAATGACATATAAAATAGCAAGTTTAAAATTCATGTTTACTGCCTGAATCATAGCCTTCTATTATATTCAAGTAAGGAGAAACATATAAAAAAACTAAGAGTATTAAGAATTTCAGTTGTATATAACAGTTGTAAAAATCAGACCTTGGGATTTTTCTCCATTTCTGCTGTGAGGGCTCCAATTGATCCAGGATGCAGCCTAACATCATCATCCAGAAACAACACATACTTGCTTTCCTTGTGCATCTTCTCAACACCAGCCTATAAGGAGATGAACATAAAAATAAAAAGTTTGGTGATGAGAAAAATCTCGTGTCATATAAAAACTGATTATTTCATGTTACAGAGGATTCAAAAGATAATTAGACAAATATTAGACTACCTGACAACCTAGACAAGCATCCTTTATATGGTATAAGAGCAGATTTCTGGATGCACAGGTACAATATCTTGTAATCATCTAAATAGACTGAAACATTATAAATCGTTTTCCTTGATTTTGTGTTTCATCCACTTCCGAAACCAATTTTATAATAAACATTAAAGGAGTCGATCCTCACAGTTTGTTGCTCAATTTGACTCATAGGAAATGAACAGGTCTTCAGAGGTCCCAATTATACATTGAAAATGTTGAGGAATCTGTAACGAAATTTGTTAAATATTGTTGTACTCATTCTATGGGGGCAAAAATCCATCTCAATCTTGGGTGAGGGTAAATTAGTTGCAAGGTAAATTGTACAGGCTCTTCCTCTTTATTTTGTTTTGCTCTCCTCTCTGTTGTGGAAGAATTATCAACTGGCATCTTGTACTTCTCATTGGAGCTTGACATAGATCTTGATGGTAATCTCCCACCTCTCATCAGACCAAAAAAGAAGGATAGATGACTCAATCTACTACTAGATTTTTGGTTATTCGTGAGTTTTTTTTCCTGTGGTACCCTAAAATGAACTTGTTACTATATCATATCACATTCAGAATAAAAAAGAGAAGCAACTCATAAAGTTTGGTTGCATGGTGTTCACATTCTTAAGCAAAAAGCAAAGAATCAAATATTTACAATATTACATACCAACTGATTGTGAATTTTCTGACTGCATGTTGTTGAAAACCCAGCCTCAACGATCTTTGCATCAACACTGTCCTGAAATTAATCCACTAATAGATCAAATTCGAGAATTATTTCCACTACGATATGTGTTTCTCATGAATATTAAGATATATCTGATAAAAATTTATAGAACATTACATTTTCAGAACTTCATCATTTTTCCAAAATGTACAGAAAGAAAACAAAGGATTGTGGTGACTATTGGAAGGTTAAATGGGGATTTATACAAGGCAAGCATAAGCTTCTCATGGTTCAATTAGACCGGCCTAGGTATGGAAACAAGGTATGCCTGACTTGGGCTTACGGGACCGGGTCGTTAAGTCTCTAGGTTTCCACACCACTAACACTTAAGGTGCTTTTGGTGCATTTATTGTACGGAACAAATGTGATGTCATGCACATCTGTTAGGTGAAATCATTCATGCATATTGCAGTATATCAAGGTACAGGCACATAATTGATCATTTCTATTAAAATTCAGAAAGTGAGGATCTGTGATAAAGTCCAATATTTGAAAGATCGTCAGCAACAACATACCCATATTTGCTCAAAAAAATAATTGTTTACCTGAAACTCTGAAATCAGTGTAGATACTACATGGTAAGCTGGATCATCAACACTCTCAACTACAAACAGGAATTCCAAGGGTCCTCCATAGAGAGAGGTGATCTGCATATGAAAATGTTTGTGAGTCAAGACTATATGTGATGCATAGTAATCAGCTCCAACAAAGCTATCATATTGGCTAGGCAGAACAGTCCGTGGATCCCTTTATAGCCTAGGCAGGGCCTAGGAAAACCCTGAGTGCTACAGGGGCTAAGGAATAAACAATAAGATTTACAACGACAGCTTACTAATATGCTCTATTGACATTAATGAAAAATAGAAAGTAAAACTATTTAAAAAAATATATCATCACATTTGATTGTACAGAAGACCATAAGTAGTCAAGTAGAGAAACTGTAAAAAAATTGAAGGCATCAGCAGACCGTGTTGAATTATTCATGTAACGAAATACATGGAAATGTGTCCTCCGCTTCTGATGGAATTTCAAGTGGTGAAAAATACAATTGCAGCCAACCATCCATCTAGAAATGGGCTGGCAAGAATGGTGGCAGTTCAATGCTCTCCCATACTTCACCTAAAACACACGCATGGGGTCTCAAGCATGGAGCACACTGTTGTTTTATCCCAACACACTGAGCTCATTCTGAGGAGCCTAGTAACCTAGGAAGAGGCTGTTAGAGCATCTCCAATGGACATGTTAACTCACTAGTTAGTGTCATATTTTTATAAATGATGTAAAAATGGTGCTCCAATGGAAGTGTTAAGGGTATGTTAAATGTGGGTCCCACCTGTCATATGTTAGTTTTCATGTTAATTTTAGCTAGTGCTTTAGCCAACCAAATTGTAGGTCCCACCATTTAAAATATTCAAAAAAATATTATTTTGGGTGGGTGGAGAGCTTTGAGCGGGTGGAGAGCTTTGAGCGGGTGGAGAGATGGACCCACTATTGTTTTACTAGTTATTTAGCTAGTCCATTGAAGCAACAACCACCAACTAAAAGAGAATGTAGTAAATGAGGGTCTAGTTGATGGATAAAGTGCTGACATGTCACTTTAACATCTTAGTTAGTTAACATGTCCATTGGAGATGCTCTTAACAACCATAAGCCATTTAACATATTAAGTTCATTCCATTATGCATCAGTTTCTATTGCATTTGCCTGTGGGCTTTTATGGCATTCAATTACCATTTGGCTAAGAACAACCCATAAACCAGTATACAGTTATTTAGAATTTAGCCAGAGAAAGGCCACACAATATTCCAAATGTTTTATGTGAACATAGGCATACTGATCAAAGATTAAAAGTAATTTCTTTTGAAGTGGCACCTAATGCCACATATAAAAATTAATCAGAGATTTTAAATTGTGCTACTCTGTCAACTGGCAGTCTATTCTCAATCACTAATATGACATTATGACCTGTTAGGCAGTGGAACTATTCTGAACAGTTAGTAAAGCTGGTCCTTTTAGCTTAGCCTATAATAAAAACAAGGGTAACCTTTTGATTTTCCTCAGCTATTTATCCAATTATTATCTCATCATCCATATTCACAAAAAATATATATATATATATAGTGATTCGTCAAGAACCTGACTTCTCCAGTTCTGCAAATTATGCTCCCCAAACCCCTTCAAAGGCATAACAACCGACACCCTCGGAAGGTCCACCTGTGCAGAATGTTCAAGCTCATCGATATCCTGACACAGAAACGCAAAGCTGTTCCCACCTTCGAAGCTCCGCCTCATCCGTCTAATCTCTCTGTTCCTACAATTCAAAAAAAACATAACCAAAACACTAAATCTCCCACCACAACCAACATTCAACAAAGACCTTCGATTCTGTGATTCTGAAAACGGGATCACCTCACATGAGCCGCAAAACCCCACCCGATCGCAAGCAATAGGCATATACAACATCCCTATTGAAAAAAATAATAATACATTTTTTCACAACAATGCTTCATAAAAACCCTAATAACGAACCGATTAGTTCGATGAGGATCTCTGAAAATAGGGATCGAACGGACGGACCTGGAGCTGGATGAAGACGGCGAGGGGGCTGCAGAAGGCCCTGCTCGCGGCGGCGATATAGGCGTCGAGTGCCCCGATGACCTCCATATCGAGAAACAACAAACCCTAGAGAACGCTCGGTCTCTCTCAGACCTCCATTTCGGGATCGATTGAATGAGCGTCTATTTGAAAGTAAGAGAGATTTGAAGAGAGAGAGAAGGGGCTATATATAGCGATATGAGTGGCACGTGCATCGCAAGTGGATTGGATGCCGAAAATTGTTCGGAATCTTTGTGGTTTCTGTCCAAGTTTTGAAAAGAAAATTAGATTTTTTGCGGATTGGTCCAGCTGTGTGGGGTGGCAATTTTGCTGGTGAGGACAGCGAGGCGGGGATGAATTTTTTTATGTCCATTTGTGGGGTCCCCTTTGGGAAAGGCCAAATTACAGTTATGAAACAGGCTGGACTGGAAGTTGGGGAGGTGAGGGGGAGATATTGCAGATTGGTCCATGTCGGATGGTTTTTGTAGTTTTATGGTCCACATAAGCATGAATTATAAATATTTTTCTTGATGGAGTCTAGAGAATCTCAGTATGGATCAATGAGAAAGCTTCGTGCAGATAGACATTTTCATTTAAGTATAGATGTTTAAATCAATCTAATAGGGAATGGAGTGGTGTGATTGGTTCATTTTAGAGCAAAAAAGTTATATCAAAGGTTGTTTTGGATTAGAATCCAAATCTTAACTTTGTACTAAAACAATGACCCTTGAAGATGTTTTTCGGTGATTGATGACTTTTGAAGTTGCGTCTATTTATCGATGATTGATGACTCTTCAAGATATGTTGTTTAGTGCCAACCAGTGTTGTCTATGTTGACAACTACTAGGGATGTGGCATCAGTCCCTTTTACGCTTAGCTCATATTTAACAATCAATCAAGAAATTTTCATCAAATCTTATCTCTAGTACTTCATTTGAGATTGGTGTACATCATCCTCTTGGAGTTTAGAAGAGTAGTCATCGCTTAGTACGCCTTGGGTTAAAAAACACAATTACGAAGTTGTTGATTATTGAAGACTCATAAGAAATATGTTTGTTTGCCACACAAATGATCAAAATTCAAATTATCCCCACAGTAGTTGAGGTGTAAATCAATTTAGTGATATCATGATACAAAGAGACTGTCCATGCAAACCTTTGAAATTTTTATCTGAACTACTACTTTGAATGATGGTGCATGTGCTTTTTTTTCACTGAGGGGTTCTACCTCCAATCAGAAGAGTTGAAATGGATGGTTATTTTCTTTCATCAAAGATTCTAGATGTAAATAAATTATATCTGATGTATTATTTATTATTGTATTAAGATTGATAGATTACTTGGTACAAATTAAAAGAACAAAAAAAAAGTGGATAGAAGAAAACAGGGAGGAGGGATGGACCACTCCAACTCAACTCAGTTATAGAAATCCCAGAAAATGATATATCCAATATGTGTGCAACCTTATTCGCAATCATCATCGATTTATTTTTTTATATATACAATTGCTCATTTAAATACACATTATTATACAAATTAAATATACACTGAGATACACTATTATATTTTATTTTATTTGAAAAAATAAAAATTACAGTCTCATACACTGCATAGTGTAGTGCAAGAGACTATAGATGGAACTGTAAAACGTAATTCACTGAGTATTCTTTACATAATAGTGTTTGTTTTAAAACTTTTTTTTTCTCCTTTTTTTTTTTCCATATTGCCCAACACACTACCAATGGTACCAATGGCATTAAAGAGGTGAAGGTAATTGTAATCTCTATGCTTGGTCTAATAAGAAAAAATGTCCCCACGTAATAGTCAGGGATGGACAATTTCCATGTGTTGATGCACGTGCAATGCATGATCCGAGTCAGTGCAACGTAAGCTCGGTTTTCTTGTGGATGGGACCCCCGTCGTTTTCAGAACTACAAAGAAGTACATGTGATTTGAAGTAACTTTATTCGTTGGGAAAAAGAGTTTGAAAAAAAATAATATTTTAAAACTGTTTTTAAAAAGAGTTATGTTACACACAGTTTTTCTTTTCCAACCCAATTTCAGTTCTATATGCGTCGATGAAAATAAGGTGTGCTATTTTTAAAAAAATTCAAAACACGCGTAAACTGGAATTAGATATGAAAAATGAGTTGTATATAACATTATCATTTAAAAAAAACTTTTCAGGATGGTCTCTTAGTTTTGTTTTTCATTTTTTAAAAAAAGTTAGGATCATTGGAGTGTTTAGAACCAAGTTTACATAAGTAAGATTCTTACACAAAGTGATTTTCAAAAGTTGTCCAAGCCTATTTTGAAATGCTAACTTTAGAAAGTACAAGTTTGGCTAAAAAAAACTTTAGAAAGTACAGGTGAGTTGAAATTCACTTCTACGTTTGGAACATAGTTTGAAAAAGCGAAGTGTTTTTTAGTGAATGGTAAACATTTGATAGCTTAGCATAAAAACCGTTACAAAAGTTCGAATAAATAATAGATTGTGGGAAGGTAGAAGCGAGAGGTGAAAGCAAAATAGGGACGTGGAAGATGGTGACACGACATGTACAAAACACCATACATCCTGACCCCTCGACAAAGGGAAGAAAATAAGAACAAAATGGCCTTTCAAAGAGATAATTATTTTAATTTATTGAAGTATATATTTTATTTTTTATAAAAATATATGACTAAAGGTCAATTTGACAACTCTGACTCAGAATGAGAATTCTCTTCCTAGGAACTCAATTCTGTTTTGATTCCATAGAAGGAGACATTTAGCCTGGATGGACCACTTCACTTCAACTTAGATATAGGAATCCTAGAAAATGAAATATCTAACATGTGTGCAACCCCATTCGCATTCAACATCGATTTGTTTTTTTTAATATACAAATACTCATTTAAATACGTACTGTTATATGAATTAAAGTATACATGGAAATACACTATTATAAATTACTTTATTTGAAAAAATAAAAAATTGCAGTTTCATACATTGTGATAATGTAATGTATGAGATTGTAGATGGGATTACAAAATTTACTGAATATTCTTCACATAATACTGTTATTTTTATTTAAAAAATTCCCTTTTTTCTTCCATATTGACCAACACATTACCAATGGCATTAAAGAGGGGAAGGTAATTGTAATCTCTATGCAGCTATGCTTGGTCTTATAAGAAAAAAATGTCCCCACAATAATTGTCAGGGATGGACAACTTCCATGTGTTGATGCACGTGCAATGCATGATCCGAGTCAGTGCACCGTAAGCTCGGTTTTTTTGTGGATGGGACCCCCATCGTTTTCAGAACTACAAAGAAGTACATGTGATTTGAATTCACTTTATTCGTTAGGAAAAAGAGTTTGAAAAAAAAAAATTTAAAACTGTTTTTTAAAAAGAGTTATGTTACACACAAGTTTTTTTTTTCGGTCTCAATTTTAGTCTCATATACATCAATAAAAAATCATTGAAACATACACTCACATTAACAAGTATGTTTCATTAGAAATTTTTTACATTTGTTATAAATGCATTCGTGCAATTTATTAAAATATATGTTTCATTTTTTATACCAGTATGTACCTCATGACATGAGGTATACTATTTTAAAAAAAATTCAAAAGACGTGTAGACTAGAATTATAGTTAGAAAATGGGTTGTACATGACATTACCCTTAAAAAAAGCTTTTCAGGATAATTCATGAAAAACAGTCTCTTAGTTTTGTTTTTCATTTTTTTAAAGTTAGGACAGTTGGAGTGTTTAGAAATAAGTTTACATAAATAAGATTCTTACGAAAACTGAATTTTCAAAAGTTGTCTAAGCCTGTTTTGAAATGCTACGTACCTTTAGAGAGTACAAGAGATTTGAAATTCACTTCTCTGTTTCAAACGCAGTTTGAAAAAAAAGTGTTTTTAAGGGAATGGTAGACATTTTATTGCTTAGCATAAAGATAATTATTAAAGTCCGAAAAGAGAATAGATTGGAGGGAACAACTTGTGCAAAATAGAAGGGAGAAGCGAGAAGTGAAAGCAAAATAGGGACATGGAAGATGGTGGCACAACTTGTGCAAACACCATACATCCTGCGCCCCTCGACAAAGGAAAGAAAAAAAAAGGTCTTTTAAAGAGACATATATTTTAATTCATTATAATATATATATATTTAAAAAAAAAAACATGACTAAGGGCCAGTTTGGTAAGTCTGGCCTAGAAAGAGAACAAACCTAGACGTCTAAGCCTCTTGCCAGCTTCCCAAATCTCCTCAAGAGAGGAGAACGGTAAATCCAACCCGATAGCGGTAGCGGACCCAAGATTTTTTCTAAAGGCATATTACTTGCAACGGAAAATAAAAACTCTATTAACATGCATATACACATATAAAATTATTTTTTAATAAATTAGTTTTCATCATTTAGATATTTAATTTTTTGCATACTATCATTCTAGTTAAGTGTTGTTTTTTTTTAAGGGTGTGTTTGTATCACAGGGAAAGTGACGGAAAATGAAGAAAGTAAAAATTCCTTTTGACCATTGAAAAACATGGTGTTTGTGCTAAACAATAAGAGGAAAATTTTTTTTATCACTTTCTCTTTGCTTTTTTATTTTATTAGGATTGGAGGAAGAAAAAAAATTCCTCACTTTAGAGAAGGGAAAGTAAAGGAAAGTAAATAAATCATAATCTTTCCACATAAAAAAATAATATAATTAACATTAATCTAGATTTATATATTTATATAATAGATCTAGATTTTTTTGACGATTTTATTTTTGCTTGATTAACATATCTAGATTGAGATCTTAGATCCATTTTTATGATTTGTTAAGCGGACCTAGTTTTTTTTTTTATATTTTTCTTTCTTAACATATTTTAAATTTAAATCTTAAATCTAGATTTTGGTTTGATTTTTTTTTTTTTTTTTTGTTACTAGGACGATTGATGGGTTGGTACATGTGTTTGTGTCGGTTTTGTTTCAATGAATCAAAAGCCTAATCAAAGTAATAAAAAAAACGGTGAAAATGGAATGATATATGAACATAAGAATAGAATAGATATCTATAAAACATTGGTTATTAACTGAGGGATTTTATTTATTTGAAGGGGCGGATAAGTAAAAGTGTAAAACAAAGGGCCGGTCATATACTCAAATATTATTCATTTAAAAATATTCGATAAGTCATTTATATTACTTTTATATTATATTTAAATTACTATCAAACAATGTATATTATTTTTTATCATTTTTATCACTTTGTACACAAACGATGAATTTTTATTTTCTATCATTTTTCATTATAGGCACAAACAATAGTTTTTATTTTTCGTTATTTTCCATCATAGGCGCAAACAATTGTTTTTATTTTCCATCACTTTTCATAACAGATACAAACAATATATAAATTAATCAAAAGGAAAATAATTTATTTTTCATCAGTTTTCCATTGACTCAAATTTCTTTATTTTTCTTCAAATTCCCTTCTTGTTTATGCACAAACACACCCTAAATATTCATCAATACCGTTAAAATCATTTAGTAGGGTATTTTTAGAGTGATTATACACAATCATTTCTTTAGGCTACTCAAATTAGCTATCTGATACTCGACAAATTTTTTTTATATTTTTTATGAATGAGTTCATACAATTCATAAGAGTAAATATTTCATCTTTTATAAAAGTATATACCTTGTTAGATGATGTATTTTTTTAATAAAACAATCAATATGAATTGAAAATGGAATGAAAAAATGACTAGTTGTAATATTTTTCTTTTGAAAAATGACACTCAACCCTGTGGCACACACCGTTTTGTTTTAATTTAAAAAATTACACACTCGCCCATTGAAATTCAAGTTGCTATACAAAATGACATATATACTTATAAATACAATACAAATTATTTTTTTGAGAAATTAATTTTTTTTAAGATCATATGCTACAATAGAGCCCATAAATTGTAATAGCGCAATATATATATCACACTATCATAATATATAAAGTTGACTAAGTGACTGAGTATGTAACAACACTCTTTCTTCTTTTTTTCTAATCTAGAGGGGGCTTAAAATTTACTCAAGTTTTTCTTGTCTTATTTTATTATTATTGTTTAATGACTAAGTCAGTGTTTTTATTTCTTTTTCAATTTTCAGGGGGGGGGGGGGGGGGGGGGGGGCCTGTATGATTTCGTTAGAATTCTCCTTAAATATACAGTCCACGAGAATGTTTAATCCTTCGGGGGTTCCTTGCAACTCCATATTACCTTATATTTGTGGAACAATGTTAAGAAGAAAAAAATAATAATTAAGAAGGAAAATTGTATGCTCAGTTTGTTGCATCACTCTTCCGGACCACTTTTATTTTCTTATTTTTTTAAACATGTAATTGACTAATGAAATTCATTCTTTTATAAAAATAAAATACATGTCTACATAAATTGAATGCATATATTTTTATTTTTTTTTAATATTTACATAGTAGATTATACATTACGGTAGATGGTTTTACATACTGTATTAGTGACATGATATCTTTGAAAGTAAATATAAAAAAAAGACTTTGATTGTATTAGTTCTATTTTAAGAAGAGTTCTATTATGCAGTCTAACTCTTTTCTACTCATTATAACGAGACATATACATCGTTTAAAATTTTTCACATTTTCAATAAATTATTAGAGTATATTTTAATTTTTATAAAAATACACACCTCATTAAATAAGGTATGTGATTTAAAAAATATATATATATACAAACATTGCATTTTAAACTATAAAATAGACTAAGTATAACATTTTAGAAGCATAGGATTGGTTACATAGACTAAATGTAAGTTATTAGATGGTTGGTGCTTGGCCTGGGTTAATGGATCATGCTCAAATGGGTTTCAATAATGACACCCCAAGCCCGGCCCATGAATAATATGTGACGCATTGGACTGGACCTTTTTGTTAAAGAAAATGTTAAATTCAGTCTTTTATATAGCCTAGAACGTGGACCTCATATATTTTTATTTTTTAAAAATTATAATTTAATGAAAAGTGCATATCGTTCAATTTTCAGTTAAATGGACTCATTTTTTTAAATGTAAAAAAATAATAAAACGAAATATATACTTTGTCTAACGATGCATTGTCTCGCTGAATTTCTCATGATATATATGAAATTGCATTTTAGATTGTAAAAAATATTGGGTATAACAACATCCTGCTATCCTAGCCCTTAAATTTGCATATGGTGAACTTCTAGTATAAATAACAACAATTCGCCATGTTCTCTTTTAAAAAATGTACACTGTGCTAGAAAACTATCAGGTCAGATATGGGATTTATAGTTAATGTTGCATCCCTTAGTTTTTGTATCCCTTGGTTTTTGTCTGTCAAATGAGGGGCTAACATGTGTTTAAAATGGACATAATACCTTGTGTTCGTGTTTGGGTCATGGAATAGGTGAAGAATAGGATGGAATAGAGGCGAATAAGCTCAAAAATTTTGTTTGTTTGTAAATAATAAATTGGTATAGACGTATAGTTATGTTAGAATATATGTGAATAATAAATTGGTATAGACGTATAGTTATGTTAGAATATATGTGTATAAGCTAGTATTGGTATCCCGGATCTCTCTAAAATCATGTTATTACACACAATCTATTTCACTCGCATGTCAAATTGATTGTCATTACATATTATAGGTTAATGAGTCCATGTGTCAAATCACTTTTTCACATTTTATAATTCTATATTAAAATGTTATTCATACTTTATTTATTTTATCACTGATCAATCAAACAATTACGTTTTTCAATGAAAATAATTAAAAACACAACTAAACATGAATTTTTTTATACCTAAATATTTGTCTATTTCATAATAACTTATGTTGTCATCCAAACAAGGGAGATTACTTTGTAGTTTAGATAATACCAACACTAACACATCGAAAATTGAAAATCTTTTATGAACCCATAGAATCCCTGCAAACAAAAAATTCTCTCTTATTCTTTAATTTCAAACATTGTGAAGATTGGGTTCAGTCACTATTACATTCATCGATTTATATTAGTTTTCAATTAGGATTGATATGTGTATCAAATCATGTTATAATCTTGCATATTTATCATGTAATATGGCATATATCATAATCGGGGATTGACTTGTATTGATAGGATCTAACACTGGATTTTATCTCATCATTCATGATGCAATTTTTGTTTTAAAATTAATTATCCTCATCATACACCGTAATAATGATGCAACTTTTTTTTATTTTTTATATAAATACTAATTTCAATCTCCTGCCCATGGATTGACCTTTCAAAATCATCTAGTGAAAATAACTTAATTCTCTGTCCAAACGAGGATAAGGAGAAGCCCACATCCAGTGCAAATACACCCCCCCCCCCAAATAACTTTGATCTCATGTTTGGTCTGGGAATTGGGAGTGGAATAAATGATAATAAGATGAATAGTGATAATATGGGTGTTTCGAAGGTTGAAATAAAAAGAATGGTATAATTATTCATGTTACCTTCTAAAATTAAGTTATTTCAGATTATTCAACCCATTTAAATATGTGGGATCACTGTCAAATCAACTGTCATCACATCTTATAAATCAACTGTCAGATCAACTATCATAATTTTTTTATGTTTTATAAATCTTTATCCACACCTTATTCATATTTTTATCTACAATTTATCCATGGCCAATCAAACAATAAAAAACTTTGTTATTACATTTCCCAATGATAATAATTAAAAACACAATCGAACAAAAAAATATATTATCTATATTAGAATAGTCATAAACCCCATAATAATTTAATTCTTTATCTAAACGCGGCTAATAGAGAAACCCTCATCCGGTGCAAATAACCCCCACCAATAACTTTGAGAGGCATATCATTTAGGGAGCGTTTAGATATAGATTGAGTACTAACTTTTACTCAAAATGTAAGTTTAAAACTAAGTATGCATGAAGTTACCTTTCCATAGGTCATCGAGAACTTATTTATAAAAATGTATCTGCAACTTTTAATTAAGTTGCATTATTTTTTAAAACAAGTTTAAAAAAATATCAAATTTCTATAAATATATAATTTTTTAAAACTCACATCCAAATACTTATTTAGGAATTAGAATGATAAAACCAGCTCCATCATCATTAAGGGTCTGTGTTCCAGTCAGTTATCAATAAAGTGTGCTGTTTGAGATGAGATATTAACCTGCACCATCTCTTTTTCTCTACTTACTAATTTAGGACACCTTGACAGTGTCCTTCATTGCATTGATACTTGATATGGCCCAAAATTGCCAAGACACGAAGTCAGTCCAAATCACAGTGACTCAATGACCATATAGTTTTAGCTACCAACTCTATACGAGATATTTCGGATGTTTAAAAGTTAAGTTCTCACTAAAAGTAATTTTAAAAATATCTTCTCTTATATGAAATCTCATCTTTTTGACAGTGGAGATACTCATACTAGTTTGGGATAGTTTTTTATTTTGCGAAAATAAGAAAACTAAATGTCTTTTCTAAGTTTTTGAACAACTTATTTTAATTAAATAATTGTTTTTGTCTTTAGTATAAAAAATATGTTTCTATAAAAAGGAAAAAGTGAGTTTTACTTATTTGTAAAAATAAATTTCAAACTATCCCTTAGATTTTTTTTTTGAAAAATTATTTTCTATTATATTCTAATATTCAAGCTGGTGACGTTTTTTTATAAAAATTAATTAATTATAATTTATGTATAAATAAATCCAAATAATCCACTATAAATTATCAAAAAACTATATAATCCCCAACTTTTCTTGAAGTCTATACAACACCCTTAAATTACCTATGTAAATTCAAATAGCTCCTTGACTTAAATTTTTATTGACAGATGAGATATATTTTACGAATATTCTGTCTGGTAAATCATGATTGAATATATTATCAGAAACACTTTGTAATTTATTAAAAATTTAAAAAATCATTTGTAAATGTTAAATTTACCTCTCTAAATATATTATAAAATAAAAAAAGACTGCGTGCATCAGCGCATAGTAATTTTTCAGTGTGATTCTAAACAGGGCCACAGTCCCACTTACAAACGAGATAAACCTGCAATTGTACAGTTCATAAGAGACAGTGGGCCTGGCCCATAGACGCCTCCCACACAAACCGACAAAAGAAAAAGGAGTGCACATTAAGTCAAACACGAAATGACGTAAACGCCCCCAACACAAAACGACAAAAGAAAATTCCACGATGTGGTCACAAAGACATCCACGTGGACATTGAAAACGCACCAACCCCCACTTGTCATCACATACACCATCTCCCTCCACGTGGACGATTCTCCTTCGTCCGATTAATGGCCCCCTCGCACGTGTAGGTCACACGTGCCTGGATGCTCCCTAACGGCTCGACAGGGGCCCACACCAACGGTGACGGAGGAAGCCCCCGTCAAATCACGCCGTTTGTTCGTTAGATGTACGTCTGTTGTGAAAACACGTGTCCGGGGAGGTTCTGGAGTTTTACCGTGGGGACCACCTTGGACACGTGGTGGACTCTCGGTGAACGGTGGTTGGGAGGGACCGAATAATGGTCCTTTGCGGTTACTTTTAACTTCAATTGATGGAGAGTGGTGAGTGAAAGATTTTTTATATTTTTTTTTTACTGATGAAGTTGCCTATGTAAGTTTTATTATGATTTATATGAATTGCTCTTGCATTGTCTAAAATGCCCCTATGTCTGAAAAATGATATGTTTGGCCAACTGGCCCTGCATATCCTGTGTATTGTCTGGTTTGTCCCACTCATTGATTTTTTTATTTGAAAAAAGGAAAAAATTTAGGGTGTTTTAGATTTCATTCCTGTAAACATATTATTTAAAAATCAATCATTCACTTCTTCATATTTTAATTTTAGCCTCTCAATTTAAAGAACATGTTAACTTTTTAGTTCTTGGGAAAAGAAAATTAAATAATTTAGGGATAGGTCCCTCTCAGGGACTAAAAGAAACACGTCCTTTAAATCTGGAGACTAAAACCAAAATATGAAGAATTGATGGATCAATCATTAAATCTTATGGTTTACGGAAACTTAAAAATAAAAAAACCAAAAATTTAAATAACCCCGTGAAATATATATAACCTTTTGGTTATTTCTTATAACCACTTGAAAACATCTATGTAAATCTAAATAATATCCTAAGTTAAATTTTTGTTGATAAATAAGATATTTTTTGTAAATATTTTATTTTGTTAACCCTGACTGAAAATACAATATACTAAAAATCTCCTACAATTTGTTAAAAATGTGAAATTTTTTTGTACATGATGATTTTACTCCTCGATTATGAAACCCTATCTGAAGGAATAAAATCGTCATTTGAATATATTTTTCACATTTTTGATACATTATAAGGTGTTTTGATATACTATGTTTTCAACTATGATTGATCAGAGAGAATATTCGTAGAACAATCATAATCTGTTAACAAAGTTTAATTTAAGGATTTATTTGAATTTATATAAGTGTTTTTAAAGAGGTAAATAGAATTTAAGAAAAGTCAGGGAATAATATGAATTCCAGGTAGCTTACAAGGGGTTATTTGGATTTTTACCTTTAAAAATATATACAAAATATATACATGAGACAAATGAATTTTGACTTGTCGAATCCATCTCTCTTTTGTCGACTTGAGTATTGCACTTACAGTCTTAAACTCAATTATGAGTTGTGACACTAATGTCAGAAATGCAGTTTGGACTCGACTTGCATACAAGATGCATAGGATACCCCAACACCTCACCACATTCACGCTTGGTTGTTTCCATGTATTGTGTTATACAATGAGATCTAATAGAATATTTTTACTTCAAAATCAATTTTTTAAAATTTTTATGCATTGGACTATCACAATATATATATATATATATATATATATATATATATATAGTCGAGTGATAGCGTGCGGTCGTCCGCACGATGCGGATTCGACTACGGACCGTCGATCACGGGTCCATCGCATCCGACGGTCGAAGTGAATCGCACCCGACCGTCCGATGCGATGGACCTCGTGATCGACGGCCCGTAATCGAATCCGCACCGACCGTAATCCGCACGTAATCACGAGTCTATATATATATATATATATATATATATATATATATATATAGTCGAGTGATAGCGTGCGGTCGTCCGCACGATGCGGATTCGACTACGGACCGTCGATCACGGGTCCATCGCATCCGACGGTCGAAGTGAATCGCACCCGACCGTCCGATGCGATGGACCTCGTGATCGACGGCCCGTAATCGAATCCGCACCGACCGTAATCCGCACGTAATCACGAGTCTATATATATATATATATATATATATGTGATTAAAGAGTCATTTTTGGGCTGTAGATGGGATTGAAGGATGGACCGAGTGCATTAGCACTCCTCGTTTTGTAATGTTTCTTTTGGCATTTTGATTGAAAAACGGCTATTATTTACTGCCTGTTTGGAAACCCATTGGAAATATATAATCTTAGAAAAAATAGCTTAATAAAATTGACTCCCAGGGAGTTCATGTCTTTTGTTTAGTCAGATGTAAATTTTTTTTACTAAAAATTAGAAAATGTTTTATACAGCTGAGTTAAAATGTGTGTTTGGATTTGTGTTTGATCTTTTTGGATTTTGAAAAGTAAAATTAATGTAATCACAAATACAGAAAGTGTCTTCTTAGAGGACATGGTCAATTTTAAAAACAAGTTTCACAAGATTTTTTAGAGATTTGGACCATCGAAAACAACCATTACAAATCTAAAAATTTACTAAAAATAAAAAATACTAAACAATTATAATAACCATTTATTTCAAAGTTCTATAAATCCTTCAAAGTATATTTGTAGAGAGAGAAAAACTATGTTAATTATTACATATACTAATTATTACTATAAATGGCAAATTCACTTATTTAACAGTGTTAATGATGAAATTTAACCAAAATTTGCATGATTGGTAGCTATAAAATCCCGATCTTCACCACAAAACACAACTTCACGTTGAATTTCATGGTATTTTAAGATCATCAAATTTTGTTTTTACCGACCGCTAATCTTGTTATTTCACTTCTAAAACTGCTTTTGGTTGTCCAATTGCTACAGGAACGCATTGGTCACTCATTCTACACCTAGGTTGTATAACAATTCTACCTTCCTTCTAGAATTGAGTTATTTAATCCAATCCGTGTCACTAGCATATGGGGAATCAATATGACAAACCACCATTTCATCTCATGTCTTATAAATAAGGGAGGGCAATATGTTAGATCAGTTTTTATGTTTAAAATTTTTTATTCATATTATATTCACAACTTATTCATGATCTACTAAATTTTAAAAAAAATTCACTATGATTTTCTATCATATATTCCACTGACATAGATATTTACCTTGATACAGTTGTCTAACCAGAATAACTTAATTCCTATGTCCAAATAGTGGTATAAGAATAATTGAACTTTTATTACAGTACTACTGAGGGTATTACAGTAATGTCAATGGGAGGGTGACATGGCATATACACAATAAATGCCTTGAGAGAGTCACACAAGGATTTACCCAAGGTCAAATCAGGGTCGTCGGCCCAGTCCCTTAAAAACACCTTCTTCTTTTAGAAAATGACCAACATATCCCAACTATCCATTTTTAGTAACTACAGAGGATGACAAAAAAAGCAAAAAAAGCAAAAGCTACAGACGAAAAGGCATTTCGGTAATTTCATCCCAAAAGGTGAATCCCTCTCCGGTTACCGCGAAACACCATAAACGCAGCAGAGGCTGCCGCAGTCAAAAGCCCGAACTACCCCTCTAGCAAAACCACCCAACCCTCACAAGTTGGCAGGACATTCGAGTCATTTCTTATAAAGATCAGTGCCTGATCTGTCTTTTCACTTTTCCAGTTTTTTTATTATATATTTTTTTGTTAGGGATCAATAGATTGGTGTCCTCGTTTTTTCATTCTCGAATGGAATTCGACAACAAAAGCTGCGAATTTTAGTTTTTCTTTTTTGGGTCCTCGTTTTAGGGTTTCTTCACTTTGATCGGTAAGTGTTTACGGTTCTTTCGACTTAGTTTGTCTTACGTTTCTATCTATTGTTGTTAGGGTTTTGGTTTGGGTTTTTTTCGTGAATTAGGGATTCTGTTTGTGTTGGCCGAGTTGGGTTTCTGTGGCTTCTTTGTTCCGATCGCAAAAGTTTCTTCTTTTCTTAGGGTTTCGACTTTCGATCGAATCCCCGATTCGGAGACGGTCAGAATCTGTTTTTTCTCTTCTTTTTATTTTTGCGAAATTCGACTTGTTTTGTTATGTATTGAAAGGTTTCCGTTATTTCGGCAGATTTTCTTGCTAAAAAGAGTGATTTATCTGATTCTTATGTGATTGCGTTTCGTTTGATATCATATTTGGAACTATATGTTAGCTTGAGTAGATCATTTTTTTGTTTCTAAAAAATTAATATTTGATTCATGTTTTGGATCTTAATTTAGCTTCACAAGATTTTCTTGGATTTTTGGAGAGATGGTACTCTTTTTTTAATATATATATATGCATAACTGATTTGGAATTTTGCTTTGATTATTTAAGAGTGGTGAATTTAGGAATTTAGACTTTTCCCATCATGCAATCCAAGCCCCATAGTGGGAATTCGGCGGAACCTGATCCATCGCCATTGGCGATCGGTTCTCAGCAGCCATGGTGGCGATACAACGTCGTGTCTCCGCATGGCGAAGCCGCCACGGACGGAGGTGGAGGTGCGAACAGTGGCCAGTCTGAGGCTGATGATGTCACTCGGGAGGGTAGTGATGTCAGCAAAGATGCAGCGACACAAGCAGGTTGATCATCGTTTTTTTATTTGTCGTCGTTAGTTTGAGAGGTTTAAATAAGTTGTGGGCTTAAGTTGTTTTGGGGTGTGCCAATACTGCGGTATCATCATGTTATCCCTTTTTTTAACATTTAATGGTTTAGGATGATAGTTTTTGATGCATTAAATCACATAGAGAACTTTGATTTCGTTCTAGCTGTATGGTGGTTTTGAGTTTTTGGAGTCTGTTTCTATGGAAATAGTTAGTTGTGGTAATATTTCCTTTTAGCATAGCGTAAGATATGAATGTGCCCGATTTGCATTCCTTGTTATTTGTTTTAATTCTAGTTTTTTACATTAAAGGTTTCTTTTGTTCGGCTGTGCAGATAATTAAATTACTACATAAGTTATTGGTTTTAATGTCAAGTGTTCTTTTATTTATTATTTTATTTCCATTTCGGCAATATCAGATGGAAGCTATGGGCAGGAAAACCAGCAACCACAGCAGGCCGCGTCTAACATCCCTCCTGTGATGGCTGAATACCTCGTGCCACATACCCAGCTGGAACTTGGTCATACAATTGTGGGAACTTTTTCTTCCATTCTTTTTCTCTGTGCAGAGTGTTTATTTAAAATAGTTTAATTACTTATTTTATCCAAAAAAAAAAAAATTGGGCCCTTGATGAACAATGGTGGCTTTTCAATTATGATTTCATGTGGCATGCTCTCATTCATGTCAGAAAGACATCACTCTTGAACTACATCAATCTTGTTGTGGAGCCTTTTAAGTTTCAACCCCATTTAATGTGACGGAATGTGCTATTTCTGGATTTTTTTTTTCTGAATTCATATGGCATGCTCTCTAATGAGGATTTTTTTTGTTATTGTAAAATTCATTCTCAGGCCTGCGCACCTTTTCCATATGGAGATCCATATTATAATGGATTTGTGGCTGCTTATGGAACCCAGGCTCTGGTATGTAATATGTGTTCTCTAGATATTCATGATGAATTATTTAGATAACTGGCCCGCCAAGTTTTTCACATCTAAGAGAATTGATGAATTGCTTCTTTTGACTTTTGTATGGCCTAGTTGTATGCATATGACATGTATATTTGATTTTTGATATATGTTATATATATAAGGTTTTTATGTTTTGGTTCCTATTACATACTGGTAACTTTTGTGAATTTGTTGGGAAGGTCTATAAAATGAGTTCTAGACAACTAATATGATTTCTGTCCTATTGTGATTATACAATTGTTGTAGTAGTAGTGGGTTAACTGAGGATGGCAACCATATAACTTTTGGAACTTTATTTTAGGATTTAATCAATAACTGAAATTTCTCCTTTTCTGGAACAGGTTCATCCCAATTTACTTGGTATGCAGCATCCGCGTATGCCTTTGCCCCTTGAAATGGCAGAAGAGCCTGTTTTTGTGAACGCCAAACAATATCATGGAATCTTGAGGAGAAGACAATCACGTGCCAAGGCTGAGCTTGAAAGGAAGTTGATAAAAGTTAGAAAGGTAATGACTGGAGCTCAAGCTACCAATCTACCATCTTATGAAATATGCCTTCTGATGCCTGATAGCAAAACTTTAGATTTTACACTTACATTTTGTTACATGTTTTCTTATAGAAAAATCAGGATCCGTAGCTCTTGGTTGCGAATTATTTAGCTATCAATTTGCTACATGTCTGAGACTATGGGCTTTGCTATATAGTTGAGTTACTAGCATGTTTAATGAAATCTTAAGACAATGAGGAAGATCTCGTTAATATCCTATACTCTCATGTGCCTATATGGGATGCATAAAGTGGCTTATTTAATATATTTTAAAAGATATTAAGGCATGACTTAAAAAAATTGACTCTTATATGATCTCGATTATGCATGTAAAACCATATTTGTAAGCCTATGAAGAGGATGCACCAAAAAAAAAAGAGACTCGTTTTGTCTAGAGCTTCATGTCACCTAAAATTGCACACATCTGACATGTTGACAGGATTGGAGATGCATTATTGTATTTAAATCTGTTTGATGCACAGATGAAGTTAGGGATGTCCATTTGAGTAATAACTTTTTTGTAATTGTGGGGGATTTTTTTAATTGCAATTGTAATGATGAAATAACCACCGAGTTTGAGGGCAAAGATTACTTGATGCATGTTTTTAACACTTGGTAAATGCTGATCATAAGATATATAGGAATACGCTCATCTTTGGCGAATTCTTCAGAAGGTTTACCTGGTGTTTTTGCAGCTCATTTATTTTACAGTTTGAAATTCACAAGATTCTCACTCACAAACAAACTTTGTACTTTATCCTATGGGCAATCAGTAGCTACAAGTTGGATATATGTTAACCGGGCCAAAGCTATTTTTTTATTAATCTCATTGACATTTGACTGAATGTTAATTGGCAATGATAATTAGTCCATGTCCATCTTTTCTTTGACAGCCATATCTCCACGAGTCTCGTCATCAGCATGCAATGAGGAGGGCAAGGGGCTGCGGGGGCCGATTCCTCAACACAAAGAAGTCTGATGGCAACAACCACCCCCCAAATTCGGCGCAGGGAATGGCTGGGGTTTCTGCGACAGGTCAATCTGCTCAAAAGCCACCGAAGTCCTCAGATTGCAACGGAAACTCAGGCCCATCAACGCAGGATGAGCGAACATGTGAACCTAACACGTACACTAATGGCAACAACAGCTGCTATCAGGGTTACCCAATGTCCGCCTTCCATTCGATGGCGGGGGAGAGAGGGGAGGAAGCAGGTGGGGATTGCTCAGGGCTGCAGCGGGGCGGCATGTTGGTGAACCGGGCCCCGAACCGGGCCGTCACCATCCAGTGATCTCCTGTCCATGGCCCACTCTGTTGTGAGTGGAGGAAGAAAATATGTGCTTCATGCACCTCAACCTGGTAAAAAGCATGGTAGGGGTGGACTTGGATGACACTGGTTTTTTTTTTTTTTGCAAGGCAAATCATTCTTGGCTTGGTCTCACCTCTTCTTGTTTCTTTGTTGAATACAAGAGTTAGGAGTGAGATGGAGAAGGGGGGGGGGGGGGGGGTTGTGTGTGTTGTGTTGTTTGTGATGGTTTAATCTTCTGTATAATATAGTTTAAAGGATCAATCAGAAACCTTTTTAAAAAAAAAACATTTTCTCAGTTGTTTAACAAAGATGGCTTGTGTTGCCATCTCTGGGTTTGTTTTGTTGCAGATTGTCTTAAGTATATGTAAATGTTAAAGTTTGTCAGTGGTTTGTTTTTTATTTTGATTGAATAATCACTTTGAATCTTAAAACTGTATTTGGTATTTGCTATGGTATCCCAGCGTTTTTTACTTGTTTCAGCTGTGATTTACATGCATTTCGTCTTCCAACCATGTGATTTCAAGATTCTTCTTAATTATTTGGCAAATCAGACAGGACCTGAATATGGGAATAATGGGATCCAATGGAGGGGTGTGGAATCGGCATATTAATTTTTTTATTCTAGTTCTATGAGTTATTCCCTGTTCCAACGAGAATAAAGCAAACGACAGAAACATTGATTGTGCATTTGGGTTAGGAAATTTGGTTGAATTTTGAACTGGAATGTTTTATTCTAGCCAATTCACATCTCAACTGATACTTCATCAAAAAAAAAATCTAATGGATTGAGCTTCAAATACACCCAAATCTAATGTTCCAGTTCTGAATTAAAATTCCAACCAATTCCAAATGAATTGGAATTCTAATTTTTCCCACTTTCAAATATCCATTTTTTTCTCTTATCATCCCACCATAAAGTGCTTTATTTGGTTGAATAAGCCAATTGAACATTCAAGAAGCATTCTGTTAAAACGTTTGGAAGAATTTGAATGTAACTTTTAAGGAAGCCTACTTTTGGAAACGTTTGAAAGAGTATGCATTTGAGAGTGCAGACTTTTGGAGACACTCAAATAAAGGCAAAAACAACATTTTTACTATAACAACTTTTGAGTATAGTTTTCTGGAAAATTTTTTTGTTGGATTCTTAAAAAATTAATTTTTTATAACTAAAAGTTGTTTTCGTTTTCCTGGGGGCATATAAAAACGAATTTAGATTAAACATGATTTCCTGAAAATGTAAAATCTTAACTAGTTGTCCAAACTCATTTATCAATCTGCAAGACAATCTGGGAGGAGTGGAAGACATCATTTATCATCAAAGAATTTAATGACAATCCACAAGGACCAAACACCCAATAAACATAATCAGATTAAATTTTTAGAATGTCAAAAACCACCAGTGCTTCAACATAATAGAAGGCCTTCTAATAGGAGGAATTCAATACATGAAAAAACTGCAACAAATGAAAAAATAATGACATTCCATTAGCTTCCCCTACCATCCCATCATCTAATATAGTTGCCTCAAACAATCTCAGCCACCTAAAACAGATGCCGCATGAATTTCCAACACTGATGTTTATATAAGGTCCTCAAGTTAATCCAAAATTGAGATAGAGGGTCATAAATAAATCCCAGATTTGTTACTGAATGTGTCGATGGCATATACGTTTAACCCTCTTGTCCTTCCTGGGGCTCCCCCTTTGAGTGACGACACATCTAACACGAATCTAACATATGAAAAGAGGGAGTGGGTGAGAATATGTGAATTGATGGTTGTAATCAATCTCCTATTGCACCAACATGTGCCTAAAGGATATTAGTCAAAAGGATACAAGTCAAAAGGATATAAGCACTTACAAGTTATTCGATGCTTTCTCTAATCCATCGCTACTGTAGTGTATCAGAACCTTTTGATCCTCTTCTGTAAGTGAATGACAGGTTTGAATTTCGACACCCTTCGTAGCTGGATAATTTTACGCCATTTAGTATGGAAACAACAAAACAATATAAAAAAATTTGAAGGGAAGAAATATGAGCAAAAGAGAACATGAACTTACATGTCTGATTAGACAAATCAGAAGACTCATTCAAACCCAAAACATTCTACATGAGAAAGTATAATAGTGAGAGGATGTTGACATTATTAATCATTTTACATAAGTAGCTTAATTATAAGAAGAAGATATACCTTAAGATTTTGGTAGCAGGTCTCAAGGTCATCGTTAATCAAGATGTGATCAAACAGACCCGAGGACTTCCCTTCCTCTATTTCTGCTGTTGCGTTCCTCAGTCGCCTTTGAACTTGCTCCTCAGTTTCTGTTCCCCTGTTCAAAGTGTCAACAAATTCAATGCAAAGTTTTTTTTAAAATGGCAACGATTGATAACGGGTTTGGACGGATTTTGCAAGAATCATACTTAATCCAAACCTGTTTCCAAACACCCAAGTGATCTCAGTTTTTGGCATTTTACAAAAATTAAAAATAGGTTTTAGTTATCTCACACAAGTATGTTTCCTGAAAAGCTATTTTCAAAAGCTTCTTTAAGTGGAACGCTGTACCTTCAAACTCATTTGCAAACGCTACCTAAGTCAAGATTAAAAAAACCTCTGGCCTGAAAGCATATTCTACTTTACCTTGCACGAAGACGCTTCTCGAGTTCTTCATATGATGGTGGGGAGATGAAGATGGACATTGCTTCGAGAGAACTTGCTTTCACTGACTTAGCACCTTGTACATCAATATCTAGGATGCACCTCTACAGTAGGAAAGAAAAACATATCTTTTAACAAACAACCTATTTTTATATCGAAAAAAACAAGATGTTAGATATTTACTTTGCCAGAATCTGTAACTGCCTCAACAGCTTCAATGCTTGTTCCATATAGATTACCATGCACCTGAGCGGTTTCAAGGAACTTCCCTTCGCGTATATCCTTTTCCATAATACTACGATCAGTGAAGTGATAATGGATGCCATCCTTTTCTTTCTCTCTCGGGGCCCTTGTTGTATGACTCACAGAGAATCCAAAAGTGTTGGGGAACTCATTCATGAGTTTGGATATTAGCGTTCCTTTGCCGACTCCAGAGGGACCACTAATGACTACTGGTTTCAGACCATCACCCTTAACCCCCTTGCTCCATGCAACCACTTCTGTTCCCAATATCTTCTTTTGATCTCGAACAAATGGTGTATCCACCTGTCAATAAGCCAAAACATGAAAGGTCATCAAAAGGAGTGCTTTTTTAGCTTTGAAATGGTTTCATGAGATTCACATTGGCATTTTTTCACGACTTGTTCAAGTTCCCCAAGGAAAGATTGTTTGTTTACAGTTATCATTTCCTCTATCTTAGACTAAACTTGATTATTAAGTCATTAGCAATGTTATGAATACTGTACTTTACAGTCGTGCCATACATGGTCACAAAGTTTGTATACGGCAAATATTTGGTGAATGTTTCATTTAGTATAACAAGTGTACATTCATGAACATATGTGATAGTTATTGTAAAAGTACAAAATGGTGAAATCGTTTTCTAGATGTATTATGCTTATTGGTACACAATACAAGAACAGACTTTGATTTTCGGTGAAGGGGAGATGGAACAATGATATTAAAAGCTATTTTTTAACTACTGAAGAATGTGATAAATCATCCAAACTAAATGAATACGTGGACGTTATATGTAATAAACGACGAACAGAAATTTGTTCGGGCAATGGGCAGAACTATGTGACTATGACACCACACAAAACAACACTATGGATTTTACAAACAAGCAAAAGACGGCCAAAAACAATCAATTTCAAAAATCTTCTACAAAATCATCATCCAAACACAGCATCGTAAAGAAATGTTTGCAGAAATCAAACCTCTAGAAACCAGGTGCAGTCATCCAGCAGAGAATCTCGCTTGAGAATCAAAATCCTGTCCTTTAGAAGCAAGGCCGAGTGACCTTTGCAAGGAGCAGGTTTCGTACCCAAAACAGTAGGATCTGACCTGACAATACATTCTAACATAAATCAACATACCCAACATTGGAACATATAAAAAAAATCAATTGGTACCACAAATCTCACCATTTTCCAGTAGACTTATCAAATATTCGAACACTAAAGCACAATCCCTCTCCATCTTCCGATCCCCCAACAACAAACTAAACAGAATCAAGACAATTCATAATGAGAAATTGGACCAAAACCAAATATGAATGATAAATTTCTTTGTGTTGGTTTATTCCTCTCTCTCTATATCTATATATATACACTAACAATTTTTTCACCAACTACGGTGGCGGTTTGGTATCCTCCTGACTTGGAGTCAAGTCCGATTGGTGAGACCTCATCCAACCCATCTTGGGAGAATTCTGGTGCCTCTTCCCCCTGACCATGAAAAATTTCACATATAAAATAAATATACAAAATTTGGTAATATTTTGAAACAAGTTTCAACCTTATGTTAAAAAATTTCACTAAAATAAATGCAAATGAATATATAACAAAGATTATTGAATCTCACCATGTATTAATCCTGCTATTAAATCAAGCTCTAATCTGAAAAAAAAACACACATAAACAGATAATAGATTATCAATCAAATAACAAACAATGTACTTGCAAAATAAATAAATAAATAAATACAGATGAACATAACCATAAGCTCAAAGTTGATTTTTTGTCTAAAAAACTAAGCTTTCGTGGAGGGAACATAAAAAATAAAAACAAAACCAATACCAATACCAATACCAATTCAAATCCAAGAATCAAGCAATAGCACAAACAAGGCCAAAGCTTTCATTCAATGGAAATAAAATAAAATAAAACAACTTGAATCCAAGAATCCACCAACAGCATGGGAAAAGCCACCTAAAAATGGACTCCCTTATTATTACAAAAAAAAAATCGTTAAAAAATAAATAAACTCATCAACCTATTAACAAAAACCATTCAAACTACAAAAAGGCCAAACTAAAAACAAAACAGACACAACAAAGAAATCTTACCAAATAACACAAACAAAAGGAAGAAATCACCAAAAAAAAAATCCAATCTTTCCTTCTTCAAAGCCAATGTCCCTCAAAACCCATCAAGAGATTCACCCAAATAACCTCCCCCCAAACACCCCAAATTAGTCCCCACTAAAATTAGAACCTCAGACCAAAAAAAACAAAGAACACAAAAAACCCACCACGATCCGCTTGAGATCCTCCGATCCGATGCACTGCAACAACCCAAAACCCAAGATGCACGATTTCCGAGGCAGACCCCCTCCCCACCCCAAAAAAACGATTTATTTTCAGGTCACGCGGGTTCAAAGGGTCAGACGAAAGAAGACTCGAATTGGGTTCTCTTTATTTTCTGTTTTTCGGAGACCGAATTTATAGAGAACCCAAAAAAGAGAATTCAGTGCCCAAATCGAACGAAATCACCACCAACAACAGCTGGTGAGAGAGAGAGCGAGAGAGGAAGGGAACCTTCGCTCGCATTTTTTTCAAGCGATCACAACCGTCAATTCAATGAAGCTTTTACTTGAAGGGTCCACCAAAAGGGACCCCTCGCAGGTTATATTTTATTGACCGTCCGATCTGATTGGCTAATGTTGCAGCCGTGGACCCGCTTCATGTTTTTTTGTTTGTTTTTGTTTTGGAAACATCCATATTACCCCCTGAGTTTTCCTGAAATCCTATATAACCCCCTGAAAACACCCATGTAAATTTAAATAGCCCCCTAAATTAAATTTTTATTCAAATATGAGAAATATTATGCTAATATTCTGTTTGGTTAACCTTAATTGAAAATACAGTATACCAAAAAAATTCTACAACATGTTAAAAATGTAAAAAATCCTCTGTAAATGAAGATTTTATCTTTTCAGGTGGATAAATAGTCATTTACAGAAATTTTTTACATTTTTAACACATTGTATGAATTTTTGGTATACTATAGTTTCAACAAGGGTTAATCAAATGAAATATTTGCAGAATATTCATTATCTGTCAAACTCAGGGGGTTATTTGGATTTATATAGATATTTTCATGGGGGTTATTTGAATTTACATACGTATTTTTATGGGGTTATATGGATTTTAGTAAAAATCAGAGAGTTATTAAGATTTATGATAGTTTAGAGGGGGTTATTTGGATTTTTCCCGTCTGTGATTTTTTTTTTTTTTTTTGACCTGGCCCGGCTGAAATGATTAGTTGGGGTTGGGGAGGGTTCGCCTATTGGACGGTCCTGATTGGTGGACCTCAAAATGTTTTCCAGTATGAAACTAGGGAGCACTGAGAGGGGTTGGAAGAAAGAGAGCTAGTCAAAATGATATTGGATTCTGTCACTGTTGGATCCTCAGTTTTTGTCATTTTCCATGCTTGTTATGTGTCTAAGGCCCCGTTAGGACTGCATCGAGAACACCGTGTGAGGGGAAGCCAGAGAAGCAGAGTTTTAAAATGTTTTAAATGCAAAAAAAATATCCTTTTAATGCTATCATTGAGTTAGAAATGCGAACGCGGGTTTTGTGTTTGGTTTGGAGGTGGTGTTCCACCGCGTCCGCCAGATCAAACGCACCATTGACACAGTCCCAAACAAGGCCTATGATTGTATGTACAAAAACCGATGGGATCCAACTAGATCCTATCTAGGCTAAACATATCCAACCTCATTTGTGGGGGATTAGTCCAATTAAAATCCATACTAACTTGACACAATTTTGGATTGTGTTTTGGTCTAGGGATTATGTTATTCAAGTTTAAGTTAAACCCAATACAATAAAATATTTTACCCAAATTAATAATAATATGAGAATTTATCCTTTCAAGTTTTCATCCTAAAGTGATATGATGAGTGATGACATGTATCTCTCTAATTGATTTAAAATGTGTTGGTTCAATGAATTGTTTAAAAGTGTTTGGTCACAATCACAAGGATTGAACCCACATAAAAAGTTCAGTTAATTTTTTAATTTGTGACATAAAATATAAATATTTCATAATTCATTTTTTCTTAAATCTTTTAATCATGCTTTCATAATTTTATTTTGTATCAATCTCTCTCTTGGTTGCATATACTCATATTTTCATCTATAATTCATCTCTTATTCTTTGTGACTGCTGTTATAAGTAGAAATACGATAAATTAAGCTCAGACCAACTGATTCAAATTGGAATTAGATCAAACACAATTTGACCCAACCTATCCTAGTTGTTAATAAGTCTGAGTATGTATGTCACTGTAAAAATTGAAATGGACTGCAGTGGATAGTGAGTGGACTGTGTGTGCTGTCGAGTTTATAAAAAGGGGTTAAATGAAAACGTACGATGAGGAGGGGTTCAGAGAATCAAATAAAGTTTGAAATGGTCCAAGTGGTTTATAAGTGGGCCCCCATCTCTTTTGTAGTTAAGATGTCCTCGCGGGACACGTGAACGTCCTACGTGGCCCAAGTCAATATCATATTCATCTAGAATATGGATAATGGTTCAAATAATTTTAATTTTTGAAAGAGAATTACTCTATACACTTTACAGTCTCTTAACCACGTATATAGAGATTTTTTTTATACATTCTATAAATAAGTTCACATGATTCATGATTGATTGAAGTTTGTATTTTTGTTTTTTGTTTTTGATAAGAGCACTTTTAAAAAATAAATAAAAAAGATTGTGGACATCATTTAGGGTTGGAAATGGCTTAACATTTTTCTTATTAAATATGTTATGTTCGTTTTTGGCATGCCTTTTTGTAGCTTGGACATATTTTGATTTTTTAAGGATATATTTTATTATTATTATTATTATTATTATTATTATAAAAATAAAATATATATCTGTACGAATTGAATGTATATTTTTTATAATTGAATATATATTGATATAATGAAATATATACTACGTTAAATTATTTCTATATTGTGTTTATATTGTAAAGACTATAAATGAGACTTTAAAATAGATTGAGTGTATTAACACTTTGGGAGCTGGTCTCACGAGTCACGGATTACTAAGAAAATTTAAAAACATGAAACTATGGATTCAAGTACCATTGTTTATCTAATAAAAAATGATCTAATCCCAAAAATAAATCCACTTTATCATAATTCAACCCACCATATGGTCCAAACCCTTGTTTAATTAGGAATCTTCATAGTACTATTTGTTGTCATGAATTGTTATACCTCGATATAAATGAAAAGAGGAATGTTTTTGTTTAGTTTTTTTTTTAAATGAACAAATAAAAAATGAATGCTAAATAAATAAATTATTAATTTATAATTTTTTAAATGGCAATTCTATTATTAATAATTTTAGTTATTTATGTTTGAGCTGTGCGAGAGAAATTTAACAATAGTGGCGTTTTAGAATTTGTGAGTGCTAGGTTAGACAATTTTTTTATTTAAATAGTTATCTAATTTTGTTTTGACAAAATAAATTTTTTTTATAGAACAAACAACTAATCAGATTTTATCTAAAAACAATGACGCTACACAAACCAGGGGTAATTATATCTATTCATTTCAAAAGAAACTTATCATGTCATTAATTTTCTCATAGAGCCTCGAAAAGAAAATGGTTAAGTTTAGCCTTGTTTCGATCCTAGTTGCAACACACATGTTTTGATTTTTATATAAAATATATAATTAGCTACATTATATATATATTTAAAATGTAGCACAAGCTCATATGAATCAAATGCATTTTTTACGTTTTTAATAATAAAATATTATACTAAAATAGTAGAATATAACTTATGTTAGACGTTTTTATATATTATGTTAATAACATGATGATTTCAAAAGCGTCATCTAAAAAATTATACTCAACCACATCTCTATCTTGTTGTAACGGGAACAACTGTAACTTTATTCTTGCTTAAAACTATATGACATGGCACTTGGTGCCATGTTGAATCACATTGGTGGATTACTTCTTTTCAATTGGGCATAATGACATAAGCATAACAAGGAAAATCAAGCCTCTCATACCCTACAAATCCAATATGCAAAAGAGGAGGCCTACATGTGCACATTCATTCACTTGCACATGTGCATGTTCCCTTGGAATATCATGTCATCTTTTCCAAGTTTGGTTCCCACAGTTCATGTGTGTGGTCTGCCTTGAATGTGTTTACAAATGTAATATGTTGTTTGTTTTGAGACATTGTGTGAGGGATTGTTATTATTTGCTTTATTTTTTTATATAGTATTATAACTCTTTTCCATTTCTAGTTTGGTACTTTTCTTTTTTAGGGTTTAACTTTTTGTGTATATAAATAAAACATTTGAGTTCCTCTCATAATAAGACAATGACTTTTTTTTACCTTAATTTGAACATCTAGTTACTTTTAAATATAAATAAATAATAAATAAAGTGCAAGTTCAACAAGCCTGCTAATAGTGTTACTAAGTGATTGGCCAATATCATTCACTCTTTTGGAGATGATGATGGGAATTTCCCTATTTTAAGTTATCACAAAAATGAAACACATTTATAGGTTTAAAGTTAAACCATCATGAACTCATGTATATTTTGGACCCACATTAACTTACCAACCAACAAATCATGGATTTTTTTCTTAAAAGAATCTTTGATTATATGCATTAGGTCTTTGTCAAATGACATCACCTCTCACCATCCCACCCACACAAAACCTTCCTATTATGGTCGCACAATTTTTGTTTTATGTATGCCCATACAACTTTAATGGAGACAGAAAAAATTTCATAGGGTCCTTTTCATGGCCAATTTATCTTGGCCTTTGAAAACCTTACCATATTCCAATTTGTTAGAAAAAAGATTGGAATAAATGTAGAATAAGATATATTTTATCATCCATTTTTTATTCACCGGAATAAACCTCAATAGTTGTTCAACTTAAAATTAAAGTCAAAACAAAATAAATACATCCTATTTTATATAAGTTCGAGTGCCTCAATTTTTTCAAATGAATGAAGTTTGACTAATAGGAAAAAAATACATATATTTTAATCCATGTAATATAAAATTTAAAATAAAAAAATATATTATAACTACTTATGACATCCATTATTTGTTTGAATTTTTATAAGAGTAACATCAATATTAGTTGAAAAAATCTTGTCTCTAATGACCATAGCACAACGGTTCAGGGTTTAAAAAAAAATTAGTTGAAAAAATTACAGATATATGTAAAATTTGATTTGTATGAAACATTGATACATGATAAAAAAAAATTATATAATAGAGAATTTTAAATTGTTGACAACAAAAGCGTGATCAGCCAGCTGCATGTGATTCTAAAAAAATATACTTTTACAACGTAACTCATATTTAATTTCCTTATGATTATAGATTATATCATATTCAATTATACTTCTTTCCCTCTACCAAGCAAAGGTAGATAATTAGATTTTAAAAAAGCTATCCAAGTTCTCAAGTTTATGTTAACTTTATGTACCCACCCCACTATATATCCTGGGGACATATAACAAGTTGCGTATCCAAACAGGAATTGGGGAAGAATATGTCAACATTTTTCAGATTTGGATCCATATCCTAAGTTAGGATGGACCACCCCCCAACAAAATAACAAACCATGTGGACCAACATTATAATGTTCTTTTCATAATGGTTGTCCAATGTTGACTAGTTAAATGTACCTGATTCTTGATCCATCCACTGTTGTTGAAGTTTGAATTATTCACTCTCTCTCTCTCTCTCTCTATTCATTTAAGTGGATGTTGGGTGTAAATCAGGTGGATTGCTATATGCATTATTTTTAGAGTGTGACATTGGGGGGAGTTTTCAATTTCATACCTTAACATCAATTTGTCCAAAGCGCGTTAAGGAATGGAGACTTATAGTCGTCGTAGGGCCAATGAGATTGAAAAGCTGATATTCTTATAACTCTAATAAGTTCAAAAGCTGAAACTTCCCTTTAATATCATATTTGAAACTCAATTCAAATTTTATTTGATTAATTACCAAATACCTCTCAATAAAAAATCAGACACAAGTGAAGAGCTATCATTTTGGGTTATATATGCGTGTCATTTACAGGTACAAATAAGATATTGCACAAGGTTTAAAGTCATTTTTCAAACGCCAAAATGATTAAAGCATGTTAAAAAAACATAGTTTTTCAAATCAGTTTTTTTCACATGGAAAGATAAATGCGATAGTCAATTTTCAACAATGATTTCACGATTGAATCCGAGTTATAAGAAATCTTTTTTTTATTTTTCAAACGTAAAATCCGCCCAAATACATATTCAAACGGGCCAATACTATCTAATGTATACCATGTGTGTGGAGGGAAAAATCCACCCCTAACATGAGAAATGTGTCATTCTAGAAGCATTAAGGTCTATTCTTATTAATCATTCTCTGTCATTTTAAAAAATTTATTTTACCTAATACTCTCTGCATACATTTCAAAAACTGTCACATTTATCATATCACACGCACATCTCTCATACTTATTCCCAAACACATAATTTTGTATGGGTATAATTGTCATTTAAAAATTCATAAACTCTTATTCATCTCTTATCTACCACTTATTTTTACTTTATCCAAAGTGAATCAAACAACAAAAAGATCAATTTTACGTTTCCCAATGAGAATAACAGAAAATGCAACCAAACAAAAATTTACCTATTCAGCATGGATTGTTATCTATCCCAATATAGCTATGAAGGACGAATAACCTTATATCACACCCCAAATGGGGGGGGGGGGGTTAAAATTGACATCCAAACCTAGAAAATGATTGACTCTCCACATATTTCTATCATATGTCATCAATAATACCCTTAGCCCGTTTGGATGTGGAATAGTCCAAAAAAATAAGTGAGAATAAAGCAGAATTTTTTTTTTGTTTGGATACAGGAATACCCATGGATAAGCTATGTTGGAATAGACTGGTATAAAATGGTATATGTATTCCAATCAACCATTGGAATTAAAGTTATTCCAGTTTATTCCATCTAAATAATATGTGGGTCTACTGTTAAATCAACTGTCATCACCCAAAAGAATTAAAATGATTTTGTGTTTGATTGTATTTTTAATTATTCTCGTTGAAAAACGTAATAATAATAAAAAATTTCTTGTTTGGATAAAATGTGAATAACATGTGGATAATGATTTATAAAAAGTAAAAAAATGATAATAGTTGATTTGACATGTGATTTATAAGGAAATCGGATCCAGTCAGGACTGGATCCGGTCAGTACCGAACTGGACGATGTGAAAATCGAACTACACCACTTATAAATCGAACTGCACAACCAATTGTTGAGCATATATTTCACTCTCTTATTGGATTCAATCAACTATTAGAGAAAATATGTATTCTTAAGTATCATCAATATTTAATAGGAAAGTAAAATATATACTCTATAATTGATTGTTTAGTTCGATTTATAGGTGGTACAGTTCGATTATCACGTCGTCCAATTCGATACTGACCGAATTGACCGGATCCAGTCCTGACTGAATCCGGTCTCATTTATAAGAGGTGATGACAGTTGATTTACAGTGAACTCATGTATTATTTGGATGGAATAACCTGAAAAAACTTTAATTCTAAGAGTTGGTAAAAATCTATATACCTCTTTATTCTAATATAGGTTATCTTAGGATATTCATTGTATTTAAATATTAAAAATTATTTATTCTATTTTATTTCATATTATTTTGTGACATAATCCGTATCAAACGGGTCCACCTAAATAAAATTATAATAATATATACCATTGAGTATATGAAGGGGTACAAATATTAAAAGCCCATGAAACTAAAGGGAAATTATTTTGACTTGAATGCCTCCAAAGATAAAGATCACCCAAGGCAACCAAATTTCCATATTTTGACTATATACCATTTCAATATGTTCTTATTCAGATAATTCAAACTAACTACAATTTTAAAATGATTAAAAAAAAATATTGATGTGCCCATCGATGTGACGTGTTGGGGTTATAAGGCCGTCCTGAAAGTGCTCAGTAGACTTTGAAATGGTCAGTCTTAAAATTCAAGCAATCATAAGAAAGTGTTATCTGAGGAGAAAAATCAAAAGCTATAGCCCTTGTTTGAAACATGAATAGATTTTATTCTAAGGTATAGATTTATTCAAGCATAAATGAATATAAATAAAGATAAAGTGATTTTGTGTTTGATTGTGTTATGAATTATTCTTGTTGTTAAACGTAAGAATAAATGTTTTGTTGTTTAGATAAAAATGTGAATAACGTATGGATAAAGATTTATAAAAGGTAAAAAAGTAATGATAGTTAATTTGACAGGTGATTTATAAGAGCTGATGACAGTTGATTTGACAGTGGGCCCACATATTCTTTGGGTGGAATAACCTTGGATAACTTTAATTCCATGGGTTGATTGGTATCCATATACCACTTTATCTGGGTTTATTCTGGCACACTTTATCCGGGGTAAACAAACGGATGAAATTTTTTATCCAGGGTTATCTGAGTTTATCCAGGGTGTTATACCCGATCCAAACATGGGCTTAGTATTCCCAAGATGTTGACATAATTTTGAGTGTTTTTGCATTAATATTTCCATAGATAAACCTTCGATCTAAAACTGAGTAAATCTCAAGAAATATATATTTTTTAACTGAATGCAAGTATATTTTGTTTCTGGTATTTTATGGTGGATATCTGAAGTGTTTCTTTGGTGACATTTGAAGTAAATGTGGATCCTCTTGAGATTAAAAAATTGAAAAAGTTAGGCTCAATTATTTTTACAGTCTAAAATGCAGACCACGCGTTTCATTTTTTTAAATAGTAAACATCGTATAAGAATGTACATGTTTTGATGAAAATATTTCATTCAATTTTAAATTGAATGAATTTATTTTTATTAATTTTTTTTTTAAAATTTAATGATGGATATGCTTAACTGGATTTCTAACTATGTATATGAGAGCATGAGACTGCATTTTGAGCTATTAAAAAAAAATAGAGTGAACGCCTTCAAAAAATATGATGAAATCAAAATTCCACCAATAGAATTATCATTTTAATGGTCACAATATTCCTTATACAACAATATAAATAATAAAAAATTACTTTGAATCATATCCCTTGTTCACAAAACAATAATTTTTTTTTACTCATTAAATAAAATCATCACTTTTTTATTCACACGTGAACAGAATATTAAAAACTGAATCGGGGTGGTGAAACCAACAGTCTCACAAAATCTGGATTCATGTTACAAAAATTATTGGTAAAACAAATTCATCTAAAATACTGACATATATCGACCAAATGGGGTCTCACCAGAAGATTGAAATATTTCACTAGGGATTATAGTGGTCTCGAGTCACCATTGATTTATAAAAGGTCTAAATTTTTTTAAAAAATAAATACATTTTGTATATTTTTTCAGACAAAATTAAAGCTCAGGAATTAATAAAACTGTTCATTCCTCGTTCAGAATTGAGTTTAGAATAGATGAAATTATTCCAGGAAAAAAAGTTAGAAAAATGACTAAAAAAGTTTTCAAAAAGTTAGAAATATCCAAATTAGTCACTTTTAAAATTATACTTAAAAATGTTTCATTTTACAATTTTGGAAACACAAAAGAATTAATATACCCTTATGCAATTAAATCCTTAATACCTTATATGTCTCTTAACTTTGTTAAAATATTTCAGTCTCTTAATTTTATTAATATATTTCACACATTTTTTCTAAAAGAATATCAATTTTTAATTTAAAATCATGATAAATTGTATCCTAATTATTTTTTGGGTTTTTTGTATTTACCCGCTCATAAAATCTTATATTGTCAAATACCCCACTTGAAACTTGATAATCCCCAATGCTTCATATAAAGGTTAATTTTGTGCGTGATGCCCTTTTGATGTGCGTTTATTTTTTTATTTTTTGAAAAAAAATAAAATCATACCACCGTTACTTTTATTAGAGAAGTATGATTACAAATTTAAATTAGGGATAAAAGATAATAGAGATTCAAATAAAAAATACATAAAGTGTGACACATTTAACGATGGGCGTCCAAAAAAATAGGTCGTAGATGAGGTATCTATCGCAAGCTCCCCCACTCCTTAAAAATTATTCATGCACAATTAAACCCTTATGAAGGGTATTGTTAAAAATAGTAATTCTTCAATATTATTTTACATGATAAGAATTTTTTTTCAATGATATACATGCGATATGAAAACCAAAAAACTTAATTTTATTTCATTTCGTTTCTTTCATACTTATCTTTCCCATCAAGGACTACCCTTGATATATTGGTTCAACTTCCCAACTGTCAAATAAGATTACCCGCCAAATACACCCTTCCCATTTCAAACAGAATGCAATGTCTGTCCTTCCTCTCCCTCCCTCTCTCCCTCTCCAATTCAAAAAACTCTCATCAACATCTCCCTCCAAAACCAAAACCCAATATGCCTCTGAAACCAACACAACCCCCAAAACCCCCTCCCCCTCCAAACCTCCAAAACCACTGGCCTCACCTACTCCAAATCTCAATTGGGTCCAAAGATCTCCACTTGGGTCTTGCAATCCATGCCTTCCTGATCAAAACATCCTCAAAAGATCTCATCTTTGAATGCAACAACCTCATCAACTTGTACTCCAAGTTCGAAAGACCGGTCGACGCTCAACGGGTGTTCGATGGAATGCCCACCAGAAATGCAATCACTTGGACAAGTCTGATGAATGGGTACTCTCTAATCGGGGACAACGGAACCGTTTGTCGGATCGCGTTTGAGATGCATGGATTTGGGGAGGTGTTTAATGAGCATGCCTGCTCGTTGGTTCTGCGCGCTTGTGCCTCTTTAGGTGATCGTGTCCGAGGCGAGCAGATCCATTCCATGGTTATTAAGAACGGGCTCGATGCGGATGCGTTTGTGGGGACTTCTTTGTTTGCGATGTACTCGAGGACTGGTTTGTTAGACAAGGCAGAGAAAACGTTTGAGAGTATTGTGGGCGTCGATGTCCGGTGCTTGAATTCGAATGATTTTGGAGTATGGGAGAGCTGGGGATGGGGAGAGGGCGATTCGGGTGTTTCGAGATTTGCTAGAATTCGATTTGGGAATCGATGAGTATACGTTTATGAACGCGTTAAGTGCGTGTGTGGGAATCGAGGAGGGTAAACAATTACACAATCTTTGTATTAAGCATGGTTGCTTACATGAGATATCGGTGGCGAATGCGGTTGTTACTATGTATGGAAAGCATGGATTAGTTGAGGAAGCAGAGAGGGTGTTTCAAGGAATGGAGAGAAACCTGGTTACCTGGACTGCGATGTTATCGACGTACTTGAAGACTGGTTTTCCCTTGAAAGCAATTGATTGGTTCGCAAGGATGATTACTTTGGATGATCGTGGCTTTGATTCGAGTTGTTTCGCTACCGTTCTTGACGCTTGTGCGGAATGCAAGAATTTCGAATCTTTAGTCCAGGTCCATGGACTTGTGATCAAGCTTAGCTACATTTTGGATGACTTCGTCTGCACCGCGCTAATCGATGCTTATGTACAATGTGGGAATCTCAGGGCAGCGAGGCTGGTTTTTGATGGACTTACGACGCTCAGCATCGCCCCTTTCAATGCGATTCTGGCAGGTGAAGCTGATGAAGACGACTTCATGCGTCTGTTCAACTGGGTGAGATCGAGTGGAGTCCAACCCGATTGGGTAACGTTCACTCGCGTTCTTAGCTTGGCAGCTCATCGCACTTCACTGATCACAGGCGAATGCATGCACTGCTACATATTCAAAGCTGGATTTCACGAGCACATCGATGTGGGTAACGCCTTAATCACAATGTATGCGAAGTGCGGAAGCATAGAACAAGCACGCCAAATCTTTATCGGCATGGAGAGACGCGATTCAGTCACATATAATGCGATGATTTCAGGTTATGCTCTCCATGGACGGGGAAAAGACGCGCTGACACTGCTTCGAAGAATGGAAACAGATGGTCTGAGACCTGATGAAGTAAGTCTAGTGGCTGCTTTGCAGGCTTGTGCTTATTCAGGCTTATTCGAGGATGGGTTCCTCTTATTCAGTGATATGAAGAAGAGATGCCTGATCGAACCAGGAATCGAGCATGAGAATTGCATGGTCGATCTTCTGTGTCGATCTGGGAGACTAATGGAGGCCATGGATTTCGCCGAAGAGAGTCGATTTAGGGATTCTTCTCTGCTTTGGAGGACTCTTGTTAATGGGTGCAGGCTTCGAAGGAATATGAAGATTGGGAGGATTGCTTCAGAGAGATTGATCAGTTTGGCACCGGGCGAGGCTGCATCGTACATACTCACCTCAAATATGTACTCGATGGGTGGAATGTCGGAAGAGGCGGCGAAGGCAAGGACGATGATGACTGATAGGGAGCTCAAGAAGGAAACCGGATGCAGTTGGATTGAGATCGACAATCACATTCATCATTTTGTTGCGAGGGGGGATGGTAACTTGGAGAGCGAAGAATTCCCTGTAAAACTGGAAGAATTATAAAGTGAATTAGAGAAATCTAATGGCCAGTTTGATAATCATTTAGGGTGCGTTTGGTTGCTCGTTCGATTACAGGAAGCTTTAGCGCAACCAAACAATTTTGTAATCATTCTTAAACCCAGAACAAATAGTGTCCAAAAGCATTTCAAAAAGAGAAAGTGAGCTTCCTGCAAAATTTCGTTGATTCCGCGCAACCAAACGCACCCTCATTCTTGAACCAGACAAAATTTCGTGAAACAATGTGAAAGGAGAAATTCTCCTCCTGCATGCATCTGAGTTACCAAATTGGCCCTTTATGTTGTTGCTGCTCCAATGCGTGTGACAAAATTAAGAGATGAATATGAAGTCTGATTCAAAATTTATACTCACCAAAGAAAAAATTTGAAATGCTAATTAAAATTCTCTCTCACAAAAACAACGAATGTTCTTTCATTTGTGTTGTGTGCCAATTTTTTTTTGGTTCACTTATGATCATCAACTGCATCATCATCAATAATATCTTCACTCTCAACACCATTGGGGGAGGTACTTATATCTGAATCATCGGCTGTGGAAGTTCTGCTCCCGTCTGCGGTTTCTTCAGCCTCAGTGGAGTTAAACGCAGTTTCATGCGGCTGCTGCTGCTGCTTTTCCATCATGCCCGACAGAGCCAATTTTGGGGACCATTCAAGAACATCGTCTATGATGTTAGAAACACGCTTTTGGTACCTGCAACAAGTAAATTTCACAATTTCAGGCTCAGGAAGCATTTCAGTGAAAACATGGAAAAAACCTGAAACTTGTCAATAAAATAAAATTATAATTAAAAATGTCTTGCAGGAATTAAAGGGTTAGGATGGCCATAACACCACATGCATATATATTTTATAAGCAATACATAGTCAAAATCTAAAAATTCAAGGATGCATATACAATTATGAATAAATTTTTATGGGTTGTATGGTAAAAGGTGTCGTGGACTAAGAAGTTGCAAAATTTCAACAAGCTCGCTTGAAAAAAATGTGAAAAAAGACTGCCAGAAAGACCAAAATCACGATATGATGAATAAATAATAATTCTTGATTCCAATGATTTAGTATTTGCTTTAATTGGGGGGTAGAATATTCTATAAAAATCAGAAACACACCTGGCTCTCGCAGCCTCATCTGGAGCATGGTGCCTAAGCAGGAGGATGATCAGCACAGCCACTAATGCATAGAAGAGCCTTGATGCCCACTTCGGCTTCTCCTCTTCATCTTTTATAGGCCAGAACTGAACCAACTCTTTGAATGTTGTCTCCTCAGCCAGTATATTGGGGAAAATCCACACACGCTTCCCGAGAATGATCCATAGTGTGCCAAATACCAGCGCTCTCACTGAAGAATAAGAAAAATAATCAAGGATATTCTCATTTCAGATTGTATGAATTTATGTTTGGCAACCATCGGTTTGAAATGAAAGAATATGAGTATAGAATATGAAGAGAAAAAAAATCACAGCACAAACAGAATTACCTTCTCGTGATTTAAACATGGTGCCAAAAAGTGGTAAGCAAGACAAAAAATAAGGTATCTATATTACTTGGATGTATATACAATCAGTGTCCTTAATAGTGTTCCTTACAAGATGTGGAACCCCATTACCGTAGTGCGGTATTGGTCGCTATTAAGCTACACAATAGAGGAGAATGCTCCCATGTATACCGCAAGTCAGCTAAACTGTATGCAGGAATCTAAAACTCATGTACTAGTATTCCAATGCTACAATATGGTTCCGAGAATTGGTTAAGTCAAACGAATAGAGTATCAATCTTTGATATACATACAGTCGGAGTGCTTCAGTAAGGGTGTTTCTCACAAGTTTCAGAACCCAGCTACCATAGTGAAGCATTGGTTAATACTAAGTTACCCAACAGAGAACACCCCCATGTATTCTGTAAGTCAACTAACTGTATTCAGGAATCTAAAATTCTAGTACTACTATTCTGAAGCTACAACAGTCCCAAGAGCTTGTACATCCAATATCGATAATGATTAGATTACGAGTCTTGCATAAGCGTTCTACAATAGACTTTGTTGGTTAACCACTAGGTCCAACCTAGACAAGGATTTCACAGGAATATAAATAGAGATAGAGAAGAGACCTGCAGTTGAAAGTAGTGGGATATCCTCCTTGCCTATGTCTGAAAGCATGTCATTTTCTTGACTTACTTGACTCTGATCTCCAGGTTAAGAAAAAAAGTACTACTAGTTTGAAGTTACAACAATCCCTAGACCTTGTACATCCAGCATCGGCACTGAGTTAAACAAATTTACATTACGATTCTCGGTGAAGCATTCTATATTAGAGTTAGTTAACCACTGGATCCCACCCAAGATCAACTTCAAAATTCTACAAAATGACTTAGGCATTTTCAGTGACATTGATCCAGATATTCTTTTCATAATTATGTCAAGATATCCCACCCATTACTAGATGGGAATCATGATGTCAAAGCAAACTCTAACACACAAAATTTCCTCTAAAGATGAAACAAAAAGCACTATATAAATTTGTTCACTGGAATGCAAGGTTCCTTGTAACAGAGCACAGGGGTTCAAAGCACTAAACTTTGACAAAATTTTAGATCAAATATTTCATTCTTCAGATGCAACAGAACGTACCTAAAAGCAGGCATAATATAAGCAGCAAGACTCCAGCACAAGAGTAAAGAACTACAAGTTTGCAGGTGTATGGATATACAGGAAACAAGCATATTGCTAACGCCAACAGAGGCCAGGAGAAGGAGAGTATAGTCATCCATAATGTTCTCCTTTTCAGAAATGTCCATGCAAAGAAAGCATCATTTTCAGAAAACACTTGGTCCTGCAGAAAAGTGGAAAAATACTGTCATGCAGAAAAGAAAAAAAGAATTAGACAACATTATATCCAACCTCAAAATTTCTCCAAAATTATTTTGGAATCTTGCAGATTTTGTTTTGTTTTGTTTTTCCTTTATTATTTTTTTTTGGGGGGGGGGGGGGGGGTGGGGTTGTTGAGGTTTTGGGGAGAGAGGTGGTGTCCACCAGACGTAAACCACACGATTAATGTTACAAGATGGGAAAAGGACATTAAATATATCCCCAGTCCCAAAGAGAGTGGCGACACTGTATTAAGTATGGACCCAAATCATTGCTCCACCCAGAATGAGTCCTCCCCGTAATGATGACATTTTAAGACTTCAAAATATGCCTGCACCAGACACTTGGGAAACAAACCATCCTAGATCAAGTATTCTCTATGTAGCATAGTCTCTGTTTAAGCAGTTTCATTTGTAATCAGCCACACAGCCAGTCAGCAGACGGCGTAAGGTATAGAATTGAAGTTGAGGTTTTCCCCATAGCCACTTTGAGTTTCTCCCGAATTTCCTTACTGAAAATGCATCTGATGAAAAGATGATCAGCATCCTCGTCTTCTGACCCACACAGATCATGTGTTGGTAACACTTATATACAGCAGAAACCTTCACTAAGTATAAATCTTGAGTAGATTGTGTGTATAGAGAAAGGGGGATATATGCCTTTTATAGAGGATGAAAGTGATTATCAAAAAAATATTTCCGATATAGGTTTAATATGAGACATTGTGAATGATCAATCAACTTTAAAAACATTATATGCCTTCTTTCAATGCATGGAAAATGAGGGTGTCCCATACATGGCACCTACAACACCTTCATTTGTAATCAATGATGAACGAAAGAACTTCATTTCTTTATTATATTCATTTGAATGGGTGTGGGAGAAGTGGCTCTCTGAGCACCTTTCATTCTTTTTTTATTTATTTTTTTAAATTTCAAGTTTGTTTTATATATGCATATTTTACATGAAACTTCCTTTAATATCCTATAATCAAATATAGAACCTTGAATCATTATTGTTTTTTCTTGTTTTTATAACAAAATAAAATTTCAAATTCAGGTTCAAAACCAATCTCCCCATGGTCAAACTATATATGATTAAATAGGCGTATTCCTTCAAGGATCTATAGTTGATTATATGAAACTGAGGCAAGTTTTATGTAAATATGCATTCAACATGCATCAAACAAGACTTAATATAATTAATCAATTAAAAAGGAAAAAGAAAGGAGCTGGGAGAGCCACGTCTCTCCACACACAGCCACACCCTTTCAAATGAATATAATAAAAGAATGAAGTTTATTCATTCAACATTAATTAAAAAGAAGGTGTTGTAAGTGTCAAACACCCTCATCTTCCATGCATTGAAAGAAAGATGTAGAATGTTTTTTAAGTCAGAACATTCAAACAATGACTCATGTAAACCCATTTTGGAAATACTGTTGAAAATCACTTTTATCCTTTATAAAAAGACATGTAACACTCTTTCTCCATACACACAATCTATTCTAGATGTATGGCCGGTAAATGTTTCGACTCTATATAAGTGTTATATCAGAGCCAGATCACCTACATGATGGAGCTCCCCACTGCCCCACATAGATCTACTTTTTACTCAAGATTTATTCTCTCGCAGCATTGATATAAAACATTGCACCTTCATAGAAACTTTGCCACTTTGGCCCACCGATCTGGTCCTTCAGCAACTTCACTCTTCCTTGAGGAGTTGAGAATATGATATGAAGTGCAGATTGTAGGGGGAAAAGGTAATGGTATATGAGAAAAAGATCAACATATCTTGACCCAAGTGCAAATTGCATGAAAGAAAGAATTAACATTTTAGGCAATATCACCAACAAACATCAACATGATTTCCTTCTCAATAGTTTTGAGGTAGGCCATAAAAATCATATTTTTCCATGCGTTTCATTTACATTATCGTTCCATTTTTGTGCAATATCATCATTCAAATCCTTACCTTTTTCCTGCGCTTCTTTTCCATTGTCCACTTCACAGTATCATCCACCCTCATTCATTCAACCTTTCTGACCATTTCAACCCAGTTATCATGTCATTTGGTTTTCCATCATTTTATCCTTACACTTGAAAAAATGAACCTCTTAAATTTTGATTCCACGTTTAGATTACCACAACCATCTCAACATCCTAGTTATAACCAGCTGTGTTGCTTCTGAACTGCCCACAACCCTGACGTATGTTCCCACAACAGGCCTGATTGTTAACTTAGAGAATTTCTTCTATAGCCAGTAGTTGAGATTCTCCACAGGAAAATATTTTACCAAACTAGCTTCTCTCCTATGATTAACATTTTCAATTATCTTTTCATCTGTATATATCAACAGGATCTGAAATCATTCTTCCATAACCACCAGAATTTAATTCAAACAACTCCTCTTCACCTGTATCACCCAATTTCCATTTCATACACTATAATCCACCAACCTTTCAAACCTTCACACCCGAATGACCAACATATCTCCATGTGAGCACTTAGCAGTTTCACATAAACACTAAAGCAATCAGATATATTAGAGTATATGTAATAAGAAAGGCAAAACTGTCTCTCACACACATCCATTAATTCAAAAAGGTAATAAAACTGCATCATGTATTAATAACAGATCAACCATAGTGAACATGCGATATAAGATATGTGCCAGCCATGATGGTTATAGAAACACATTGTGTTGCAATATATATCACTGATAAAACGGCAAAAGCTTGAAAAGTGTACTAATCATCTCACATAAAACTTGTCACAAGGCAAAAGGCACTTCCCAAGAATCATGCCTCTCTGGCAATTATATCAATCTCTATCATTTTAAACCAATGGATCTATATGAGGCATCAAAAATAATTAGCCAATACTTATATAGATGGATCTAATTGAGGAATTATAAATTATCAGAAAATATTATTGACAATAGATTAACTTCAAAAGTTGATTAGTTATGATGTCATCTTCGAAAGAACACAACTTACATGAAAAATCTCCAAATGTGCAGGCCACGTAGAGAGCTTCTTCTTTCCTGGCCGAAGGGTTTTTACCACACGGTCACATCGCACTAAAAGGTTCTTCTTAAGAAGGATGTTGACAATATCTTCTACTTCTAGATCTTTTTCTGATCCCAACAATTCCTTGACCTCTGGATGCTTCCTCAAAAACTTGACGATGTCCTTCCCTCTGAAATACTCAACCCGTGTCTCTTGCATAACAGCCCATCTTGATTCTAGTTGCTTATTATCTCTGACCTTCTCAGCAAAAACTTGAAACGCATCCTTCCCTGTATCTAGCTTCTGTTTTTTTTTTTAAAGCATAGAATTCCTTTCAATCTCTTGGGTATTGGAAATTTTAAGCCCAATTATAGGACAATGAGAATGTATTATGTTCCAAATGGGAAGCAACAAAACCAATATACAGCAAAACTTCCAAGAGAAGTTTGGTTATAATGGATTTAGAAGAAGAAAAAAAATATTTTGCAATTACATGAATAAAATATCTACAAGAGATTATTTTGACAAAAGCGGAAAGGAGGGATGCAACGATTATAATGAACTGCAAAGTTTCAAAAGATGAAGAGTATAAGATTCTCTTCTAAATATCAGTATTTTTCTTCTGCTTTATTTTATTTTTTATTTTTTTGTTGGGGGAGGGGAGTGGGGGGAGAGGAAGGAGGAGGGAGGAGAAGGTGATATGTCCACCAAATTTTACAAATCAGTAAAACCCACAAACCTACAAGTTATAAAATAGAGCCCCAGCACATGATTCACACCCTTTTTCCATAAATTATCATTCCTCTTTATGAACATTGCGCCAGCCCCCAAATTTAAATTGCTCAAGTCTTTAGGCTGTCTACAACACATTCCCATGTGTTATGCGCATAGAATCACTCTTATTGGAGATTTCCATCTTGTGTCCAATTTTCTCCCTTCTTAGCTAAGGTTTTATTCAAGTAGACCAGGCACATTGAAGTTTGGACCTTCAACATAGACTTCTCTTTTTGTCTTTATGAGCTGTCTCAAGCTCATTTCCCCCTCCTGATCTTCAAGCAGAGCTGAGCAAAAGAATTTGATCATGCAAGCCCTAAGTAACAAAGCTACACAGGCAGGACATACGGGTTACCTAGTAAGCGACAGGCCATCAGGATATCAACTGAGAATTCTGGAAGTATCCAACGTAATCCTAGACAGTTTATTTATACATGATAGGGTTAAACTAATGTTTTGTCATACTCATGTCCCAGGCACACAAGAGTCGGATTGACATGAAAAGAGTTCAATACATTATGCCTTACACGAAAAAGTTTATTTCTTTCCTTTTTCATAATGAGTGAGATGGGATGGGGAGGTTCATCTTGGGAATTAATTTGTTAACATTGAGTGGGAAAATGGTTGGGTGACTGTATAAGGCGTGTAGAGACTCCCCACTCCCCGGTTGTTCTTTTTTTTTCCGGCCGGGGATGGGGGGAGGGGTCATGACTTGGATTTGTTATCTAAAAATTTCCTGTCTCATTTACCTCTTGTCTTCTTTTTTTAAGAAAATGCCCCGAACTAAGGAGATGAGGGATTTCCGTACAAAATGAAGGATTAGAGGGGAAAAAATGCCCTAAATAGGACACCCTCCACAAAGATTGACACACTATACTTACAAGCTGGGCCAAGTGTTCCCCATGATGATACAAGAAACATCTACTCCTAAAACCATTATAACCCAATTTTAGGAAAAGGAAGAAATTGCTGCTCAAATGTTCTCTATGTAGATCTCTTGTGCTGGCATGGACATTCATTCCTCGTTACTTTACCTCCTGTCTTTTTAGAGCATTCTCCAATTTGATAAAACTCAGGTAGTGAGCTCCCAACTTTGTGTGTGTGTGTGTGGTGGGTGGGGGGGATTATCTCCGATTTATTTGGTTGCCCATAACCTATATGTTTGAAATGTGAAATATTTCAAAATGAAACCAAGAATGATGATGATGTAACCATCAACAGACCCCTGTATAGATTTACATCGCTAATTTGAAATTCCATTCTCCCAATGGTATACAAATTCCAAATAGTTTGACATTGAATAGTCCCAACATTGATTAAAACTGATCGGTGCGCATTTAGGAGAATACACTTTTTTATCTTTGGGGGCAAAAATGTGAGCTATTCTTTTAAAACATAAGCAGCATGCCTCAAGCGAATGCAATATTTTATTCCTCTTCTTCTTCTTCGCTTTTTTTTTTTTTGGGGGGGGGGGGGGGGGGGGGGGGGGGAGGATACAAGAGAGAGTTGTTCATGTTGATTTTCTATTGCTCAACCAGAATCTACTTACATAAAAACAAACAGAATCCAATTAACTACGACTTTGTAACTAAATTTAAACACTCAAGAGCAACATCAGACAAAGAATACCAATGGAAAAAAAATAAGACAAAGAAAGATCTTGTCACCTCAACCCACTCAGTCATATGTATCAACGGTGACTACAATGCACCACCCTCTCAAAATGACAACCACCACATAGAGAACCCTGCCACTTCTTCTACCGAATTTCTACCCAAACATCCCAATTGAATCCCTTCCATCCCAAACCTTCCATTACCCACCAATCATTTCATCACCCACGTCATCTCTCCACGCGAAACCCCCCGAATCATAATCATCAATGCTTCAACTTTATACAGAGAACTGATGCTAATGCATCCAACGCAGCTAATCCTTTCCAACATGGACTCCTCACGATCGTCCAATGAAACTAATCCAAAACCCTAAAAATCGGAGGATCTCAACCCTATTTTCTTCTTCCAGAAACCTCGATTCAGTCAAAAAAACAATAATCGAAATCGATCGAAACCCTAAATTAGAAATGAAAGCAAAGCAGGAGCGATTGAGGGACGGTGACCTTGGAAGAGACGTCGGAGGAGTCCCTGCCGCTGCCGTTTTGGGCCGTGGGACGTCGGGTCTTCGACTTCGCCGCCTCCCTCTTCTTCTCCGTCCCCGATTTCGTCATCTCTCTCTCTCTCCCTGCGTTTCTGTTCTTTCCTTTTAAAAAGATCCTTTTTTTTAGGGTTTCTTCATCAAATCTGGGGACCTTTTTTACTGTTATGGGGACGTAGTTTTAAAATTTATGAATGCAGGGATGAAGACCTTTTCTAGAGTCGGAGTACGCATATGGATGTTTTTGTAACTATTTTTTAATGCATAGGACCCGTATGTAAGACCATATATTATCAGAAAAATAAATATGAAATATGGTGAATATAAACCTATGTGCAGGGAATAAGTTAGCATAGTTTTTTTTTATAAAGGAAAAAATTCAAATAACCCCATATAAAATGTCTGAAATCCATATGACTCTTTTACTTGAAATTCATATACCGTTGTAACCCCTCAAACACCTATAAAAAACAATCAAAGAGATTTTTAGTTTTAAGTCTTTGTAAACATGTTTATTTATGGATTGATCCATCACTTCTTCATGTTTTTTTAGTCCCCATATTCGATCGCGTATTTAGTTTTCAGTCCCTCCGTTAAACGTCTATCCATACACCATTAATTTGTGAAATGTTATTTTATTTTTAAGTCCTTATAAACTATGTTATTTAGTTATTAATTTATGTAAACTATGTTATTTAGTTATTAGTCCCTGTAAAGTATGAAGAAGGGAGAAACTAATCACTATATAACATAGTTTATAGGGACTTAAAAATAAATCACATTTCACAAATTAACAGTGCATGGACGGACTAAAAACCAAATAGGTGGTTAAATATGGAGATTAAAAAAGAAATATGAAAAAGTGAGGAACTGATCCCTAAATAGACATGTTTACAGGGATTTAAAAACAAAAATTTCAAAAATCAAATAACCCCTAAGTTAAACTTCGGGCAGATGAAGAATATTATGTGAATATTCCATTTGTTAACCTTGATTGAAGACGCAATATCAATATACCAACAATCCTTTACATTGTGTTAAAAATGTAAAAATTCATTGTAAATTGATGATTTTACTGTTCTAAATAGATTATAAAATTATATCCAGACGAAAATCATCATTTACAGATAATTTTTCACATTTTTAACACATTATGGGATTTTTTGTGTACTGTATTTTCATCCAAGGTTGACCAAACAGAATATAATATTCTTCGTCTGTCAACAAAAATTAACTTAGGGGGTATTGAATTTATATAGGTGTTTTTAAGGGGTTATATGGACTTTAAAGAAAAGTTAGATGATTATATAGATTTTGAATAGTTTACAGGGGGTTATATGGATTTTTTCCCTTTTATAAAATGACAGTAGGCATGTGTCTTTATACATGAGCATGGTTATACTAGAATGAGTGAAAATAAGTTAGTAATGATATTTAGGTCTTTGGCCTTGTGTTATTTTATTTAATATATTTAATTGGTATAAGGAGTTGTCAAACCGTGTTTTAATCTTTTATAAAAATTTATTTCACATCTAATTCATTTTTAATTTATAACATATCTATAATCAACTAATCAATAAAAAAATTTTGTTAATACATTTTTTTTAACGAAAACAACTAAAAATATAACCAAATAGAAAAATGTTTATTCCACTTATATAGTTATTTATATTCGAATAGTTATCATATTCTAGAATTGCTTATGTGATTATTTAAATGATGGCTACCTCACTTGGTATCCCCTTTCAACCTAGGACATGAAAATACGGTTGAAAAATTATTTTTGAAATTAATTTTTTTTATAAAGCATACATTTGTTAGGTTCTAAAAAAAACTTTTTCCACCGTTTACAACTAAAATTCAATTTTATTATGTCGTTCAACCCAAGCTTTTTATTTTATTTTATTTTATTGTGATGCCTATCATGAATTTATCACCTTGATACTAAGGATCCAAATATCTATTTGTTTTCTTTAGTCTTACTTTACTCCAATTAAATTTCTGAGGCATTTTCGGTGGTGGTCGATGTGTATCAGCATATTAAATACTTGATTGAAAATTAAATTTTATTTGAATGAAATATATTTTTATTAATATTTTTAGAAATCTATGTTCAAAAATATTCCTACATTCAACCATTTCTTTCTTAACATGATCCTTTTATCTGATCTATTTATATCTATATCCATTTTCATTTTTATTGTTCACGTCGAATTGGCAAACATCAATTATCCACATATTATTATTATTATTATAAATCGATTTTATCTTGTAAATTTTATGCAAAACCACATTATGGAATAGCTACTATATTAATTTATTTCTTATAAATAAATATATTTTTTAAACTTATTTACTTCTATTCCATCCTTTTCAACATCATTATTATATCTAAACAGGGATCTATCACAAAGATATGCCATCTCATCCATCACTTTTACCATAGTGGGGGAAGTAGGGACACTAGAGTTCCCCTAATTTTAATAGCCAATCTGTCACACATGTATCCTCTCATCCATCACTTTTACCATCATTTCTCATGCAAATCTTCACTCCAAGTTACCCCTCAAAGCAACATTTCCACCAACAAAACAAACCCTTAAGTAGAAGCTTTTTCTCCTCTAGTTTCCTTTCCTTTTTTACCTGATGACATTGATCCCATACCCCATAAAGATCAAACAAACCTCCATGGTCCAAATGCATCAGTTATGTTGGTTATATGTCCCCTTGAATTTCAACCAAAGGCATGGTGTCCTCTCAATAGAGGATTGTGTGATTTATGACTACCATGTGCAGGTTTCCAGTCCCCTCCACAAGCCCCAACCACCTCACTATTTATTTTTATGCCGTGCTAAGTCGGGCGATCGGACCCCGCTTGATTGGTCGACATCATCGTATGTTCTAGATATTATATCGTGCGATGCACATCATTTCCAAAACTGATATGTTCATATTGAAATATGTGATTCTGAATTTATTTCTAAGTATATGTATCAAAATTCAAATATAAGTATTGAATTATCTTAGAGATTTTATACGTAGAGAAATAAAATTATCTATTAATTAAAATGTAATATAATATTTCTTTCTTAAAGAAATAATACCTTATTATGCTCTATATCCAAAATCATTCGGATGCAATATATGAATACAGCAGCACTTGAAAATGAGTTTGGTCAAGAAAGAATCATACTTAAGTCAATTTCAAATGTCCTAACGATCACATCTTTTGATGAAAGCGAAAAAAAAAATAGCTATAAAAAAAGTTTTTTCAGTTATGTAAGAAATGTGAGTTTTCTGAAAATTTGTTGTTAAATCCTGTTTTAAATGAAAAACATATTTTCCTCAAATTTGTGACCAAACGCACCCAATATGGGAATCTAAAAATTCAGATAATTGGATTGGATTTGATTGTAAAGCTCAAGAAAAATTGGATTATTAGAAAAATTCTAACTGAAACTTCCACAACTTTTGAAATCCACTATATACTTTAGTTAGTGGAATCCAATTTAGAAAAGTAGATTTTGTTTAAGCACAACATACATTAAAAAAAAAATCATTCATGAACTAAACAATGTCACACAACAAGGCCATACAAAATCCAAAGCATTGATACATTCAAACAGCACCACTTCACACACCAAGCTGTACAAAAGCTTCAACATAAAGTTCATCAACACAAATCACACCCCTTCATGGAAAAAGCATTTTCAAAAGACACACAACAAGCATTTTATGCCACTAAAAGACCAACTTTCAAGCTAATTAAAACTCCATGAAAGAAGGCTAATAATTGAAACCTAACGTGATCGATCGATAGATTGCACAAAAAGAGACTCAGAACACAGACCGCTTTGATGGGGCACGACCGATGGCCCTCATTAAGTTCGCTAATTCGAGAACCCTAGCTACCTTCGTCCCCCTCTTGGCCTCCGCGGAGGCCCTCTTCTCTTCTGCCTTCCTGTGCGCCCTAGCGATATCGTTCTGCATTTTCTCCATGGCTTTCGCCCTCTTCTCCTCTAGTTTTCTCTGTGATTCGAAAGAATTAAATCACTAATTAATTGTACTAGATGAATAACACAAATATGATTATAGAATTATCAATGTAATAATATGTTTTCCAATTCTTAACAACATTAGCTTTAACAAAAATTAGTACCTTTTGATAATAGTGAAGCAAAGGCAAAAAATTTCATTAAAACGTACAATTCAGATAGAGTTCAGTAAAATAAAGAATATAATTAAACTATTATCAATGTAAAAACATATTTTCCAATGTTTAGCATCATTAGATTAAAAAAAAATTAGTATCCCTTTGATAATAGTTAAGCAAAGGAAAAAAAGTTCACAATGAAGTATGATTCAGATAAAGTTCAGTAAAATAAAAATTCCAAAAAGAAAAAAATCAACACTAACATGCAAAATCATAACTCTTAAAATCAAATCCTTGATCTTCCTTAAAAAAATTACAAAAACTTGTGAATTCAAATTGTCTAATTGAAATAATCAATACATATTTAATTCATTTAACAAGTAAAAAAATCATTGAACAAGAATTAATCAACATCATCAAAAACACTACAGAACCTTTTTTACTACAAAAGAATCAAAATTCCAGAAACTGCTAGTTCTTTCTAAAATCCAATTGAAAATCAGAACAAGTAAAATAAATACATACAAATCTAATGCAACAAGCATCATCAACTAATAATCAATCAAAAAACTTGCAAATCCATGTAACCCAACAATCAAAATTCAATTTTTAGACATTCAATTTAATTTTTAGCTATTCCCTTTAAGTTTTAGCTTTTCAAAAACACTACAGAACCTTTTGACTACAAAAAGAATCAAATTTTCAAAAATCAGCAGTTCTTTCTAAATCCCAATTGAAAATCAAAATCAAGTTAAAAAACAAAAAAAATACATACAAATCTAATGCAACAAGCATCACAACCTCATAATCAATAAAAAAAACTTGCAAACCCATCAAATCAAACAATCAAAATTCAATTTTTAGCCATTCAATTCAATTTTCAGCTATTCAATTTAATTTTCACTGCCAAAAAACAAAAACAATCAAAATTCATCAAACAAGAACACAGAGAGAGAAACAGAGACAGAGTCACCAACTAACAATTAAGTCAAAAAACTTGCAAACCCATCAAATCCGACAATCAAAATTCAATTTTTAGCCATTCAATTCAATTTTTAGCTATTCAATTTAATATAAAAAAAATCAAAATTGATCAAACAAGAACACAGAGAGAGAAACAGAGACAGAGTCGAAGGGAGAGAAAGACCTCGATTTTCTTGAATGTCGAACTAGCCTTCTCGACGAGCTCCCCTTCCCAACCTTTAATGACGGTGTCCTCCCTCTTAAACCTGTTATTGATCTTCGTCACCTCCTCCGTCTGCCAAGCCATCACCTTTGACTCCACCTCCTCCTTCTTCACCCTCCTAATCGACACCCCCGCCACCTCCGACGGGTCCCCCACCACCCCAACCACTCTCCCCGGCGACGCCACGGGGTCCGACGACCCACCCACTTCCGGCACCACCGATATCGCGAGTGGGTTCGTCTCCTCCTGCTCGTCCTCTCCAATCCTCCCCAATCCATCGCCGCCGCCACTCGCGCCGCCGCCGTTGTTGTTGTTCGAACCGGCGAGGACGAGCGCGTGAAACTCGCGCGACATGGTGGTGAAGTTTTCAGCGGCGGAGGAGGAGGAGGTGCTGAGGGGGCTGCGCGAGGCGGCGCGAGAGGGGGGCAGCGGTTGGGGAGGGGTCAAGGCGTGATTTCGCGGACGTCGGAGTCGTCGGAGTCGGCGAGGGAGGCCGCGGCGTTGGGTGGTGGTCTTTGAGGGGTGTTCGACATGTTGTTTGAAGGGGGTTTGGGTTTTCTTTTTAGAGTGCGCGCGCGCAAGCACAAAGAAATGGAGAGGGGGGAGGGGGAACAAATGCATGTTTGTGGGGCTTTTGTCTGTTTGTGTTTATGTGAAAGTGACTTATGTTTTTTTTTTTTTTTTATTTTATGTTAATAAAAATTTAATTCTAGGTCTTCTGAGAGTTTCTGAATTATTTTCAAGTCTACGGAGTATTTGAATTTATTTTTAGGTCCCAGATTCCATGGTGTATTATTTTCGGGTCATTTCGTTTGTAATCGTTAAATCCACTTTTATATTATTTTTTTCTTTTTAATCTCCTCTTTTTCATCTTTTGTGTACAGTTGTTAAATTGTCTGTGTGCTTTTATGATGGATTTTGTACATTATTTTTTTTTATTACGAATGTCATTAGATTGTGTCACATGATGAAAATTTATGATAATATACTCGTCATCAAATTTAATGCTCATAGATGAATGTTTGATTGTCTGTGTAGATGGGAGAGACAAGGCACAAAAAAATGTAAAAATATGGGTAAAATTGAAAAATGAATAAAAGATGATTTTATTAGATGGAAGGACCCATAAATAATATCCCAAATAATATGGGGACATAAAAAAATTTAGATATTCTAGGGATCTAAAAGTATTCAGGGGTTTATCAGAGGATCTGAAATTAATTTTTCTTTTTTAATTTTATGTTTTATGTTTTTTTTTGTGGGGAATGGTTGGGTGTAGTTAGAGCCACAGATATGTCATTCAATATTTAACATGAGAGTGAAATAATGTTGGAACATTGAATAGATGGATGGTGGTGGTGACGTGGTGAACAACAATGGAGTATTATTATTATTATTATTATTATTATTATATGGGGGTAATACAAACAAAATTAGAAAATGAGATGATAATCTAAGTGCGTGCTTGGTGATTAAGAATGAGTATAAGAGTCTCTGTCGGCCACCGTAGTTGACAGTGTAGATTGAGTCCTGATACTGTAACAAAAAAAGTTTTACTGATTTGATGACTTGTATCAATCATAAAGAAGATATATTATCCTCCCATTTTAAGTAGTGACGATCCCATTTTAAGATATATTTTAAGTAATAAAATATAACAGTCCGTTAGATAATTAAATTATTCAATTAGAGTTTGACCTAATCCAATCCCTTTTTTTATCCATCTATGTTGACTTCTTTGATCATTTTACTGAGTTAATAAGTGAAATATTAGGTTTACAACTTGGATAGATTGAGGGAGATTAGAGCTCAATAAGAATCCAAAATGAAGATGGAGGAGATCAAGAATGAGTATGAGAGTGTCATTGTCGGCCACTGTAGTTGACGGTGTAAATTGAGTCCCGATCCCCTGACAAAAAAGTTTTACTGATTTGATGACCTGCACCAATCACAAAGAAGATATATTTTCTTGTCATTTTTAGTAGTGGTGTTGTCACTTTTTTTTATTAGTCTTATGTTAGCTTATTTGATCATTTTATTAAGTTAATAAGTGGAATATTAGGTTTGCAACATGGATAATTTGAGTGGGATTGGAGGTCAGTATGAATCCAAAATGAAGATGGAGAAGACTAATCTGAACATGATTAACTTGATTTAGATGAACCCAAACCCAGTCCGAATTGGATTCAAGTTCGATCGAATTGAATCAAGTTCGAAAAGGATTTTAACTTTGTACTTCGTAATATTCAAAACAGTCAATGCCTTGAAGGAGGAGATGATAATAAGACAATGGGAACATAGTAACTATGAGAGGGTGTATTTATAGCAAAAATAAATTGAATGAATATTTATTAATTTACAACTCAATCTATGGGGTTCAGATTGAGGTTTGTTAACCCAACTTCTAAACTCAAATCCAATCTAAATTGAGTTTCAGTGTACTCGAGTTCAAGTAACCCCAATTCAAACCTGCCTAAACACCTTGTAATTACAAGTTTACAACCAATCCATTTTCATGATAAAATTATAAGAAAATATCACTACAAGATGCTATAAAATCCATGGTTCTTGAAGGATATGTGTGGATACACTTAATCATTCTTGGTACATATAGGTTAAGAATGTTTAAATCTTTCTAATTAATTCATTAAATTATATAATTCATTTTCATAAAAATATGTAAACATATATGTATATACCTTTAAAAATACTAGACATTTCGAAACTATAGAACCGACTGCAATGATGCACGTTCCTCTTCAAAAAATTGCAATGAAACTAAAATATTCCTTTACAAAGCTTATTCAAATCATCTTTGGGATGTATTTTTTTATTCCATTTATATATAAGATAAAAAAGTTTAAAAAAGCATGATGAGGGAATGTATTATAGTGAAAATAAAAAGAGTGGAAAGAATTTTATCAATAATTCTTGTTTTAACATTTCCCTTGAATTTCTCAAAAAAAAAAACTTATCCCTTGAATAAATATTTCTGTCTTTTTATCTATGAAAACAAAATTTCTTGTGTCACATCATTTATTTTTTTCTTACCAAACAGGTTAAATTTGACTCCAAACCATTGAGATCATTTTCTTTTTGAAATTTAATGAATATTTGATAAATTATAATATTACCCTTAAAAGATTAATATTTATAAAAATTCATGCTACACTTTCAGTACCAAATCGGATTTCAATCCGTAAACATGTGTACAATTTACGAGAAACACCCTCCTTTCCTTTTAAATTAAAAATTAAGGGCACATGGTTAAAAATAATGTCTCAAAGTTACTAAAAGTTTGGAACTGGAATTTTTTTTTAACTCAATTTTTAGATAATGGATTCTAGACATATCTTTTAAACTTTAACTTTTAATTTAAGATATTAAATTTTGTGTTTGCAAAGTCAGCAAAATAATTTTCATTAAAAAATTAGTTTATAATATACTATCTTAATTAATTTAGAATATAAATTATTTTTCAAGATTGTCATAAAAACGGCCATCTAATAATTCTCAGAATAACATGTGATTTTGGATCTTCTCACAATCACCAATACCAAAGTTAATAATAACGTTGACAGGTGTAAAAAGTGATCAACACTCTTTTTAATCATGCTTATTCTTTTTAATCATATCTATTCTTTTTAATCATATCTATTCTAACTCAACCTTAAATGGAAACATTAAATCAAGAAAACTATACATTTGTCCAAAGGTCGTTGACCTGGTGGTTAGAGGGACACTATTCTCTTGAACTTTTATTGTTAGCTATATCTGCTATGATTCGGAAAATAACTATTCTAGTGTATGTAAAAAATAATTATTTTTTATTTAACTATGTTTTTAATTATTCTTATTGAAAATATAATAATAGAATTTTTGTTACATTATTTTGTAGATAATGAATAAATTGTAGATGAGATATGAATAGTGATTTATAAAAGATAAAAACTTGATTTGTCCACTAATTTAATAAAGTGATAACAGTTAATTGACATGTGAGACCCTTTTATACTAATAGAATAAATTGAATAAAATAATACAATTCTAGAGAGAACCTGAAATTTCAATAACAATATATTCTCATATATTCAGACATACATATACCCCATATTATTTACAAACAAATAGTTTTTTTTCTCTATTCCTCCCCGTTCTCCCATCTAAACATTGAGGGATATTGCCAAATAGTTTTGTAGCCCACTGCCTGTTCTGCCACTGTTTGTTCTGCATTCATGTTAATCCACACTTTTTTAAGTAATAAATAATGGCATGTCCACTATTTGTTACATGCTTTATAGCCTGATTTGGCATTGTGATAAGAGGTTGAGATAAATAAATAATTGGTTAAATCACATGTTATTACATATGGCATAAGAAAAAAAATGATAAAACATGGACAATTATCCGTATTTTAAGAGAAAAAAGTGAGGATATTTTGTTCAAGGTAAGAGGTGGAACATAATTTATCCTTATTTTTAACCTCATTTTACAAAACATAGACAATATTTATGACTGTCCTTCCCAAAAAAGTAAAATAAAAAGTTTCATAAAACCAAAACCAACAGTATTAATGTTCCATTAATAGAAAATGTAAACTTAATATTTTTAATTTTTTTAAAGTTATCTTATATTTTAGATCATGTGATCCAAATGCAAAGTTAAGGATAATAACACAAAAAATAGGTATAACAAAATGTATTATCAAATATAAATCTGAATAAAATAATATTTTTATTCTTATAAATTAGACTAACTTATCATAAATATTTATCATTTTATCAAACTAGACCGGTAAGTTTACCACAGATCTTGTACCAAAAATTATGCACTCTTCTTTGGCTGGGGTTGGAGAGATTTGATAACACAGTTTGAGGACATTCTAGGTTATTAAATGATGTTTTTAGTGGGAAACGATAAACATGATTTAATTTTCTGATTGGGACTGCATTAACATTATCTTTTTTGTTTATGATGCCTATAATTAAAACGTGTAGTGTAAACTATATGTCGGGATGCATTTGCATCTAACATTTATGCATTTTATTTATGTTTCTTTTGTTTTTATATAAAAAATTATCTTAAAGAAAAATAATAGTTTTCCAAAGGAGCTATGTTTGACTTATTATTTATATATATTAAACTATCATATATCGGATCATTATCAACCAACAACTGCTCACAGTTTTTTTTAAAAAGATTCGAACTTTCCTGGTTTTGTAATCTCCACCGACAAAATTTTCTAATGCATCCAAAAATTGAGTTCAAAATCAAACTTTTATTTATTGAGTACAATTTTAAATAAAAAAATATCTTTTCAATCATATCCAAAATCATCTTTAAATAAGTGTTGCTACACTTAATCCAAAACAATCCCTAGTTAATTATACATTTCATTCTAGTGAAATATATATCTTCTTATTGTAATATATAATCCATCAAAACAATGCATGTTCTAATAAATTTTTTTTTACAAATAAAATTACGTATTGGTCCATTTAATTATAACATTCCATTTTTTTTATAATGTTGTATATTTTATATGATGAAATAAGAATGTATTTTATAAAAAATTAAAATAATTAAGAATTACAAACAAGATTGTAAGTAGGTTCCAAAATATCATATTCCTTTGAATTATCATCATACATATATACATAGTCCCCACCAACACCTAATGGTTGACCAAAGTCATAAAGTTGTATTCCTATGACCCACAGTCCACAGACCTTTTTTTATATAAAAAAACAAAAGAAAAAAATACCCCACTAAACCATTTTAGATCAGAATAATTTAAAACGTGCTTGAAGGGTTCAATGCATTCATTAGTCAAGCAAAAGAAAACAAAACCCCATAAAAGAAAAAAAAGAAAAAACAACAAAAAAAAAAACATGTACACGTGGTGTGTCCTGGTACAAGATGACTCACAGAGTGGACACGCGGCGCGTCGTCATTCGTTGGTGGACCCTATCCAACAAAACCGCGTGTGACGCCATGCATTAAGTGGGCACTCCAGATACGTCTCTCTAATCATATATTATCAAATTAAAATACAAAAGGACCTAATCTTCCATTGATTTTTTTAATTAAATTAAAAAAAAGAAAAAAATTTAAACAACCCACCTATAAACTGTTTGAAATACATATGACCCCTGCATTCTCCTAAAATCCATATATATAACTCCATGAAAACACATATGTAAATCCAAATAATCTTGTAAGTTAAACTTTCGATGTCTTAGGAAGAATATTATAAAAACATTTTGTTTGATTAATCTTGAATTAAACACAGTATACTAAAAATCCCTTATAATTTATTAAAAATGTAAAAAACCATCGGTTAATGACGATTTTATCAATCCAACTAGATTATAAAACTCTACATAGATGATTTTTCACATTTTTAATAAATTATATGGAGTTTTTGATATACTGTATTTTCAATCAAAATTTGTTAAAAATGTAAAAAATCCTCAATCAATGACAATTTTACCCTCTAAATAGATTATAAAACCCTATCTGAATGATTTTTACATTTTTAACAAATTATATGACAATTTTGATATACTGTGTTTTCAACCAAGGTTAACTAAATAGAATATTTCTTAAAGATTTATATAAATATTTTTAGGGGTTTACATGGATTTCAGACAGTTAGGGGGGGGGGGGTTTACAAGGATTTTTCCTAAATTAAAAATATTAAAAAGACCTAATCTTTTTCAATTGATTTTTTAAATTATAATCATTAAAAAAAACATATGGTATTATTGGGTTTTGTGGTTGTTTTTTCTTGGTGGGGTGAGCACTGACTGAGTAGCATGGGTTCATGGACGTGGACCAGTGTGGGCTAGCTCTTGATGCTGATGCATGGGCACGCTTGGTTGCTGACATGTGTACGCGGTGAGAGTGACATGTCATTGGAGGACTATTGGTGAATGTGACTTTGTTTATTGTTTTTTTTTATTTGGAATAACTAGTGGAATAACTAATGGATTGCTACATATATAAAGACTTAACTGATCAGCATCTTGTGGGTTGTTTGCATGTCATCATGGGCACCGTTCAGAATTATTGTAGAATTATTGTTACTGTGTGGAAGGAAAACGATACGGTCAGCACATTACAGTCTCAATTACAATCGAGACCATTTTATTTTTCATACCACCATTTTAAAACATCTAAAAAATCTAAATAACTTATAAATAAAATTTACATTTATAGATAATAAATATTTTGTAAATATTATATTTTATAAATCCTGGTAGAAAACACAGTACGCAAAAAACACTCTACAATGATTAAAAATGTGAAAAATCTTTTATAAATGATAATAAATTAAAATCTGGATTGAATTTTATAATATATCTAGAGAGGTTAAAATCATAATTTTCATATGATTTTTCGTAGGGTTTTATAATATATTCGGTGCCACCAGATCCTCCCTCTCTTCCTCCCTCTTCTACTACCCTTGGGGACTCCACCCCAGCTACAATATATCTATATCAGGAGACTCGCCCTTGGCTCCTCCATTAATTAAAAATACATGTTTAATTAATTAAATAATTTTTTCAGCTTTTAATACCAAAAGTATGTGCGTTTTTAGAAAAACAAGGAAAGTGAGTTTCTTGGAAATTAAATTTTGTTAAGCTATTTTTATACAAAATTATTTTTTAAACAGATTTCCAAACAATTTCTTTAGCAATGTTTGATAGCGGATTACAAAGCTGATTTTCTATAAACGATGGGTGTAAAATCGATTATACAGGAAACTATCCCTCTCAGCTTTTGAAAAACGTAATTTTTTGATATTATTTATCTGAAATTTGTCTGTAGTAAGCTGTTTCAATTTTTCAATTTGGTTGCATATTGAGTAGATTTTGTTCTACTTGGATGGACGAGGAGGCATATATGCCTACTTTTTTATTTTTTTATTTTTTGCTTTGCATGTTTTATTTTCTCTTTTCTCTCTTTCCAATAATAAGATTCTAATAGGTGGCGATCATCTACTTCTTCTTAAAAAAATAATTTATATTTGATTAATTATTGTCGTAGTCCTTGTGGAATGTATTTTAAAAACAGTTTATGTTCTAATTGTTTTAAAAAATAATTGATTATAAAAAAAACTACTATCAACATTTTTCCCCTAAATTTCTGTTGATTTTTAAATTTATACAACAAAAAAAATGAGTTTAAATATCTGTTTGGAACTGATTATTAAAAAAATAATTTTACAAAAATAAGATTCATTTAATAATTGATTTCAAATGGGACCCTAAGATCAAACAATATCAGATATAAAAAAACAAGATCCATTTTCTTTTATTCATCATATATAAAATAAATAAATTACTACCCTAAAGTATCATTCTCCATAATTTAATGAAATATATATGTTTTAAAAGACCGAATTGATCATTTGGAGAGTCAAATCGAAAGCTATGTATCAGCTACCTCAATTACTCCTTTTTGGGTTAATAATTTTCTGGGTGACCTCTGCCCTTTCATTGGAATAAATTGATTCACTTCAACAGCTGCAACTTTAGATTCAGCAGCTCTGACTCTAGCATCTTGAAAATTCAGCAGCTGGAACTTTAGATTATACATAGGCCTTGTTAGACAACCCGTTTTAGGTTGTTTTTAGTTTTTAAAAAAACTAAAAGCCCTAAACAGTTATCAAACAAGTTTACTTAAAAAATTGCATATGGACGCAACAAAAAAAGTGTCTCAAAAACTATGTTTATTCTAACAAAAGCACTTCCATTATTAGCAAAAACGTGATTAATTGATTAATTAAAAATCATACTTTATTATTACATCCTAAAAATTCATGAATGAAGCTCAAAACTGCTTTTCAAACTGTGTTTTCAAACACAGTTACCTTATCCTTAAGTGGCTTTTTAGCATTGTGATTGGCAATGTAAAATATTATTCAAGTGCGTTCTTGATTTGGATGGAGAAATAAGCTATTGTGGATAGTTAACTATTTCAATATAGATAAATTAATAATATATCATTTTATATTTAATTGTAATGTAACTAGTTATTTTTTATAGAAAACATAACAATGAAGTTTTTTGTTATTTAATTGATCATGGGTAAATTATAGATAAAAGATGAATAACTTGTGGATATTATAATAAATGAAAAATATTTGACATATATATATGCTCTCTGATTTATAAAATGTGATGACATGCGATTTAATGTATACACCCCCTTATCCAATTGGAATAGAAAGAGTGGAAAAACACAATTTCAAGGGAACTGAAATACCAATAACAACTCATTAATTATCTCACATATTTATACCCACCTATTTTCTTTTTATAAATAATCAAGTTTTTTGAGTTTATTGATCATCTCTATTCTACCTTATATTCCGACTTTATTTCTTCTATCAAAATAGAGGCTAACTCCTTGTTTAGGTATTGACATAATTATTTCAGTATATATAAAAAATAAGTCATTTTATATTTAATTTAGTTTGTTTTTAGTTTTTTGTTGAATGTAATAATGATTTTTTTTGTTATTTGGTTGATTAAGAATAATTTGAAAATAAAAATTAAAAAATGATTTGACATGTGCGTCATCTAATTTATAAAAGATGATAATAGTTGATTTGACATGTCATGCCCTCGTATACTAACATAATAGATCGAGTGGAATAATATAATTGTATGAAAGACCTAAAATACCAATATCAATGTAATATTATTTATGTTGCCATAGCTATATCGCTAACAAACGTGGTTTTAGATTTATTCATTCTTATTCTACTGTATTCTTCCTCTGTTCTACTACTATAACATAAACTTGTCCAATGTTAATTTACTTTTTTTTGGTACAATAAAATGTCTGTACCGCACGTGCCTTAGCCTTCATAAGATCCACACCTACCTTGTCGGCTCAACCTAAACAACATTATCTCCGACATAACCCTATCTCGGATATCATTATCCTCTCCCGTTAAACAACACAATTTATTATTATCAATATCATAACACACACACACACACACCAATTGTCATTGCTCTAGTGAACATTCAATTGAGTAAGATTTAATCTTAATTAATTAAATATACTATCTCTCATGTCTTATCCACAAGATTAGATTGTTACGGTTTAAAAGGTTATTGGAGAAGTTGTTTTGATTTATTTAATTTGTATGAATATTTTGAAAGGTGCATTCAACTCCATGTGAATAATGTGTAAAGATCTAAACAGATTTTGAGAGAAGTGGTGGCTATAAGATGATAAAAAATTTATGAAAATCTTGTATTTTAGATGCTCAGCCTCCATTTGAGCATGTTTTATTTTGATTATATTTGAAACAACAAATATACCCACGGTTCTGTCTCTTAAAATAATGCTCTTGAAATTTAAATTTTGAATATAAGCTTAGGTTAAACTATATAATTTTTTTTTACATGTTTATATTCTTATTTTATTTGATATGCACAACATGTAATAACAGAGTGATCTAAATCCCAATAAATGATACCACAACAATTTGAATTCCAACATGTGCATGATACAAATAAAAAAGGTCTTTCATGCTAGTAAAAGAGTTGAACACTAATAACAAAGACAAAACACATGCAGTATAATCGAACCCTCTAACATATGCAAATTATCATAAATGCAATTAATAAATTGTATCCCGTGTTTCCTCATGCATGCATTAAAACATGAGCTGATTACATTTTGAACGATAATAGAGAGTACTATGTGTAACATTTTTCTTTTACAAAATTCTTGAATCCACAAGAAAAAGAAAAATATGAAAACTACGGAATCCTAAAAAAATGGATAATAGATTAATTATTCTAATCCAATAATTAAAAAATCCTAAAAATATTAAATCCAACCCATTGTTTAGGCCTATAATATTTATTAGTAAAATTACTATTATATTTTTTTTACAAAAAAATGACTTTTGAGGGTAAACGTATCCTACATTGTAACATCATTGATGTTTAATTTTGTTTATATTATTAAAATAATTATTAAAATAAAAGGATTATTCATGATATGGTACGGAACAAAATCATACTTAAGGTGGACATCGCGTGCCCTTTTGTTGCCTTTTTATTTATTTATTTATTTATATAAAGGTTGATGGAGTTCTTCCAAAGCTTTCTAGGTTATTGTCAAATAAAGAGAGCTAACTGTGATGATTTAAAGTGTAAAGAAATAATTAATTAAAAGTTAAAATGCTTTCCATCAAAACATGTTTTCTTTCGTAATTATTAGGTTGCATGTGTTTACTGTATAAAGTCAAATCCTCACACTGTCACCATGTAAAAATGTTGCCATGGTTACTAAGATATTCAATAATGAAAATATGAAAAAAATCTCACCAATCTATTGCCCATAATCGTATTAATCTGATTAATTATAAACCTAAACCACTGAAGGCCTAATCAGCTCTAAGAGAATCATTAATGTTACCAAGTGGGATTAATCAATAATGCAATGCAACTAAAATTTCTAATAGCTAAGCATGCCAATTATTCCAAAACATATCTACCATATCCAGATATAAAAATTTAAAAATTCAAAAAACTTATCCGAAATTTTTTATTCCAATACATATTTGAATAAGATGTATTACATCTGAATGGACTAAGACACAAATCAGGTATTGGGGGATTTGATTAAAAATATATGTATTCGCGATGAATATTACATTATATTGCTTGTGTTTACTAATTAAAACATTTTTATTTTATACTCAGAGAAATTATATCATAATATATATATGATTTATTTATTTTTTATAAATGTCTCTTAGAATACTAAAATACTATAAATGAGATACCTATCTGAATTGCACTATTTCACTGAAATTTAGATCCAGATACTATATTTTAAACATCCATCAAACATGGATTTATTTAGGATATATATTCGATAACAATTTTATATACGGATTCAAATACAATCATACACCATCCGTATTTGATCCCCATTGACAGACTTAAAGTATATCATCCCAAAAATATAAAACCACTACACAATATACAAAATCTCAAACACCAAACACAACACAAGCTCCAGATGATCTTAGCATATTCCATTAGACAAACAATGAAACAATAGAAGGGATACCAAACAACCAAAAAAAAAAAAAAGGAACCTCAAACTGATACATTGTGAATAGCTGCATAGAAGAAGAGCTCCAAGTCTGGGGGAGTGAAGAACTTGATCGGTAGCCGCCGCCTCTCGAGGCCACCGTGTATAGCCAACCTCCGCCTTCGCTTGGGCGCCGGAGGGCAGTGACGGAGCTCCGGTATCCGGAACCTCTCGGCCTTGGGCGTAGAGCAACCGGAGGAGGAGCTAGGAAACACGGCGCCCTCGTCGCCGGTGGCCGTCGATTCGGACTCTTCTGTGGTCACTGTATGGTTGGCCTTTCTCTTTTTAGTTGTGGCAGTAGGTGCCATTTGAGGAGGCTCAAACCACTAAACCTAATGAAAAAATATGGCTACCCTAATATATATAGCATAATCCTAGGAAAGAGGGATGAGAGAATGCCCTAGGTAAGAGTTTCATTGTTAGAGTTATTTTTATTGATGAGAGAGAGAGAGAATCCCATGAAAAGTAGACAGAAATACCATAAATATTTTAGTGAAATAAAAAAAATAGATGTTAAATTTTACATTTATAATATTCAAAAAATAAAAAATATATATTTGAATAAACTGAATGCATACCTATAACCTGACTAACGTAGTGTATTTAGAGATTTTCTACCCTCAGTTACAACTCTATAGGGGTGGGTGGGTGTGTGTAGTTAGGATTGTAGAGACTGCAGGAATAACTGTGTGCATTATTGCACACTAGAAAAGATTATTAAAATAAAAAACATTTACATGCATGTATGTCTGTGTGCTTAATATTTTAACCTCTTCGGATACCAAAATTTTTCAACGGATAAAGAATTACAGGGGGCACATTTAACTTATATGTGCTTAAATTTGAAGCTTGAACAACAACCTCATTAGAGAATCACATGACTCTTTGAAGTTCAGACTCTCAGAAATGTTAAACTAATTAAACAAATTTGGTAATTAAAAAAATGGAGAAGAGGAAGTAACACAACTTGATCATTATTATGTCTGTGTTAGTACTTTTTAAACTTAAAGAACAAGAAGTCAGTATAGCTGAATTTCATTGAACTTCAATAGATAGATTCAGAAACAATAAGACAGGAAAGACAGGTTAAATGTCTAATGTTCCAACTCCCTTCAATTATATTATTAGATATTTATAATATACTAATTTAATACATATTTTTTCAGTATATGCACGTGCCTTGTAACAATAGTACACAATAATTTTTATTTATATTTGAATATATACAAAAGGTTAATATTCATAAAGCCTTAGATCAATGAATATATAATTGAAATTTTAAAACACATTTTTCCTTTTGTAAGTATATATGTTTGCCCAATGACCACTGCTAGGTTCCAATCTTAACACCTGTAGATCAATGGTAGAAACACATTCAAACAAAAACACACAAGATATACGCTTGGTTCAACAAATTTTCACACATCTATAGCATCAATCCCCATTTTTTTAGTGGAATTGGGTGAGAATAGAAGGGAATCGGGGAGAATATGCTCAAAAAGTTGTTTGTTTAGAATGAACATATGAGTATAACTATGATAAAATAAGTGAGAATAAACTTGTATATTTGTATTCCAAGTTTCTCCTGGAATTGTGTTATTGCACTCAATCCATTCCACTGGCCTAAAATGTTCCACTGTCAAATCCACTGTCATTACCTCTTATAAATCAGACTTTTCACATGTCAAATCAATATTCTTTCACCATTTATATAAATAATTATCTACACTTTATTTACATTTTATCCACAACTTATCCATAATCAACCAAACAACAAAAACTTCATTATTACATTTTTTAATGAGAATAACTAGTTAAAAGCATAACCATACAAAAAATTACTTATTCTGTTGGTATACTTATCTATTACTAGAATAATTATAAACAAACAACACTTTAAAGTATATGCTCAAAGTAGATACCATTATAAAAAGTAAAATATATATCTATATAAACAAACGCATTATTATTTGAAAAAATTTAGAAGTACTAGTAGAGCATACACTGAAATGTATGCACTTGACCAATGTAGTGAAGTACACAGTTAAAAGATCATCTTTAGACTGTAGACAAATTTATAAAACAGATTGTATGTATCAACAAAAAAAAAAAAAAAAATTTTGGGCTTTGGATTCTCTTTTAGAGGAAACACAACTGCAGTTTCTGAGTCCCCTGACGGACCACACGGACGGTTAGGTTCTCACGTGTAGGCCCACACGTGCACAGTGGACTTAAAACGACGTTTCACCCAAAATATTAGATGAAAGATCTATCCATGCATTGCATGTTGTACGAAATATGAAACGACAATAATCCAAAAGGAAAAAAACATGCATGCAGATTCTGAGTACTGATTTCTTGGATTCTACACCTTTTTTTACTTGCTGGTGTGAAATTTTTTAATGTTCACTCTGGAAGGTCCTGCCATTTTGCAATTAATAATCATGTCCCATGATCTTGGTATGGTTTACTCTTTTGGAGAGGAGTAGACGAGGAATAAGTGGGAATAGAAAAAAATATAAATAAATAAAAGTGTTTGAAAAAAGAGAATAAGTGGATATAATTATGTCACATAATTAAGTGATAATAAATTTATATTTGTATTTTAGGTTAACTGCAATTGTGTTATTCCTCCATTGATATATATAAGGGGATCCACCTCTCAAATCACATATCGTCACATCAAATCACACATCATCGCTTCTTATGTATCAATGGACCTACATGTCAAATCAACTTTTTACAACACATTATTTACATTTTATTCCTTAATAACCAAATAACTCGACATTTATTATTATGGTTCCTAATGAGAATAACAAAAAACACAACCAAACAGAAAATCGCATATTCCATTGATAAAGTTATTTATTCCTGGAATAGGTATAAACCTCATAATAGCTTATGTCTCTATCAAAATATACACTTATCTAGAGTTGTACTTAACATGATCCTTTAAAAAATAATGAAACATGTACCATGATTTCGAATCACACTGCTTTGCCCCTCCTCATCCTTTTTCCTTTCCTTCTCTCCTAAGGAAAATCTTACAGCCAGTTACATTTACCAACTAAAATTCATACCTCATATGTTTTCATTTTTTTAAATAGTAGACATCATCTAATGAGGTATATACTTTGATAAAAAATGCATATCGCTCCATTTCGAGTTGAATGAACCCATTTTTAATAAGTGTAATAAAATATTTAATGAGATATATACAACATCTAACTATGTATATGTTTTCACTTGATTTTTAACGTGGTATATAAACTGTATTTTGGACTATAACAAAAACTGAGCGTAATAGCACTCTTTGCACAATTCATTTATTTGGGGTGTCTAAAGAACATTATCTATTTTGTTTGAGTGTGCAAGAAAAAAGGGTGAAAATAGAGGGACCCATTTTTCTAATCGGGTTCATAGCATAGGTCAGGCGGCCCTTCATAGCAAAATAAGGGCATTGTTACACTTAGTTTTTTTTTTTTAAATATAGTTATACATATTTTGTTACAAATTCAATTAAACATATATTTGTTAGACAATGTATATATCTTGTTATTTTTTTTTCTTACACCTACTTAAAATGAGATTATTAAACTTGAAATAGAACGAGATACACTTTTTATAAAAACATAAACTTCATCAGATGATATTTACTATTTAAAAAAAAATTAAAACATGTGTGATTGAGTTTTGATTGGTAAAAATAATTGAGTCTAACATTTGCGTTGATACACTCAATCCACTTTGCAGTATCATACGCTATGATAACGTAATATTGCGCTATTTATGTGGTTCTATTATAGTATATGATGCAATTTTTTGTATCTTTTTAATTTAAAAAAATATACTAATATATCTCAATATATATTTCATTTTATATAACAGTATACACTTTATTTATTTGAAGAGTATATGATTTTTTTTTAAAAAAATAGGTGTAGACTGCAATGGGCGTTGAACGAATCATTTTCTCCATAAAAATGAAACCCAAGACCCGGCCCACAATGGCTTAACTGTAATATCGAACAAACAGGAGGTCATAAGCACAGTCGGTTCTTCGTCTACCTCCCTCACTTTCAAATCCCCGAATTAGGGTTACAAAATCGGGGAAAAAATATATATTTCGATCATTAGAATAAAAAAATGGCGTCCTTTAGTGCTCTCAAATCGTCAATATTCGAACGCCAGGAGCGAAAACAGTGAGTCCTCCCTGAATCGATTACCTGTCCATGATTGATATTGATCATGATGTGTTTCGGTGAATTCAATAAAATTTTCGGTTTTTGCAGGCAGTACCAAGCCCATATACGTGGTCTCAACGCGTACGACCGACATAAGAAGTTCATCAGAGATTACGGTCTGTTGGTTTCGAATATTGGAGAATAACTTTTGCTGAATTTTCAAAATCAGTCACTAAAATCCATCTTAGATGTTAGTAGCTATGCGTATAGACGATTTGATGGCGTAAATTTGCAATTTTTTTTTTGTTAAAGGAGTTAATTTGATCAAGAAATGGATGACTGGGAAGAAAACATGTACTGAGCTGTGTATATGTTGAGCTCAGTGTCCGAAAGTGTGGAGGATGACGAACAGTCCCCTCCGTGGAAGGGAAAGGATGGGGGCTACATTCATCCCTAAATTCAAATGTTCTATTTGAGTGGTTATTGTCTCATGAAAGATTGCTCAACTAGTTTTGGTAACATCACATGTTGAAATATTGATTATTCTCAGCTCTTGCGTAGTCATGAAGTTTGTGTATGAAAAAAATCCGGCAAGGGTTCTGTTTGGTATGGTAAGTGTGCGTAAATGATACAAGATAAGTACAGTAAAAGTACCGTGATAATTAAACTGTTTTTTAAATGTATTATAATCAATGGTCTAAGAAACTCACAATAAATCTTCTATGTTATGTGCGAAGGCAACAACACAATAGGGTTAGTTTTAAAATCATGAAGAATTGATATACCATTCAAATTAAACGGATTTCTGGATCCTAAAGATATTTACAGCTCAGGGAATGGAAACTTGTTTAGCCGGGGGGGGGGGGGGTACATGAGGTATCCAATCATCAAAAGTGAATATGTGCTCTTGTTCTCATTTCTTCATGTCTGATTATTGTCCTTGGGTGAAAGATTGCTTATTTTCTAAGGACGTAATAGCAGCCCCTCTCCTACCAGTCTACCACCAGTCAGCCTCCAAAGAATTCAAGTATTCAACACTAACAGAATGTTGATATCAGGTCAATAGTCCTCTGTAACTCAACTTCCTCGATCTTGTTGGACCCTTTGGGAAAAAAAAATACTGCATAAACAAACGCATTGTGATGCCATGGTAGTATGGCACCCAGTACCCACAAAATAGAGACTTGCCACATTTTGCTAGAGACTTGCCACTTTTTGCTAGAAATAGCAAACCACTTTTGAATTCTTTTTCATATTGAGACCTTATGTATGGAAAATATTATATATATGTTTTTGAATATTAAATTGTTCTGCGGCACTAGTTATAAGAAAAAAATGTATCTTTTATGTCACATGCCGTGAGTATGTTTATTCTTTGTTCTGGATTTACGTGTTTCTTCATTGATCTTTTTAGAATCTTAGATCCATCTGTTACACGTAAAGTCTCTATGATGACTTATTCTATGTTTTACAAGGTTGAACCATTATATGTTAGTTTGTGCAACCTTGATAATCGTTTGACTTCATTATCTCTCTGTAGTTGATTTTTATGGGAAGAACAGGGATGTGCATGATGTGTTGCCTGTTAAAACTGATCAGGACACTCTTAGAGAAGGGTACAGGTGCTGTATTCTTCCAACTCTTCTTATATACGACTTTAACTAATGTATGACTATAACTGCATTAATATTTACAAAAGGAAGAGAAAAGTAGACATATTTTTAGTGTTTTTTCTTCTTTTTTCTTTCACTTAGATTAACAGTTTATGAGTATTCATTAAAAAAAAAGTTTATGATATCCAATTGCAGATAGTAATTTAAGTATCAATCCTTGATTTTTATGAGTTGTCAAGGTTTTTGATTTTATCTCTTGCCTTGCACCTTTTTTGTTTCCTCCATGCTGTTGAATACAATGATAGTCTATTTTGCTGTGCATCCTGAACCGAATAACCACACACCTAGCCCATGTGTTGATATGCCTGTGATAGTGCAGTCTATGCAACAATTGATTGTGTACCACCTCCCAAGATTCATATTTGATATAAGACTTTGGCAATTCACAATGCTCAAATGGCTCTACTATTAATGAAGTTTCTTTTCTACCAACATCCTGTAACCTTTGCTTTTACTCAATGCATCCATCAATACTGTATTTGAAAGTTATCTGATGGAACCCCTCCAGAGTTTGGGTGAGTCGCAGCCAACTGGCCTTATTCTTTAAAGTGAAAACTATTCAGATATTTATATATAGAATTCATAAAGGTATGAATGAACCAAATAGAACAAGGGTCTTAACTTTTAAATGAAAAGTCATTGTATTTCAATAGAATGACCTAACCCACAATCATGTCAATTCTGTAAGTGTCAGCCCTGTATCATTCATTGGGGTAGGATGTCCTTAATGATAAGAGTGTTATAACCTTAATGATAAGAGTCCTCTAACTGGGATATTTAAATTTTGATTTAGATCTATTCACCCCATGTAGGTCCGTTAACATTGTCAGATAGGGAATTTCAAAGGGTACATCAGGTTCACACACAAAGCGTAGTCTACCTGGGCATATGTCTTGGATTGTTGAAATGTAGGTTTCTTTCATTGTATCACAAAATAGAGTTTTACCGCATTTGGGTGAATGTTGGAAATCGGTTTCTCTATCTATAGAAAACAATATGTTTACTGGAGAGGTACTGTGCTTGATGGTTAGCTTACATGTGTATGCATATTGATTTCTATGACAAAATCTCTGCATTCAAATCCCATGAGATTTCAAAATCCTAAACTTACTGTGTTCGATGTGTCCTAAAACCAACTCTTTGAGCTCTGGGTGACCTGTTTTATATTTGCGAGGAATCGAGGATATCTCATATTTGGATCTCTATGGGATTGGCTTGCCCAATTGATAGAAAGTTGAAGGTGAGGGACAGAACAAACGACCCACTTAGAGTAGGGCATTTAGTGCATATTGTACCCTACTTCATTGATGATCCCTTTTTTAATTTCTTTTCTTCTTTTTCCCCTTTTATCTAATTTCTCTTCTGTTTGTATACCTAACCTAGCTTTGTTTCGGGATTAGTTCCTAAACTTTAAGGGAAAAAGTTTTTGTGGAAGACACTCATATTTTAGGAGGGTTTCTTACAAAGAAATTTCAGGAGGATTGTTTCAAGGACTACAAATATGTATGGGAACAAAATGACAGCGCATCATGCCATTTCCGGTTCCCAGCTTGTCTCATGTTATTGCACAATATGTATTGGCTTTGTAAGTGGTGATGCGTTATTGTTTATAGATTCTTGAATCCTTAGTTAGGCTATCATTGTCAATTGTTGTCATGAGTAAATTGTTAAGGGCTAGTTTGGCAAGGGGTTAAAGTTTTGAAGATAAATTATCCTAATTTTAGGGGGTAAAAAGTCCATCAATTTTGTTCATATTTACATTTGTCAAAATTGGGATAAAAAGTGGAGATAAATGTTATCACAACCTTTAAGTGGAACAAAATATCCCCATTTTCATTTCAAAACTGGGATAACTGTCCGCAGTTTAACCCAATATTTTTTTTATACCAAACGATGATAAGCTGTCCTCCCACTCACGTTTCCCCATAATTACCCCTTATTTCACCCCTCATCTCCTTGCCAAACCAGCCCTAATTATGTATGCTGTTGAACTTCAATGGATTTATTTGTAGTGAGTGTGTTAGAAATTCTATTTTGTCATGGATTTCTACTTTCCTCTTCTTGTTGAATCAATCTTGGTTTACTTTTTCTGCTAGCATTATGGCCTTAAATTGAACTGGTTCTATTTGGCAGGTTTATCCCTTCAGAAGAAGATGATATGGATTCATCCTGGGAGAAGAGGCTTGTTAAGCGATATTATGACAAGCTTTTCAAAGAGTATCCTTTACATGGAGAAATTTGTTAAGCTATCTTAAATATCATGATCGAAGTTTGTGCATTGTACTATTATTACATTTAATCTAACCCTGCACCAAACTTTTAGTCTCTGGTCCTTTCTTTCAGTACTATGTCGGATATAGTGTTCTTTGTATTGTTTTCAGTACTATGTCAAAACTCTTTGCAGTCTCTAATCTGATGCTTGAGTCTGGTGTCTTTAAGAAAAAGTTTCCAGGTTTCTCCATGAAACCACCAGTATGCCTCCTGTGGTGTTCTTATCCTCATTTTTAGCCCTGCTAGATTGCTGATCCCTTTTATCATCATTGATTCAGCTACACTGATAGCCTCACCCTAGCCACTACAATCATACTAAAAGACTTAGGTATTGCCTGTAGGGTGTAAATAATATTCCATAGCACTAGTACTCTTCTTTGAGTTTCCTTGGGATCAAGATGAATAAATGCGTATTGCACCATATGATGTTACAAGGCACGTGTAATTGTGGAATTCTATATTCTTAAAATTTGAGTATTATATGGTGAATCATTTGCCTGTCTTCTCTTTTATCTTTCTCATCCTTAATTTTTTCGAATTATCATGCAACACTCCGACCGACCACACACACACACACCCTCCCACAAAAAAGGTATCCACACACAAAAAATCAAAATATTTTATTTGCATGAAAAGGATTATAATATTTCTCTTGACCCAAATTAGTTGATTGATAAGACGGTTTTTTATCTTAATTGATTAGTGAAGTGCTCAAAAAACTGCCCACCTCTCCTCAGAAACAGAAAAGAAGCAGTCCATCTTGTTTTTGTTTGGTTTATCTAGGATACCCATTGGAGAGCTATCTGGGACATTAATTGGACTGAGTTCAACTGAATTTAGCTTATTCCTTGACCTGCAAAAGATACTGTATAGCTGACATGTCACATTACAAGAAAGGAAAGGTACATCCTCCATCTATAATTGGCATTGTGATATACCACCATAAATTTTCTTGAAATATTAGTAATTTACTGATGTGTTTCTGTTTGACATAGAGCTGATGATTTAAGCTAATTCATTTCCTAAACAGAATGAGAACCGAGATAATTTCTGTTCATCTGTTCCTTTTTGGGGTCAAAGATCACTTCATATATTATATATTATGTTTTATGAACTTATTAGCACTTGCTAGAATTTTGTGTCCTTTTCATTTGGGTAACTTGTCATAATCTGCATTTTATGCATGGGTAAGTATGATATTTTAAAAAAGCCTGTGGCTGTATATCCTCTGGCGTGTAGTTTAGCTGTATTCTGGTTTACATGAGCATCAGTCTAGCTGAAGTCATAAAATACTTGATTATCATCACCAAAGAATCAGGATGGTGTTTTTGTTGATTGTATAGAATTTAAGAACGTGCCTTTTATCTCAAATGTTGTTTATAAACTACTATATAGCTGAGTGCATGCTCATAAATTTCTGTGATGCGATGTACATTCCTTGATTGCATTATTTCTTCACCCATCAATATAGTTTCAGCCGATATTATATTGCCATTGATGATCTAGGGCCCATGAAGAAGCGGAAGGCTTAATAATTTTTGTGATTTTCTGTTGCATATGATCTATTGATGATAGACCCTGACGACCTATTTGTACTAAGTTGCATCACATCTTTTTGTAGTCCATAAGCATGCTTTATTGCTAGTTTGAACTCTCATGAGGAGTTCTGTTTTTTTAACAAAACTGGTCGCCCATTTGTCAAAGCTTTCAGGCTAAATTTTGTTTTATGAACTAAATATATATCCTATATGGTAAATGCATGGTGGCACTTCTGTTTCACCCCCAAATAAAACTTTGCTGTCAACTTGATGTACTGAAGCCATGGTCAATGATTTATTTATTTTTCCCTCAGATTGGCCTGAGATGGAGGACAGAAAAGGAAGTCATATCAGGGAAAGGTGATTCAGAAACCCAAATTTATATTATGTTTTTTTTTATCTTGTGCATTTATCTCTCATTGGCTGGATGGATACATTATGGACACATGATTAAGTTGTAGTTTGTTTTTCAATATTTATTCATGTTTAGTTAACTCAAAAAAAATATTTATTCCTGTTTTCGTCTTGGTTTTGCTATGCCAAAATCTCCGTACATTCTGAAACAGGCCAATTATAAGATTATTTTTAAAAATCAAATTTGTATATGATAATCCTAGCACTTTTGAAATACATATCCTTACACTGCCAATTCACCATTATAAGATTATTTTTAAAATCAAATTTGTATATGATCATCCTAGCACTTATAAAATACATATCCTTACACTGCCAATCTACCCTCTCTCTTTTTTTTGAAAGAAAGGTTGGAGCAATGACATGAAAAAAATGATGCCTCTGAACTAATGGAGATTGGAGACTAGGGATCTCCAAAAAAGAAAGGGTAAAAGATTAAAAAAAAGGTAACCAAGGCCCACTACAGCCAACTTACTGATTACATGCATATTGTAAGCTAAACTACACTCATGGTTGAGATCACAAGAACATTATTCTGGAATTGCTCATCACAGATGACTCCTATTATATAATTTATGTTCAGATTTACTATTGTGAGATTGGAGGACATCGATTGGAGTTCAGTGGGTTTTCTTAAACAACACCTAACTGGCTTGAGCGACAAATCAAGCATTGGAGCTTGAGAAAACATGTTGGGGAAAAGTGGATGTGGGTATCTGGGTGATTTATGATGACCCCTGTTTTAATGATTCTGTGATACAAGGAAGTTGTTTGGATTCAGAGTTTAGGCTCCATATGGGATCTCTCCAACTTGTGTTGAATAAAATTAGAGCTCCAACCTTCCTATAAAAAAGGAAAAAGGGAAGAATGAAAAAAAAAAAAAAAAAAAATGAAGGGAAAAAAACCCACACACACAATGGACACTATGGACATTTCTAATGCGGTCTTGTATTGGAATGTAATGCCACTTGGCAATGGATTCTTGGGAGGTCATTTTCTTGCAATTGTATCTTCAAGGCTCAATATCTTTGATGTATAGAGAGGTGTTTATATGCTATATATGCCTTGTTACTATTTCATTGTATAAATAGTAACAAGTGCCCTGTATGTTTCTTTGGGGCCCACATTTTGGACTATGCATCCCTTTTACCTTATTATTCTCTTTTATGAAATATTTACCATTTTTTTTTGGTAATTATGGCACAAATTAGTTCTGACAACTGTCTGTTGTTCGGCAGGGCAGTTCATATGTGGTAACAAACACTGCAGTGAGAAAACTGGCTTAGGAAGTTACGAGGCATGCTTCCATAAAACTTATTTAGCCTACTAGTTACCTTTTTTATGAGATAAATGTGTAGCTCTCTCTTGAATTATAATTTGAGAAGAAACATGCCAGTTGAATTTGACTTAAATACATCCACAGTATTTTTGTTCCTTGTGCAGAGAATAGGAATGTTTAAATTAAATGTATTTTATATATTTTATTTTCTGTTTAGTTATGTTTGTGATGCCTAAGGTCAATGTCTAAATCTTACTCTACATCATGCCTTAATTCTTTTTGCAGGTCAATTTTTCTTACTTTGAAGCAGGAGAAAACAAACAAGCCCTTGTGAAGTTGGTTGCCTGTCAGAGGTTGGTGAATTTTCTGAAGTCTTAGTTCACTATATTAACAGTAGGGAATAGGATATGCAGATGAAAGATTTGCCTTTGATTTACCTTGGTTGATTATTCATAATTATGGGGATATAGATTGACATGTTTCTTGTATATGAGTGTGTTGGGATGACATAAGTTATGTGGTTGTACTTCTAATGATTTTTGCAGAGATTAGATAATCTATAAGCCTGTAATAAGGCTCATAATGATTTTGAGTTTTGATATTTGCGGAATTAACAAGGATAAATGTAGGGTATGTTTTTTCTTTTGACTTTGTACTATGATATTTAATAAAATTGTTGTAGATTGGCTACCTTTTTCCAAAAATAAAATAGAATAAATATATGCAGGGTATTTGTTTTCATGTCCTTCTAGAAATAGCATTTGTTTCTAAAAAAAAAATGAATAGATGTAGGTAAGTGTGACAAATATAATAGAATTGAAATGCGGGCACCAGCAACTAGGGGTGATAAATGAGTCGAACGGGTCGAGATTTAACCTGTTCAGGCTCGGGTCGGCTCGGGACCGAGCTTCATTTCATGTTTAAATGCTATTCTTTAGTGTGTCATCTAAACTTTTTTTGAATGTCTGTAAACTGTCATCTAAACTTTTTTTGAATGTCTGTAAAGTGTCATCTAAACTTTTTTTGAATGTCTGTAAACTATTCTTTAGAGTATAAGCATAGTTCAAAACCATGTGCGGACCGCATGTGTGGTGGGGTCCGCACATGGCATATGCGGCCGCATGTACCAAACATGCGGTCGCACATAGGGTAAGGTAACCGTTCGAACCCCTGTTCGAACGGAATTCGAACGGTCTCTTACCGTTCGAATTGCGTTCGAACGGATTTCGAACGGAAGTTCGAACTCAGATGTAGGTTTTACTGTTCGAAATCCGTTCGAACTGAACTTTGAACGCCCTCTTACCGTTCGAAGTCCGTTCGAACGGAATTCGAACGGTAAGAGACCGTTTGAATTCCGTTCGAACGGAATTCGAACGTGCGCCGCATATTGGGTATAATGTGCGCCCGGGGGCGCACATCAGCATGTGCGGCCGCACGTACCAGTACGTGCGGCCGCATTTCAAACTATGAGTACAAGCATGCGTCTATGGGTGAGTGGATACGTCTGACATGTTCTAATTGCATCTCAGTTTTGATGGACTTTTCTTGAAGATGTGCAGAAAAGCTTGTATATAAAAAGAAGAAAGAGGAGAAGCTTAGAGAAAAGGATAAGCACCAAAGAAAAAGGTTCTCGCTCTCTTTCTTTCTTCCTGTTCTTTTCACTCATATGTAGAGGCATAGGTTATATTTTCTGCTTTACGCCTATTTCTATATCTTTAGATTCGGTGTTCTCATTTATGTATTTGATTTCCTCTCTGTGTGTTGCTTATTCTTTTTTTGGTGGGGGGGGGGGGTGTTCTTTTCCATTTAAAAGCAAAAGATCTCAGCAGGATTTGATTACTATTTTTGAAATTAAAGATATTAGCTTTATATTAAAATATTGCCCCTCGAACAAGATGGAGATGAGGGATCTTTGAAAGGTGAAAAAAAAAACAAAATAAAGTTAGGAAAAAAGAAAAGGGAAAATTAAGGCTAAGTCAATAATCTTCTCCATTTGTCTCCCATGATTGAAACACTAGAGACCTCTCCAAGGATAACAGAGCCCCAAGCATGTAGAAAATCTGTGATGGCCGCTCAAGTATTTTCGATGTATTACTATCTTTATTTACTTTTTTTAAAATTTTTCTTTATTTCCAAAATGAAAAAGTCAAGGTCTTTATTTGTTACAGTGACAGTACAAGGGATGATAGTACAGATGATGAGAATGGAAGAAGCAGAGAGAGAAGGATAGAAGGTTTGTTGGATATTCTTTTTCTCATTTTTTTCTTCGTCAAAAACTGAAAATATTGTTTTAACATTTTTGTTATGTTTTGTTTTGACTATGAAATGTGGAATATCCACCAGTTTAATTCATTGGTGAACATAAAAAAACAGCAGATATCTCCTAATATGTACAATTAACAGAAACTCAAAAGGAGAACCATAAGGCCTACTTTTTACTCCAAAAAAAAAAAAAAAATTAGGCCTCCTGGCTTACAGACTCAATTACATATGATCTGTCCCTGTTTAATATCAGTTCAGTGCTCCCATTTTGTGGACACTGCTTATTTAGAATGTCAAAAGTTAATGGTATAGCTGTTTTTGTTCTCTCAAATTTTGACCTTTCAAATTTTCATTTTCCATGTTGAAAGACCCATGCTGTAGATTTCAATTTGATCCACTATCACAACATCTAATTTGATCATTGAAAAAGACCATAAAAGGAAAAAAATAATTAGGGATGAAAGCTGGTTGAGTCCATGGCATTTCTTAACTTCATATAACATAAAAAAAGGAGAAAGATGAAATACACTTTGAGGGGCATGCACAAAATTTACTTATTGTTAAACCACTCCCATGATTTTTAACCTATCAATATGACAATTTTATTACTCCTATGTCTGTGCCAAATAGGATATGTATGTTTTCCAGAGTACTGTCACTAATTACAAGCACTTCTCTCATTAGATTTTAATCTCATGTTACTTTCATTATATCATTTCATATCTGTTTTGATTAGTTCATCTTGAATGTGTGTAGAGAAACCTGTGTATAAGAAGAAAGAGAAGAAAGAAAATGGGAGGGAGAAAGACAAAAACAACCGAAAAAGGTGTCCAGTCTTCTAATTCTTTATATAGCTCAATGTTTGTCTGATTTCTATTTTATTCTTCTGCTGATTATGGATGATTTCAACCTCTTAAAGTTGCTTTTCATTATCTTCGTTCCTTTTTTTTCTCTTCTGTTTATTAACTTCAATAATCTATTAAGTTAATTTAATTGGACAGAAACTGAGATTATAATTATTTTACAGGGATAGGTTGAGTGTCAGTAGCAGTACTGACGAGGATGACAACAGTAACGAGAAGAAGAAAAAAGGTTCCCTTCATTAGTTAACTTGCTTTTTGGCATAACCATTGGTTTCTTTTATTTTTTTATTACAAAAATTTCATTGACATTCACCCACAATTTTCCTTTGTGTTTGCCTTACCTTTTACCCCAGCCAAATTATTATATTTTTCAATTGTTTTTCTTTTTTTTGCAGTACTATAATTTCAGAATTGTTAACACTGTTTTATATATGATTTTGTTGTCGTACTTTTGGATTGAACTTGATGTATCAATTGTATTTAGTCATGTTGTTACATTCACGTTCCTAGGCTTTTCATTCTCACCGACACCATTCTCATGGTGAGGGGAAAGAGCGATGATACCTATTTATCTACTTAGACTAGATTATATATTTTCTTTATATAAGTTTCTGGACTATCAACGTCACAGTGTATATTTGGGCTTGTCGTGCTATTTGTTCCATTTGTACAAATGGTACAATGCGGGTGATGTTATCTTCTAACTTTTTACAACCCTGATACATATACTGGTAAATGGAACTTAGGCAATTAGGTAGGAAGGTCAGAGTGTCAATGAAGAATGGCATTGTGTTCATACTAGTCTGCCATGGGAGCAAGTTTACATGGGCGAGGGTGAGCAAAAAAAAAATTTTTTTACTGAAGCCCTTGGGTCTATATATGAAATACAAAGTGTCTCTCCATAGTATATCATGGAAGATGTAAGCGCATAAAATGTTCAAAGATTGTTTCTTTGGTCGAGGCTTATGGATGCCCGCAAGTGTGTAGAATCATGAAATTACATAGTGAAGCATATCTGTTTTTTTGTTTTATAATTAATGGCCCATATTTAAGATATTTGTGATACTCCAACAGTAGGCAAGAATACATATCTAGTTAGAATGATGGATCTATTCTTCAAGGGATTGCTCTACTCTGTGAGGCAATTTCCTCTTCAATACCATGTAATTATCGTTAGTAATTGAAAATCGAACAGATTGGATGATCTATATGCCTAAATCCAAGAGAAGTTCATGCCATGAAACCTTCTTGTTCTGTGAACTTATGATTCTAGGGTTACTTTGGAATGGTTCTTTGATCTGTCTAACATCATTTCATATCCATTATTTGAGCACAGTTTGGTGCTTAGATCTGTGTAACATCATTTCATATCCATTATTAGAGCACAATTCGCTTTGGTCTGTGCAACTTTTGATAAATAGATTTGTCTAACCTTCCTGGAAATTTTATTGATGCAGCACGCCACGCCTCAACATCAAGAGCCGACAGCAGACGTGACGCAGATGACAATTTCGAGGAATTTCTCGAGGGAATGTTTCCATGATCTTGGGTGGCTGCACCTGGAACTTCTAGAAAGCTTATATCATAATTCATAAGGTGAACAAGAACTTCTTCAGATGCCTACAAGTGATAATTGCTGTAATCCTGTTGGATGGTGTATTCCCATAGCCTACAAGTGATAATTGCTGTAATCCTGTTGGATGGTGTATTCCCATATTGTGACTTGCTTATACCATTAATTTCTCTGGGGATCTGTTTTAACCTTTGTTTTGTTAACAGAGGAAGATGTGTGGATCCATATGTTTATTCCAATGTTGATTGTGTGATGTAGGTTATTCTTAGCCCTTATTTGGATCTGGGGTAATAGGGACGGTATGGGGTGTGGTATAGACTTACACCTATGATAGCTATATCGAGATAGATAACAATCTATGTTGTATAAGTAAATTTTTGTTTAGTTGCCTTTTGTGTTATTCTTATTCGGAAATGTAAAAATGATATTTTTGTTGTTTTGTTCACTTTAGATAAAGTGATGATAAGTGGTAAATAAGGGATGAATAAGAGTTTATGACTTTTTAAATGAGATTTATACTCATGAATAAGTGTGAGAAATGTGATTGATTTGATATATGTGTTTATTTTTGGAATGTGTGTGGGATTGTTAGGTGAGATAAATTTTTTAAAATGTCAGATATTTTTATCCATTGGCATAGATAATAAACCTTGATAAGTAATTCCTGTTTTTTCTTAGAATAGTTATCAGGACTTTATCCTAGTTTATTCAGACATAGCTATTGGGGTTTATCTGGGGAAAACAAATAGCGAGTAAGGGCTTTTCTCTAGTAGTCACCTCTATTATCCGTTAACTATCCACCACAAACGCTCGGGGAGTCTTGGGGGGTTTAATTGAATTATTGGGGGGTTTAATTGAATTATTGATATTATTAATATATTTATTACGTTATGATAACATCACTGTTCAATTTCGGTTAACTTGATAGTTAAACCAGTGACCCATGACCCGATCAAGAAAAAGATACAAGTAGCCCCATTGCAGCCATAATTATAGTTCATCATGTTTTTTTTTTTTTATAAAATTATACACTCACCATTTGAAGTGTATTTTTATTATATGAAATGAAGTGTATACTGAGATACATTAGTATATTTTTTTATGGTAAAAAAATGGACTATAATATATACTATGATAGTACAGTATATATTACGTTATCATAACGTACGGGCTGCAAAACGAAATGTAAAAATGGGCTACATATATCAACAAAAGAGAAGGGTTAGTTATTAGGTTAAGTCAAGAAATAAAATAAAAATGGGTGGCTCCATTTGAGCTCCACAGATAAGTGCGCCTCCTTTGTTAGTACGGCCCCAGATTTTAGTCACGTGATTTAGAAATTCCAGATATATAAACCCCATATTTTAGTCATGTGATGCTACAGATGAAGGTGGGTTGCTTTTCTTTTGCACAATGAGATCAAATGAATCCCCTTTGTGTTTGCTTTTTATGTATTTAAAGATTTGAGGGGTGCAAATAAAATCACCCAATAAAAATAAGCACCGGTGGTCTATCGAGTCCATAAGATCGGATCAGGGCAGACCCGAACCCTCTCCATTTGAATGATTGTGTCTTTTGGATCAGGTGCGGGATGACTTGCGACCTGTTGACAGGTCTACATTCAATGTCTTTATTAATGACATTTACAGTCATTTCAATTTGTTGGCTGAGTTATTAACAAATAAATTCAATCATTCAATGTCTTTATTAATGGAATACATGAGCAATTTGTTGGCTAAATTATTGACCCATAATGTAAATTAATTCAACCATTCAATGTCTTTATTTATCGCTCTGGATGGATTACAACCGTCTGATCGTTGGATTTTTTGCCACTCTCTGTTGGTGTTCTTCGTGTTATTCAATATTCATCCCTGCCGTCCAACTCATGTGACCTCCCAAAATCTATCCATCCAAGCAATGGACCTCCTCCGCCTTACGAAATAGCCTCATCTCGCACCCGCGGTGAGAATAATGTACCGTCACTTAAAATACCTATCCCGCATCGAACGGCTATAAAGAGTTGGATTAGGAAGATCAAAGTAAGTATAACATAAGTAGAGGCGTCAGATCTTAAGTTGGGAGAAAGAGAGAGAGAGAGAGAGAGAGAGAGAGTCATCTTCAACCGGTAGAACCACGAACCCTAATTTTTTTCTTTTGGTCCTTCGAAGCCCCTATTTTTTGGTCCTTGCGTCTTCGATAGACCTCAAAAGCACGAATAGAAGAACAGATTGAGAGAGAGAGAGAACATGTTCTCGAGAGGGTAAGTAATGGCGTTCCCCTCATTTTGTTGTAACTTTTATTATGTGAAATTTGTGTCTCTTATTTTGAATCCCAATCAAGCTCTTATCTTTATTGACCTTTATGCAATTTCTTTTAAATTTTTAGGGTTTGTGTATTCTTCCGTTCTTTATGTTCTTTACAGCATGTGATGATGTGATTACAAAGTATTTGAAGTTTGTATGCGTTATTAGGTGTTTATATTAATTTTTGATCTGGATGGGAGAATAGGAGAGGAATAGAGAAGAATAAGACCTAAAAGCGAATAAGGGGGTATAGCTATGCCGGAATATGTGAGAATAAGCTTATATTGTTATTCAAACCCCCCCCCCCCCGGTAATTGTGTCATTACACCCAATCTATTCCATTGGTATTCAAAGTATTTGAAGTTTATATGCGTTATTAGGTGTTTATATTAAATTTTGATACCTTAGGAACTGTTTTTCTAATGATTTGACTAACATACACCATGGAAGTAGAGAGGGAAAAACCAACAAAGACGTTGAAAACATTTGTTGTTGTATTTGTACACAATTTAATGTTGCAATCAAAATTCGTTGTTGATACTCTCATGTTTATTGAGTGTGTTGTTGAACCTCTACTGCTGACAGTCTGACAGACTGACACATCATTATTATTGTAAACTTGTTGAACCTACATGAATTTGGGTTCTCTAGATGTAACAGTATAACCTGCATAGCATCCATAGTTGTCTAGGTGGCCAGGTGAGCCTAGGCGGTGACCAAGCGCCTAGCTGCCTAGGCGTGCCTTGGCAGTGCTTAATTGTACATGTGTTTTTGAAGATTTCATGTGATTTTAGTAATGTTAATTCGCTAAATATGCATGCCTTTTTTTTTAATGTACAAGTGAATTGAAATGAGAATATTATATTTATAAATTAAAGTATACTGTTAGAATGCAATATGTGTTGAAGGAAGGGGGACGAACTTGCCATGAAGCTACTACTTCTACATAATGTTACTTCCTCTGTATTTTGTGGGTTGTTGGATAGTTAAAAAAAGAGAAAATCAATACCCTATTGGGAATGATCCATATGGCTATTAAAATTGTTTGATTAATATATTTTAAATGAATATTTTGATTTTCTTTGTCATGAGTCAATCAATGATTTATAGAAAAAGTTTAAGGTAGCTTTTATAAGAAAAACAATTAGGTTAGTTATTTATTTATTTTTGTTAGCGAACTGAGCTTTGATTAAGTCGGTAAGCACCTCCCACCTTTGTGAAAGAGGTTAAGGGATCAAATCCAGGGAGCATCATCTTAAAAAAATAAAATAAATAAAAATAAAACCCAACTTTTGTTTCAATCTCAATCATTCATAAAAATAAGCCACGTGCATTAAGCATCTGCCTTGACCCATTTATTGCGCATAGGCGGGAAAAGCGATGCCTAGGCGTGTGTACAGGCCCATACACTCGTCCTAGGTGGATGAACACTTAGGTCCAGATGGAATGCCTAGTCGCCTAAGTGCCTCCTAAATGTCGCCCAGACAACTATGATAGCATTTGAGATGATGTAATTTCAACCAACTTGAAATTTTTTAGATAAGTGATGTATTGCCATGTCAATATCTCGTAGCCATCAAAATGGCCCAAGTTTTCGCATTGATGACCTGTCCATTGACAGGCCATCGTCATACTCCAATATAGCTTGTGTAAGGCATCCATCTTTTGAGTGATTTTGAAATGTTAAAGACAATCTTTGAAAATTCTTATGATTTTTTAAAATAAGTTATGATGTAGAGACATTAGTTTTTATCACCTACCATAAATGGATAGTTTTGCATAAAGGTACTGAATAAATTAATTTTTTTTACTAATGAAGACTATTACAAAATATTATATTAAAAATATTCATAGATTAAAAAATAGATATTTATGTTGCTTATTTCATTCGATCATCTTTAAAAAAAATTTGTCAATTTATCATCGTTTGATTTATTTGCAAGGATATGTTTCAATTTACAATGCATTTGTTGTAGGAATATTCAATAAACTTTGCCAGTGAACACCAATCGCATTTTGTTTGTAATCTCCAAAAAATCAAACTATATTTTAGTTAAAAAATATGCGTGAATTGCAATTGATACTACTGACCATCTAAATTCTACTAAATAAATCTGCACATAGATATATAAAGAAAGAATTCTTACAAAATGACTTCTTGGTGTTTGATATGAAGTTGGATTGTTTTTTCCACTTGCATTGCTACAATCATATCAAACACTAAGCCTTCGTTAGGATGTGGAATAGGGGACTGAATAACATGGAATAAAGCTAAATAGGGGAGTTTAAATGTTTGGGTACATTGAATACCCAAGGATAATGTATGCATGGATAAACTAGTATAAAGTGGTATATTGATTTCAACCAACCCTTGGTATTAAAGTTATTCCATATTATTCCATTAAAAGAATATATGGCATACTGTCAAATCTAGTGTTATCACCTCTTATAAATCATCTTTCAAATCAATTATCATCATTTTTTTATCTTTTATAAATTTTTCTCCACACTTTATTTACATTTTATTTAAACAACAAAAACTTTATTATTACGTTTCCCAATGAGAATAATTCAAAGCACAACCAAACACAAAATCACTTATTCCACTGCTATTATGTTGGTATAATTGTATACCCAGGAATAAGTCATATTCTGTATCCAAACATAGGCTAAGTAATTCATTTTGCGAGGATTTACTCTCTTATAAAACTATATACATATATAGATTTGTTATGAAGAAATAAATTTGGATGGTCAGTTATATCAGTGACACGTTACAAATGTTTTTTAGCTAAACTATTATTTGATTTTCAGGAGAAGACACCAAAAAATGTGATTGGCGTTCAGTAGCAAGTATTATTGAATATGCCTACAATCAATGTATTGTAAATTCAAAGGCATCTTTATAGAGAATTACTAATTAATACGATTTTGATGAATTGATAAAAGATTTCAAAGATCTTTGGATGAAAAGTACAATTTAAGTATCTATTTTTAATATATAAATATTTTTAAAATTCTGTTTTGTATTAATTGTAATTTAATGATTGTTATTCATTTATTCAGGATTATATTAATTGTTCTTTTTCATTTTTTCAAGACCTTTATTTAGAACCATCTCTTTATGCTAGGTGAAGTCTTATATCTCTATAAATTTTTAATGAATTGAAGAATGTTTAAAAAATTGACTCCAACACTATAAAATCGCTTAAATGGAAAATCTAGCAATCAAATTAGGGAAGACGAAAAAAAATAAACACTCAAAACACACGAGATGATATTTATGTAGTTTGTAAATAATTGTCTATGTCTATAGAGAGGGAAGAAATAATTTTCTTTATTTTCTTTAGCTTGTAGACTCTGTGGGGCTAGACTTTTCTCACAGCCCTAGGACTGGTTGTACATCATCTTTTAATGGTACGGGAAACTCTTATTCATAAAATATGTATATACAGCACAGGTACATCACCATGTAATGCCCTCATATAACGCAAATTACAGAATTGACATTACACATTCACAATAAATTTTAGGATCCCTCTTCCAAAGAAAAAAACAAAGAAAGATAATAGTGTATTCCTTTATGTGTAGTTCTTTGGTGTCCAATCACCTGAATGCAAGAAAGCAACTCAACAAGTCATGAAAATGCTTGTGACTAGATTGTGGGATAAAAGTTTATGCAGTCATCTCAGAAAAGTCATGTTATTTTTTATTTTATTTTTGGTGACGAGGGATCCCAACATAATTGGGTTTTAATCTCAAGATGCACATAATCACTCACAAACTGTATGTGAATTTGAACTTGGGACCTATGGGGAGCAAACCTATAGCTCTAGCTGGCCAATCCCGGGTAGTTTAGTCAAGTTATTCCTTGGTCGTGTTGAATCCAGTTTTTTTTTTACCTGTGATGTCAAATGTATATGATCATACTTGTGTAATTTTGGAGAGGACTAATGCTTCATGTCTCTTAAATTTATCTAATGCATCAACAAAAATGTTTTTTTTTATTTCTTTGGACTAAGTGTTTTCTTTATGAGACTAATTTTTGTTTTATAAATTTTGTTGACAATATTATTACAGAGAAAAGGAATTAAAAGAGTTCTTCACGTCCTTTTCTTTCTTTGCTCAAGCTCTAAATTTTAAGATCTATCTAGTATTCTAGTTAATAAATATCATTTACTCTCATTGAATAGTAATATTTAATTAAAAATTATGTATTCAAAACAAGGTCTTTGTTTCCTTATTTTTGGTCCAATTATGTTGATGTGGTACTTCCAAGTTCAGTGTTTTTCACTTATTGATGGTGTATATTGATTGTACTAATGATGGACTGCCATTTCTCTTGTTCTTTTTTCTTCTCTGGGGCTGAAGGAGATATGGGGATGTTGGTGATGGGCGCGACATTGGTATGAAACGACAGCGATATCTTAATCATAATCCTACTTATTTTGGTGCAGCAACAGGCTCAAGTCACACGTACGATGCATCTTCTTATGGGTAAGTGTTAGAACTTTCATTGTTGCAAGCATGTGTTATGGAGAGGGGCTGACCATGAAAGGTGAGTGGTGCTGTAACAGAGCGTGTGGGTGTGTGTGTTTACTTGCTTTTCAATGATCTTGGTTGTATTTGTTTCACAAATTTGAATTATTAATAAAAAAACTTGAAGCCTGTACACTGTTTACCTTCTTTTGTATCAACATGATTGCTATACATATAGGGGGGCATCACTTACACCTCGTTAAGCTGGAATTCCACCCATTAAAAAATTCATTTTTTTCTGGGGTGGGGAGGTGAACAAATGAGAGGGAGAGAGAGAGAGGGGGGGGGGGGATGGTGGGCAAAGGGGGGCAGCGGGTGGCCCCCACCTTAGCACCACTGCCACCTTCCCCCTTCCCGGCCTCTCTTTCTCTCTCTCTCTCTCTCTCTCTCTCTCCCCTTCTCCACTCACTCCTGCCTCCTCTGCCCACCGGCGCTGCCTGTCACCGCCCTCCCTGGGTTCTCTCTCTCTTTCTTTCTCCCCTTCTCTTTTCTTTTACTCTACCCCAAATTTTTTTTCCAGGGGGTGGTGGCAAATGAACAGGGTGGTACTAATCTCCCCCATACATATAGGGAGGCCAGTCATGCTGCAGACTGGTTTGTGGTGCGTTGAGCATGCATGTGTGCAGAAGGGATGTGGATCTAAACGTCCTGCCATATTTATTTGTTGGATGGTTATGAGCTAGAGGCTACTTTTTTATGTTAAAATTAGAATTGTAGTTCTTTTCTTTTTTGCTGGGGAGTTCTTGGTCTTTTTGGTTCAATGTTTGTTCACTACTATTCATACCTAATCAATCACTTTCTGAAGCGTTTTACTTGCTTTTTAATGATGGTTATATTTGTCTCATAAATTTGACTTGCTAATTTGAAAATAACTCGAAGCCCTTTCCCCGTTTACCTTCTTTTGTATCAAACATGTGGATTGTTATACACATTAGGAGACCAGTCAAGCTGCAGACTGGCTTGTGGTGCATTGAGCATGTATGCATGCAAAAGTGATGTGGATCATAGATGTAACACCATATTTATTTATTTGATTGTTATGATCTATAGGCTACTTTCTTATTTACTTTTGTTGTTTTTGTTTTTGGAAATTAAAGGAGATATAGGGATGGGGATGATGATCGTGAAATGGGCTTGAAGCGTCAGCGTTTGCTTGATCCAAGCCCTTCATATTTTGGAAGAACTGCAGGCCCAAGTGCCTTATACGATGCACCTTCTTATGGATACATGGAACCACCTCTGCCACTACCACTACCACTACCAGTAGTCCGATTGCGTGGGCTTCCCTTTGATTGCACAGAGCCTGATGTCTTTGAGTTCTTCCATGGTCTCGATATTGTTGATGTCCTATTTGTCCATAAGGGAGGACGTTTTAGTGGTGAAGCATTTTGTATCCTGGCATATCCTCTTCAAGTTGATTTTGCCCTTCAGAGAAATAGGCAAAACATGGGTCGGAGGTATGTTGAGGTGTTTAGGAGTGATAGGCAAGAGTACTATGGTGCTGTTGCTCATGAGGTCTCTGACATGAGAGGTGGTTCGCCTCGCCGAACTGTTCAACGGGCAAAGTCAAATGACAATGGAAAGGAATCAGTTGAGCACACTGGAATTCTACGATTAAGGGGGCTTCCCTTTTCAGCTGGAAAGGATGATATATTGGAATTCTTCAAAGAATTTGACATTTCTGAGGACAGTGTCCACATTGTGTTGAATCCAGATGGCAGGGCGACTGGGGAGGCATTTGTTGAGTTTGCAAGTTCAGAAGATTCAAAGTGTGCCATGGAAAAGGATAGGATGACGCTTGGAAGTCGATACATAGAATTGTTTCCTTCCTCGACTCAGGAATTGGATGAGATGGTTGTTAGAGGGAGATAAAATTTTATGTTGTGAAATGAGTTAATAGTTTAATGTCTTATGCTGCAAAGGTTTGTTATCTCCTTGTCTTTTTCCATGCTATTTAATTGCTTTGTTTACTTAGTGGAAGCATGTTAAATAACCCATAAAAGAAACTCAACAACATGATATAATTTTTCTTGTTGTTGTTGATTGGTAATTGATGCATGCTGATTTGATTTTGATATTGTCTGCATTGTAATCTCTATAAATAATGTCTATATCATTCTTTTAGGACAGTTCTGATTTGTATATGTAAGCTGTGAAGCATGTGTGAACTTAGTAATATGTCATGTACATATCTTTTTCAAGTTGTGTTGGATGATCTTATGCATGTTTTGTCTATACATATGAATGGCAAAAATAGAATTTTACTAAATGAGCAAGCTTCTTCAAAAAATAATTATTTAATAATAATAAGGGATGTTGAGCAAGCTGAAAAATGGCTTAAAGTTTGCAACTGCCTGATACCATTTTCTAAGAATAATTATAGGAGGGGTGTGTGAGGTAGGCAACTGGTTACATCTGAGGAACTAGATCCAGTCAATCATAAAAATTCCTGACTGTAAATTATTTGGTCTGAGCTTCATCTGGACGTCTGGAATCACAATTCTGTGATCCATGTAAATACATTTCTTATTTTTAATTATGTGTATCTTATATTCGTAAAACTTGTAACTTTTGGGTTGTTTAATTTACTGACCAACCAAATGACTTGGAGATTCTACATGGTAGTCGAACTAGGGATTCCAGGCTATCATCTGTCACCTACAGCAGTCCCACATATAGGTGCCCTTTGCCTTTTTTCCCCCCTTTACGGCAGAGGTGGCCATTTTTAACCCAAGCATTTTACAATTGCTCCAAGCAATGATCCCAAAAGAAAACTCATCACCCTGAGCAGTCCCATATTATAGCAGTATGCTGAGTGGAAAGATGTTGAATGCAGTTCTGACCTTGGGTATTTTTTTGGCCCTAGGTGGATGCTCCTAGGAATTTGCTCATTAGCTTGAGCATTGGAGTATTTTTAAGTTGAAGGTGGAGAAGTTATGTTTTTGACAACAATATTTATGTTGAACATTTTGAGTGGTTTGACATATCATAACTGATGTTTGAGGTAATCTGTAGAACATTTCTCTGAGTGTGTCAGTCCTCATCGTATAGCGGAAAGATATTGGGATCATTTTGGAAGTGAGATTGAATTGTTGTATTTTGTAAAAGATGAAGTATATACTCTAATGAATTGTATAGACTCATCTATAGAAAATGTACAGAAATGCTTCTTTTGTGGCCATTCAAGTTCCACTCATTTCCTTTAAGCTTATTATGGCATTGTATTATTTGTATGGATAATATTCTTTTTGTTACCTGAACATGTATCCTTATTTCTGTTGTTTTTACCCAGACAGATGAATCAGGGGGTAGTGCTCTGTTCAAGGTTTATACAAAGACTGCTGGTGCATGCAACTTTTATGATGATGTTGCCCGTGTTGGTGATCCATGGCAGGTTCCTTTTTTTTTGTGGTTGCTTTGCTGGTTTTGCAGACTTTTTTTTTTCATTGAAAGGCATCTAGTGCTTTTTTTTTGTTTTTTTGGTTGTTGTTTTCCTTCTTTGGGGACCTTTGCATTATTAACCCTAATGAGGGAAAACATTGTTTGTTTGTTTGCATTAGCCTTAATGAGGGAAGAAAAACTTTTGGGGTTGACAAATGACGAGTGATTTTTGAAAGGGAAAACAAATAGTAGCCTTGTTCATCAGGATCTTTGTTTGTTGGGCTGTCAACTAAGCCAAGTTGTTCATGAACGGTTTGGGTTTCATTAAGGGAAAGCCTAGTTGAAGTTTCAGTTTTCTTAATGAAATGAGTTTTAGAAACTTCAAGATTAAATTAGAATTCATCCCTAAACAAGTCTCGGATCATGTACTGATAATGTTGAATAAGAAATAATAGTAGTAATGATTATTTTTAATTAAAAATTTATATTAAACTAAAACAAAGTTGCATTTAGTGTGTTCGTGTGTAATCTCAAAAGGAAAATAAATGAAAATGAAGAAATTTGAGTTAGAGGAAAATTCCGTTTAACCAATTATTATGCTGTTTGTGCAAGCAATGGAAAATTTTATTATTTGTCTGTAAAATAATGGTTGTATACCTTATTTTGTTATTTTTTGTAAAAATAAATATCTTATTTTTTCAAAAAAATTCTTAAAATTATTTATACAGGGAAATCCGGAAATGAATAGGTGCACCTAATGAAAATAAATGTGAAGGATGAGCTATGGTAAAAACAAAGACTTTTTTTTCCTGTTGTGGGATTTCCACCAATCAATTAACAAAACTTCATTATATATATATACTGTATTAATGTGAAACATTCACTTCAACATTAATATATGAGTTTTAAATTAAAAAAAAGAGTGGTTTTATGTGTGGAAGAGGGCTTTTGGGTAGTAGGAGTTAAAGTATTGCAGGTGGAAGTGATGGTAGTGGAGGTTTTCATGTCTTTTGGTGGTTTTATTTTATTTTATTTTAATAATGTAATATGTTTGGGCTGGGTTTTCGATAAAGAACTGTGCTCACGTGTCTCATAGTTCTGGGGGAAGATAATAGGAGCTTTAATGTTGAATACAATTCTTATACACAAAAACATAATTTATCGGAGCTCAATAGTTGGCAATATAATTCACAGTACTTTTTGTGTATTGTGAAAAGTTAGCTAAATCGGTTTTAATCCCTGTAAAATTAGAAAATTGCTACATGTCCTTATGTTATTAGAAAAATATTGTTTCAGTCCTTACTCCTTACCGTCACTCCAACTAACTAGATGCATGATTAACTTTAACAACACATTAAAAATTATCAGAATACCCTTACCCCTTATTTTTGAAAAATTGATACAGCTCCCTAGAAACTTATGAAAAATCAGAAAATGTCTCTATAAAATTGGTAAATCCTTTTATTTCCTTATCTTATCAAACAATATTTATTTTAGTCCCTATCATAACCGAAACTAACTAGAACTGTGATTGACTCTAATTATACATGATAAATTACTTTAATACTTTTTAAAAAATTACTTAATAAATGATTGTAATACACTAATCATATTTGTGTTGACTTTAAAGAGATTTACTTATTTTATAATGATTTTTTTTTCAATTTTCATAATTTTTCATGGAGTTATATCAATTTTTCTTTTTTTCACTGTTGGTGAGCATATGAAATCATGAGAATTTTAAGATAGAGACATTTTTATCATAAAAAAGACTAAATCGGTTGTTTTATATTTTATAGGGATTCATTTGGATGTATTTATTAAAATAATTTAATTTAGAGACAAAATCTGTTAATCATATATATTTTATAGAAATCTGTAGTGATTTTTTAATTCTACATAGACTAAAACTAATATAGTTAATTTTAAGGGAGTTATATTGATTTTTCTTATAAAAGAAAGACAAGACAAGACACATAACCCGTGAAAAGAACTTCCCGTAGAGGAGCACTCTACTGTAGAAATAACAGGGGTCCCCCACTATTACTCTAGAATCTGGATCATATCCCTATCCCTATACATCCATCCTATATTGCAAAAAATAAATGTAAATATCATTTGTCTTTCATGGTTAGTTTAAGAAAATAGAAAGATTTTAAAGATACTCTATCATAACATTAGATTATAAAATGTTTAATCAATTTTATTCTTATTCACATTTATAAAATGTTACGGTAGCTCTTTTAGGTAAAACATTGAAATTGACATATTAATTTTAAAATTGGGTCAGTGTAATTTACCATGTTCTCCCATGATTTATTTCCTATTTATTTCATTATCCTACTTATCCTTTTACTAAACCACAGCAATACAGATGTATAGATCTTTTAAGCCTCCATATGGGGTGAATAAGGTCCGGATTAACTGGATTAACAAAAAAAAAATGTTTGTTTAACCGAATAGTTTTGCTTGAATAAACTAGGATAAGCCAAAATGATTATTCTAAAGGAGATTAGAATAGTTTATCTCCTGTAGTACTAAACTATTCAATTGGTGCAGTGACATATCATCCTCACATGTACTATTGTCACTGTGCCACAAAACACCCCTATTATATACTTCTGATTCCTCTTAGGTCCACTGACGGTCCCTCTTTTTTTTACATCCACAAAAAGACAACATAAATTCAATGCACAACACACCAAACCTTAATATTTAAAAAACATGAATTTGTTTTTAGAAAAACAGAAGCTCTACTTTCTATGTCTGAAAAAACTATGTAACACAAATTCACTGTCTTATTTTTTGTCCCCACCATCCGTGAGTGGGGAGAAAACATATATTTTTTAAAAAAATAAACAAAACCCTAAAAATTTGTCTGCAAAAGCCTGCCATTTTTAGGTCACATGCAGTGCAAAACCCTATTTTTTTCTTAATTTCATTTTTTTTGTTTTTTTTTGGGCCTCTTTTTGGAGACTCCTCATCAATTCCATGGACCCCAAGATGTTGACTGGCTGTAATTTGTCCACCTAAAATGATCGTTTGATGTGAAATGGATGGTCTTGATCTTCTTCTGCAACTGCAGTGGTAGATTCGTAGTTTTAATATAAGTGGAGGGCCTTTTTGTATTTGTTTTGTCCATCACTGTTTTCTTGACTTTTCTCAACTGAGTGCGTCCGTACACATTGGGAATTAGAATAAGAGCTTACGATCAGGTCACCCGCGGTGAAAATAATCTCCAGTATTTCCCCTCTTTTCCTTGTCTATTTTTGGTTAAAGTATATCTAGTTTCTGGAATGTTATAGAAGAATTAGGATTATGGTTTTTTTTATGATCAAAATATTATTTATTCTCATATTTTTTTTATACTGTGTTTGGGTGTGAGATTGAAAAATATTTTTTATTAGATTTTTACCAATAAGATTTTTTTGGTCTAAAACAAAAAGATAGTGTTGTTTTGTAAAATTAGATGTTGAAAATGTGTTTGAAATTAGGTCAGAATTTTTAGTTTTTTTAACGCAAAATCTGCTTAAACTTATATGTAAAGGGGGCCTTAGAAAATAATTGAGAGATAATCCAAGAATTCGAGAGGGGGAGTCAGATTTGCAGCCCCGTTATCTATAAAATTAATAGAAAATCCTTTATTTTTTCTTTATAGACATAGACAACCTTTGCAATCTCTTTTATTATGCGTAGGGCTGCAACTCGGGCGGGTTGGATTCGGGTTGACCCCAACCCAAACCCAACCCGAATTCTAAACTACTCAATCCTAACCCGACCCAACCCGATTTTTAACCCGAATTGGACCAACCCGAATCCAATCCGAAATTAAATAAACCAACCCGACCTAACTCGAATTGAACCAACTTGACCCAACCTGAATTTCGAACATGATGTGTAAATTAAATAAATTAATCCGACCCAACCTGTAAGATTAATTATGTTTACCTAAAATTTGGACTACCCATATTAGAGGCTATAGAATGAACGGTCATGATCTTTTTTTAATTATTAGTTTACGGATTCGAGTTGGGTCAGATTGTGATTGAGGCCAACCCGAATTGTGAGTCAATCCGAATTGACCAACCCGAACTCGATTTGATCAACCCAACCCATATAAAAATTGGATTCAACCCGTCGAGTTCGGGTCCAATCAGATCCAAGTTGCAGCCCTAATTATGCGATTGCATGTTTTTTTCATCTTTGATTCGTGGAGCGATATTTCGAACATTATCTTACGTACAACCCTGGTTACAAAAACACTTTTCGAAAATGATATGTTTTGTTTATTAAGTTATATAATTTGTTGGAAACGTATTATATTGTGTGTAAAAACATATTTTTTTTTATCTTACCTTAAATTATTTAAGTGGGGGGCTCTAATATCACTCATTATCTCTTCTTAAAAGCAAAAGACAGTAAAATCCGGACCCCACACAAACAAGGATTACAGTGAAATGACAAGAATGATATGCATAAAGTGAATGTGTTCAATAGGTGGGCCACTTTTAATTTGCTTGGATAAAACATCTTCTAGCCATTTAGGAGTGGGGCTGGAGATATTCTAAAGTCTAAACCACTATTGGGTGCAATGCTAGGGTGTGTGTGTGTGTGTGTGTGTGTGGGAGGGGGTATTGAATTAGACTCTTATGAGTTGGTTTGGAATTTTAACTGATAGATTTAATCTAAACCCAAACAAGAGGAAACTCTAAACAATATGGGTTGGATTTAGGTTAAGATGTCAGGTTACTTGCCTACTCGGGCCATACTGAACTCGATACTGGTAATGAATTTAAATATTTGGATATATTTGGAGAGTTCCATATGTGAGTGTGAGATTGAAATCTACATTGTGAAATTTGTTTTTACCCTATAATTACCATATTTCCATTTTCCATTCTCTCTCAACTATTGTTCTTTATTTTCATCTATGTTATCTTCATATTTAAGGGGTTGACTAATTTTTATTGTGGTTGTTGCAAAGTAAATTGTTTTGAATTACACAGTTTTGAATGTTAAACGCGATTTTCATTGCTAAACAAAACCCGAACTCATGCCCCCTTGTGGGAAGTCTTAAGATCCAATCCAACTGACAGTGTGATTTAAGTCCTTTTGGAGTTGGTTTCATAGGCTTTTGGTTTACAATATGTTTTGAGCTTCACGTGCTTTTGGTTTACTAATTTGTAAACAAGTTCGAGAAAATCAAATTTCTCCAAACTTATCATCTTTTCAAACCTATATCCAAACAATGAAATATGTGGCTCATTTGAACCTTTTCAATTAGTCTCTATAACAATGATGGGATACAACTTTCCTAACAAGAGAGAGAGACTTCTTTTGTTCAACCAAACCTTTACGTTTTTATTGAAAACCCCCTGACATTCACCAAACACCTTATTTCTTAGCCTTAGTTCACTTTCACTTTCACTTCACATCTACAGTACTTTTGGTCTAAAAAAGTCCTACTCTTCAATTTATCCGGATTAAAAAAAAACCAATCTTTTATTTCAGTCGCCTACCCAGTTTGAGTTTCATTTGATTGTATGAGCTGTTGTTGAACTAAAGTGGTTCAAATCAGGCCTGTAAAGCATTATATTTTAGTCTCCCTTTTCAGCAGTGCTTCATAAACCAATCCTTGGTTGCTTCTTTTTTTTTCAAAAAAAATCTGGGTCTGTTTGCATTTCCTCCACATGCAAGCTCAACTTCCACCTCCATTGGTCTCAACTGGATTGGTGTTCTTTATAGACTTCCAATGATTTTTCTCAAATGAGTTTCAAAATTTTCGCTTTGTATCGATTGGCTTCCAAAGTTCGACCCAAGGCGATGTGACATTCATGCTTGTTGTCAAGTTCTCTTCACTTCACTTTAAGTCGGCCCAAATCCACCATTTTCGCCTAATTGTGTCCAGAAATCTCTACTAACATGCAAAGACGGCTTCTTTAGACTTGGAACAACAATGGGGAATCTTGAATCCGATGTAATTCTCATTGGGTTCTTGTTGTTCATCTTCACTTCCCCAATCTCATCTTCTACAATCCAATTGGGTTCCAAAATCTCCACCTTTGAAAGAACCCTCTGGGTCTCCTCCAATGGCCACTTCGCATTCGGCTTCTTCAACCGCTCCGACCAACCCAATCAATACAGCGTCGGCATCCGCTTCAACTCCCACTCAATCCCACCTGAACAACAAACCCTCATTTGGGTCGCCGGCGCCGACGTCTCCGTCGGCCCCGGTTCCCTCCTCCGCCTCACCAAAGACGGAGACTTGACCCTCTCCGACGCCTCGCAAGGCTCCCTCGCGTGGTCGACCAACACAAGCCAAGCCTCCGTCGCTTCGGCGTCCCTTCTCGACAACGGGAACCTCGTCTTGCTCGACAACGGCGGGCGCATCGTTTGGCAGAGCTTCGCGACTCCATCGGACACGCTCGTGCCGACGCAGACCTTGTCGTCCGCGCAGACCCTCCGCGCGGCGAGTCGCAACGCCGTCTCGAGCTACTACAGCCTCACCATGGCTGACGGAGAGCTTAAGCTGAATTGGGAGACCAACATCACTTACTGGAAGAGCTCGGCCTCGGCCTCGCCTTCATCGGCGTCTGCGGTACTCACGAAAGGCGGCGCCTTTCAATTGCTCGATCGAACGGCGCGCGTCGTCTGGTCGAGATCGGGCGACGATCACGACGACCCATCGGTGAATTATCGGTTTCTGAGGCTCGACGTCGACGGCAACCTCCGAATGTACTCGTGGCGCGACTCGTCGGGTTCGTGGCGATCCGCTTGGCAGGCCGTCGGCAACCAATGCGAGGTGTTCGCGACGTGCGGGCTCCACGGCGTCTGCGCGTTCGGCGCGAACGGAACCGCCGAATGCAAGTGCCCGTTCGCTTCGACCGCCGAGGGATGCCTCGCGCCGTACGATGCGAAGTGCGGGTCGGGGTCCGCCATGGTCGCGATGAAGCACACGATGTTGTACGGGCTCTACCCTCCCGAGGACGCCGTGGCGCGCGCGAGCGCGGACCGGTGTCGGAGCTCGTGCTTGCGCGACCCGGCTTGCACGTCCATCACCGTGACCGGGGACGGGAACGCCGAATGCAGGATGAAGCGCACACGCTTCATCACAGGCTACGAACACCCGTCCATCGCGTCGGTCTCGTACGTCAAGGTCTGCTTGGACCCGATCGCGGTGATGCCGACCAATGCGTCCGCATCGACGCCTTTGCATTCGTCGCACAAACGCTCGCGTGGGTTCCGCGCGCATTGCCTCGTAGGCGTGGTGTCCGGTGCTTCAGTCGCTTTCGTGGCGATTCAAATCGCGATCGGTGTCTACGCGTATCGAAGGAGGAGAGAGTTGGGAAGCGAAGGAAGCGCGATGAACGCGAGACACGGTTCAAAAGGCGGGTTGCTGTCTCTCGCGCACGCGGAGGTCAAGGCGCTCACGAGCGATTTCAAGAACCCTCTCGGGGGGGACGCGTACAAGGGGACGCTCGTGGGCGGGGAGGCGGTAATGGTCGAGGACTTGAAAGGCGTGTTCGAGGTGGCGGAAGAGAAGGAATTCCGATGCGCGGTGGCGGTGGTGTCGAGGATCCACCACAAGAACCTGTTGCGCGTGAAGGGCTATTGTTGCGAGGCGGAGGAGAGGTTTTTAGTGTACGAGTTCGCATCGAATGGGTCGGTCGATGCGCACATCGCGCGCGCGA